>PUFA01000194.1:1200000-1780000 GCA_003508835.1 Eonycteris spelaea
CAGCGCATCCTCCAGGAGTGCCGCGAAGGAGCTGTGCAGCTGGTGGACCTCACGGCGGAGCTCACCCTCGGCGGTCCTCAGCGCGCTGGCCTCGCCGCCCAGCGCCTGCACCTGGCTCCGGAGCCGCGCCCGGTCGACCCGCGCCCGCTCGTTGTCCGCCTGGTGTGCTTCCACCGCCAGCGACAAGGTGGCCACTGTGCTGCTCAAGGCCTGCAGGGAGGAGCCGTCCCGCTGGTGCCGCTCATCCAGGTTTACTTGAGCCTCCTCCAGGGCGCGTGTGGTGTCCCTCTGGCCCTCCCGGATGACGTCCAGGTCAAAAGAGAGCTTCTGGCAGTTGCAGTCCTTGACGTACTTGACGAGGTCTGCGTGGCTCCCCTGCAGGTGCTGGAGGGTGAGGTTAAGCTCCAGGAGCTGCCTCTCAATCTCCTCCTTGTTCTCCTCCATGATCAGTGACTTCTCCATCAAGATCACACGCAGCTCGCGCAGTGCCGTGTGATTCACTTGCAGCTCCTCCACTTGCCGCTCCACTTTGCTGATCTGATCAAAGGTTTCATCGGATTCAGAATACAGCTCCCTGATCTCATCCACGTGCCGGGCTAGGGTCGCTCTCATGTCTGCCAGGGTGTTCTGTAACTCCTCTTCCTTGCGGCTGGTGACCAGATGCAGTGCGGAGAGGTTCCTCTGCAGCTGGCCCAGCCTGGCCTGCAGGCTCTCTGGCTCTGGCCTTGCTGCAGCCCCTGCTGCTGCCACCACCAGGCTGCCATTGGACCTTAGGTGCTCCTGAGCCTTAAGGAGCCTCTTCAGCTTGGTGTCCACACTGGCCTGGACCTCAGAGAGGGAGTGGTGCAGGGAAAGTTGCTGGGCGTGCAGGCGGTCCTCCATGTCCTGCTGCAGCTGACCCACTCTCTGGACATTCTCCTGGACCTTGGTCTCAAATTTGGCACCAAGTTCCTGGAAGTCAGCCCTGGGCACAGCACTCTCCTGAACCATCTTGATGGCCTGTCGATTGGTCTCCACATCAACAGATAGGTTTCTTATGGCCTGGGAGAGGCTGTGCAGAGTTTGGTTAAAGCTCTTCCAAATGGGGCTGAAATGCAGCACTTGCTCCAGGGATCTGCCAGGAGACTCTGCAACAGATGCATGTTTTGACACAAGCCCTGATGGAGCAGATACCCTCCCCAGGCTGGGACTAGAGAGGGGGTCCTCTGAGGTTTAGGCCTTCCTGCCTCCCCTCCCACTCATCCTCTTGGGTGTGATCAGGTTCTACCTCAGCCCATGGAGCCTGACACTCACCAAGCTCTGTCTGATTTGCCTCAGTCATTGCAGCTGTGAGGTTGCTTGCCAGGGCCTTCCACAGGCCTGGAAGGCTGTCTGCCATGTGGTGAATGTCATTCTGGAGATCTCCGGTGGATGTTCCTGCTGCACCAGGATGTTACTGGTCTCTGTAACTGGGTGGCCTGAAGATACATAAGAAATAAGCGTTGAGGGCTAACTCCCCAGGCCTGGGCAAATCATAAGGTACAGAGAAGATTTCAGAGTTCAGAACAAAGAAGTGTATGCTGATGGCCTCTGAGCCAGAGTTTAGAAGCCTTTAGTCCCAGAAGGGCAAATACATGGTAAGTCCTTACCCTGCCACCCACACCCACAGCAGATATAACTCATCAATCATGGCACATCTTCCTCCTCAGCAACATGGACGTGACCTCTCAACATTCTAGATGTCAATAGATAGGAGTTCACCACATAATGAAAGTCATTCGCCATCTCACCATTGACCCTGGCCTTATAAAGCCCCACAAATGGGATCTTGTGGTAGTTCTCCTACGCTCACTCAAGAACAGAGGTATGACTTCCTGACCCTGGTTATGGGGTAAGGGTGTTGGAAGGCTTCTTCCAGGCCATGGGAGCTTGTGTAGCTCAGGGGGCAAGGAAGGTGCCAGATGAATTGTCCTTCTTATAAAACGAAGTCATGCAAAAGGGTGTGTGTGCTTTACTAGCAGGCAGGTCACTGAGGGCCCTGTAAACCCGGCCTGCTTGGTTATGGGGCGATGCCCTCAGAGGGGCCTCTGCTGATTCTGGGGGCAAAGTTTTCCAAAACTAGCACCACCCTATCAGAGGATAAGGTTTAGGTACAAGGGTTCTTTCTGCCTGTCTCCCCTCCTGCATAATCCAGGAAAGCAACATACCAGGTTCAAAGCTGACTGGCTCATCCCAAGTCTCCTGGAGGCCATCAGCTAGATCTGCAGGCTCAGGGATTGCAGTGGGATCTGCAGAGAAGAGGCATCAGAGGTACATCCCAGGAGGTCAAAGGAGCTGCACCACCTCTGGGGTCATAGGTAGAGGGGGAAGGGGACCACAGGGAGACCTACCATGGTACTGGCAGTTGGAGCCAGCAAAGCCCGGGCAGCACCTCCAGGCCACGGAGGCCAGCACCTTCTGCTTGACCTGGTACACTGGCTTGTGGGCCATACGGTACCTGGGGGAAGAGGGCTAGCTTAGTGACTGCAGGGTGAACCAAGACAGGAACTGGACCAATGGCCTACCCTGCCCTGCCCTGCCCTCACTCACATGACTTTGATTTTCTGGCAGTCCGGAGCCCCCTGAGGACATGGCTGCTGCGAGTGGATGAGGAATTTCTCTGTTTTGCAAGCGGCTACGAAGGTGACCAGCCTGGACTTCTGGTAGGGGCACCAGTTACTGTAAAAATCGAGCCAGAAGAGAGGGCTGCTGAGCCATGCCAGGCTCCCATCCCACAACCCTTCCTAGAGGTTAACAGGGGGTGCCAGTGCAGAGTACTCCACCCCCACTTCCCTGCCCCACCCAATGCCAGGGATTCTGGAATCCATTAACCTGAGAAGGTAGTGCTCTGCATTATTCATTTCTCAGCTCCAGAGCAGGACCACCACAAAACCTGCCTGCAAAGGCACCTGTTCCATCGATTTCCAGAAAGCCTCCTCAGGGCCAGCACAGGGAGGCTGAGAAGACCTCCCAAAAGTCACAACAAAATTACCCACAGAGGCAGGAAGGGCTCTTGCTGTTTCTCCTGGTGCCAAGGAAACAGCATGGTGCCACTGGGCCTAGAGAGACCTGGGTTTAAATCTTTCATATGTTCTGGTTGTGTGACCTTGAGTGAGGCACTTAGGGAATTTCCATTCTCCATCTATCCAAAGAAGATTGCAATCCCCTCCTCTAAGTGGCTGGATGAGTATTCAGTGCCTGGCTCCTTAAAAGTGCTCATGGAACCCTGAATCACTGCCCTAGCAGCCTCCCCAATTACCACTCACATCTTTTTTCACCAGAGACCTAGCTGCAGGAAAAGCACCGCTCCCTGGTCATGCCCCATTATGGCCATTATGGAAACGAACTTTCAAATAGTTGTAGGGGAAAGTAGCTAGGCCAAACACTCCCTTCTCTGGGAAAGGTCACCAACGCTGAGGTCCTACAGGGTGATTTGGGGATCATGCTCCGCATTTGGAATACCAGAAGGGAGCCTCTCCTTCTGCATGCTTTGTAGGTCCAGGAGTGCAGAGATGCTCACTGCTGATAGAGCCCAAGCTCACTGATCCAGTGGCAGACTTGACAGGCTTAGAAGAAGGCCCTTCCCCAGCAGTCAGCTCCCAGAGCAGAGCTCTCCAGAGTTGCAAGTGGCAATGATTTTATAGCTCAGTTTAGCTCAGCACCTCATGGGTACCAGGTGCTGGGCTCAAGCTCAATAGCACTCAGTGCTAATATAGAAGTGCAGACCTGCCCTTCAGTGTCCCAAGGGAGAGCAGGAAATCTCAGATGGTGTAACAGGTGTGTTAGGACCTGTGGAGACTTTCAGGAGGAGGTGATAATTGGGCTGTCTGAAGCAGCAGGATCTATAACAGAGGTGTGTGGCCCTTCAGAGGTGCAAAGGGTGGGGGCTGTGGAAGAGAGAATGCAGAGGTAAGAAAACAGACTGCGGAGGCCTTGAGTGTCAGCTAAGGCACTAAACTGTGTCTTGAAGGCATGGGAAGTTGAAGCAGGGAAGTGACATGAAAGAGCCACCCTCTTTCATTAATTGGTTCAACAAGGACAGAAGTGCGCAAGACATAGGTGATTGCGTCAGGAATCTAGGTCAGAGATGCAGCAGCTTGCACTGGATGATGGTGGGGGTTATGGAGAGACATGGCCACATTTATGAGACATTAGGAAGCAGTGTTCAGGGGCTTTGGAGATAGAGTGGCTATTGGGCCAGAGCTTTTATTCTCTGGAGCTGATCTCTGTTCTGGGGCTATCAGGCACCCTCACATAGGGATGCTGCCAGGGAGGGATGAGAAGAATTGAGGTGGACTGAGTGACTATATCTATTTTGAGTGCAGAGACCACCCCACCCCCACCCCGCCACCACCACCACCACACACCCTGACGCCCCAGCCTGCTTTTCCACTCAGCTGCAAGCTTGACAGCCAGGCTTTACATTCCTGGCAGCAAACTGCAAAAGCTTGTCAGGGAAATGACCCTGCTCAAGAGAAAAGACCTAAAGACACTGACATCATGGGTCCTACCAATGAAATAGCCCAGAAAAGCAACCTATAACAAAACAGATCAGAAAGCACCATCTGGATACCCAGCTTCCAATCAGCTTCTCAGTCTCTCTTAAGTGGAAGACATCCAAGGATGATCCCTGAGGAAAATCTCTATTATAAAGAGGGAAGTCAAAACAAGCAAATGGAAAAAACATAACTTGGAAAAAAAAAAGGATTCCTCAAGTTTGCTTTAAATAAAAACAGATGAGCCTTTTTGAGGCACGCTTCTCTTGCTCAGGCCCACTTCCACATCTGGAAGTGTACTTTCCCTTTCTAATAAAACTTTTCTTTTCTACTGTAAAAAAAAAAAAAAAAAAGTCCTAGATGACAAGAGAGCCTACTGCATCCAAGAAATAAGAACAGGAAGTTATATTAAAAAAGAACAAAAAGAACCCTTGGGAATTAAAAACATAACAATAGAAATGCAAAAGAAATATAATAAAAATGTTAGAGGGTAATGTTAAAGAAATTTCTCTGAAAGAAGAGCAAACAGAGAGATGAAAAATAGGAGAAAAAAGATCAGAAAAATAAAGGACCACTGGTAGAAATCCAACATACAAACAACAGGATTTCCAGAAAGAGAAAAGAAAGAGACCAGAAGGACAGAACCATCGATGAAAAAGAACCAAATGTTTCAGAAGTAAAGGACTTGGATTTTCAGAGTCAAAAGGCCCACCATTTACCCACATTACTATGAAAATAAAACATCAAAGCACATCATTATGACATTTTAGAATTCTGGGAATCAAAGTGAGTCTGTACTTTCCAGAGAGAAAAATCAAGACACACACACACACACACACACACACACACACACACACACACACACCAACAATTAGAATGGCCTTGATCTTCTCAATAGCAATACTAAAAACTAGACTACAATAGAGAATTACCTTCAAATTACTGAAGGAAAATGATTTCCAATTTAGAATCCAATACCCAGCCTAACCCTCAGTCAAGGTAAGGAGAGTAGCAGAAAGGAGAGTAGCATAAAGACACTTTCAGCATGCCAGGTTTCAAAACATTTTACTCCCCAGAATCCCTCATCAGGGAGCTACTAGAATAGTGGTTCTCAATCTTGCCACCAAATCTTCACATCAAAACCACCACGTGGCACTTTAAAAATAAGAGCACCCCCCACCCCCACCAAAAAAAAAAGAGTCCCGGCAAGTTAAATGAGATTTTTTTCTGGGTTTGAGGCCTGGGCATCAGCATTTTAAAGTCCTCTGGGTCATTCTAAAACACTGCCCAGGACTGAGTACCGTTGTGCCAGAGGTGCTCCACCAAAACAAGATAGAGTACCAAGAAGGAGGAAAGCATTGCATCAGGAAACAGGAGTTCCAGCAGGGAGTACCCAGGGAGATGGTACACGGAGGGCCCAGGACAATGACGGGCGGTGGGCGAGAGAGAGAGGAGGTGTTTCTAAGGATAAAGGTGGTCAAACACCTGACACAGATGAAAGGTGAGCTCAGATGTGGGCAAGTGACTGAGAATTTAGAATATGACCAAAGACACAGAAAACTAAGCAAAAGAAAAAAAGATAATCATTTCCTCCAGGGAAAACCAAAAGTGCACGGGTGGGGGGATTCATAGTTTTTTAAAGTCTTGACTCTACGTAGTATATGTAGTCATATGAATGTCAATACTCGAAATGACAATATGGGAGAATGATAGATGGGAAGTGCGCGTGTACGTGTGCGCACATGGTTGTGTGCTCATGCACATATGTGAATGCGTGTTGGGGTGGAGGTATGGAAGTGGAATAAAAGCTGAATCACAGATAATGCTACTGACCAAGAAATAACCATATGAGCATATTATTAGAGATCCAGAGGTAACTGTCAAAACAATCATCTGAAGTGATGGCAGTCATTGCTTTGGGGGACTAGAGGGAGCTGGGGCTTTTGATTGTCTCAACAAACCTTATAGGTTTGACTCTACCCCAGAAGATCAGCAAAGTTTTTCTATAAAGGGGCAGATACTAAATATTTTACACAAGACCAACTACATCATCTGTAGGATCCAGTGCAAAATGAAAATGAGAGTCAGTAATAGAGATTCAACTAAGTGTGGGGCTCTTCTGAGTGTCAAGTGCTATGTAGACTACTTAGGTTACATGCCCATGAAGCTGGCCCTGATTTTAAGCAGAGAATTTTTATTCAACACTGAAACAGTGGACTGTGCAAGTGCCGGGCTCAGGGCTCAGCCTGCACAGACTGTTTCAAGGACCAGAAACTTTATCCCCACCCATCCCCACACTGAGCCCCCCTGGAAATTCCTGGAATATGGCCCCAGCCCTAGGGTGTTTCTCTGAACCAGGAATTCTCAAATGGGGAGAGGGGACTTTCCCCAGGTTTGTTTGGCAACTTCTGAAGACATTTATGGTTCTCACAGCAAGGAAGGAGCACCCCCACTCCTGGCATCTGGTGGGATGCTGCTCAACACCCTATAATACACACAACACAGCCCTGCACCCCTACAACAAAGAATCAGTCAATCCCAAAGGTCAATAGGTCTGAGGTTGAGAAACAGCCACTTAAAATAAAGTTTACTCCTCGCACACCCTTGTTGCTGCTCCATAGGGTCCAGAGGCCTAGGTCCTGGGTGTGTTGATGCTGGTCCAGCCTGTCAGGGAGTGACTGGGATTTTCCACCTCAAGCTCCTAAAACTGGGACCAGTGCTGCCCACCCTTCCTGCTTAGGAACTTTCTCTCCTGACCTGCCCAAATCTCAGGCTCCAGCAGCCTCTGTTCTCTCTGCCCACGCCCCCTCCCTTGGCAGCCCCATCCCCTTGGCACAGTACAGGCTGCTGGCCCAGAAGCCCTGGGAACATTCCTGACCTTTGATTTGGTTTCCTCCAGCTCTTGGCAGCTTCTTGCTGGCCCTCTGAGCATGCACCCCCAGCCCAACTTGCTGAGGTGCCCCATTGTTCTCACTGCCTCCTGGTCTCAGGCCCGCACCCGCCTTGTACCCGCTTCTTATAGTGGTTTATTGAGAGACAGGCGCCAGCCTAGAAATGAGTGTGGGTTTCCTCCAGCCACTTTGGGGCCTGCCCTGGGCCTCCGACATGGCCCGAACCTGATGCCCAACCCCAGGTAGGAGAGAGGTGGCTAAACCCCTTGGAGCTTCTAATGGAAGCTGGGAGACCTGGGCTCTCCTCCCCTCTCTGTTCCTGGACTCAGGGTGACCTTCAGCAATGCACTCCGCCCCCCCCCCCCCCACTCCCCACACACACACTTGCTACAGTCCTGGAAAGGGAGAAGATTCCCACTACAGGCCTCTCCCTGGGGGCAGAGGGAGGGGTTATGGGGAAGGCAGAGAGCTTCTAGCAGGGAAAAGGCTGTTAGCTAGAGCCTTCTGAATTATGAATGTGCTGCTGCCACTGCCCCTGAGACACGTAAGTGCCTCATAAACCACCTCTAGCTGCCCTTGAAGTCTTCTTGGGGAGGAGGGCATGTTCTCAGCATCCTTGCTCTCTGAGGCCCTGAATGCAACTGAGAATGTGATCACTCCAGGGGTGAATTTTGCAGAGCTTTGAGCCAGAAAGGGGCCTTGGCTGAGGAGCCTGCGGCCAACTAGACATCCAGCCCAGAGGCAGGGTTCTCTGAGTGTGACTCTGGCCAGTGAGGGTCTTCCTTCATTGTGCCTAGGGTCCTGTGCCTAGGATAGCAAGAACCTATACAAGAGGTACAGCTGCGGGCCTCAGCTCCACTGGGCTCCTGTGTGACCCCCAGCAATACGTGTGATACACTTGACTCCTCTGAGCCTCAGCTGCAAAAATCACAAATGCTCCTTGAATGTGGGAAAGGGGAAGATGATGCTGGGGGCCGGGGCCAGCTGGGATGCTAAGAGCAGCATCACCTACACTCCTACCCATCTTGGAGGAGACAGGACAAAGGACACCTGGGATTTGCAGCCTAGCAAAGGTAGGCCCAGGCTCTGACCTATCACTTAGGAGCTGTGTGGCCCTGGGTAGTGCCCCTCGCACGAGCCTCACAACATGCAAAGTGGAGAGAATTGTGGTGACCTCAACGCTATCACAATATGGACATGAGACATCTTGCCTGGGGCTCAGTTCAGTCCCCTCCACAGGCTCAGTCTGGTGTTTCCTGCACTGAGGAGCCCACATCTTTAATTGCTGCTCTCACCACACTCACCAAAGCCAGAGAGCACAAAAGAGCCTCCTCTCCCAGAGTCCAATACCCAAGTAGCTGGCTTGCTCATTGGGCCCTGCTGGTCAGAGTCCCCGGGGACCTAGGAACCTCTCAACTATATCTAACCTCCACCTCGGAATCTGGCATCAGGCACCAAGTTGTTCTGTTTAAACTTCTCCTTGCAGAGGGTCTTATCTGAGTCTCTGTCCAGGGCCTGCCCTGGCCCCTGGCCACTGAAATAGGTATGAGGGGCAAATGCAGGCCAGGAAGTCTGATTCTGGTAGCCAGGGGTGGTGGGGTCCACCAGGCTTATGGCTGATGGTGTTGGCGCCTCTGCTTGAGTAGGAGTGCCTGTTCCACCTCCCCTTCCCCTGTTGCAGAAGGGAGGCTAGAGCAGCGTTTCCGCCTGTCTCTTCATAGGAGCACGGGAAGCAATCAGCCCAAGGAAGCCAGAGCAGCATTTCCTTCCTTTCTCACCAGCTCCTCTGGAGGCCTTGACAATCTGGACTTGGCCAGAGGGGAAAAAAGCTTCCTGATTGTGGGAAGGAGATCCAGCGGGCCTGCTGGGACCCCTTGGATGCCCCTGAGAATAGGGCTTGGGACACCTCTCTGGACATTTCTGGGCCAAGGTACCCTTGTGGGCGCGCACACACACTCTGCACACACCGGGGGCCATCCAGATAATGGCTGAGTGACCCCTGCAGGGCAGCCCATAAGTGGGGAGAAAGAGAAGTGTCTCCTATTTCCTTTCCATTCCCCTGGGCACCCCATCCTCCTTTTCATCAAAGGGGTCAGGAGGCCCAGAGACAGAAGCATGGAGCTAATGATTTGGGGAGAGGAGGGTTGGTGCTTGGTTCAGAGCAGGGTAGCTAGGTTCCCCATCAAAAATCACCTGTGCCTCCCAGCCCTGAGTAGAACTGGGGGCAAGCAAGAAAGGGATGTCTCTAGGTCCACCTTGGGGCCATTCCTCCCCACAGAGCCATCCCCTCCTTCTCTGGGGGTCAGCATGCACTCACTTACTTCCTCTCCCTAGTCAAATCTACTTCAGGAAAAGTGTCCAACAAATATATTCACCTTGAAATGTCAGAGCTGTGTAGAACTATCCCAGGCAGATGCAGAAACTTACGTGATGATCCATCTCAGACAGGGAGACTGGGTAGGTGTGAGCTGGCCATTCTCCAAATCCATATGTATGTCCTCCATGAAGTCTGGGATTGTGTGTTGGCAGTGGGTAAGGGAGTAGGCACATTTGGGGGCCAGGGCTGCTTTTGAGTACTCCAGGGATCATGGTATGAGCTCTTGAGTCAGACTCTGAACCTGGCTCAAGCTCTTCTTAACTGTGTGGCCTTGGACCAGCCGCTTAGCCTCTCTGAGCCTCAGGTTCCTCTGTAACTGAGGCTATTGAGAGGATTAACTGAGATAACACTTGGCAAGGTGCCTAGCCCAGTAAATGGCACCTGCTGCTCCGATTGTGGGGTACTGTGAGGAGGGACCTGCAGGCCCAGCACCTTATCAGCAGGTGGATCCTAGCCTCGGACAACCGAAGACCTAAAAATAGTATCCTGGTCCAGTGGCAAGGCCATTCTGCCCACTCCCGGAGGGGAACTGAAGCAGAGCTTGCTGGACGTCACATCTTTTTATTCTGGAGGAGGAACAGGGCACCATTTCTGATCACTGCTCACTCTCAGACTCAGGATGAGGACCCACACCAGTCGCCCTGGGAATGCAGATCAAACTCCAGTCCCCAGAAGTATCTGTCCTCTACGGCTTATGGGCCAGCCTCACCTTGGCTCACCTTTCAGGACTGACTTAGTTCAAAAAATATGAACTTCTGTCAGGTCGGCTGGAAACTTCCGGAACCACAGCCCCTTAACACCCCATGCTGAATGGTTGATGACAAGAAGTGTTCCTGACCTACCCAACCCCTAGGCCCATTCTCTGCCACAGATCAGAGAATTTCCTGTGGTCCTATGGCTGAGCCCTAGGGTACCCAGCCCTGGCTGGCTGGAGGTAACCTCTTGAAGGGGGAAGCTTAGCACCTCACACCTCATTCAGCTTCACAGCTGCCCAGTGCATAGATGGGTAACTGACATCCAGAGAACCCCTGATCTGGCTGACCTGGGACTCAGATCCATCACCACACCCACCCCAAGGCCCAGGCCCCTTCTTACCGACTGAATGGGTCCCTGTTGATGTCCTCAACCTCTGCTCTCCAGACCCCAGGCAGCCTGTGTGGATCAGAGAATCTGGTACCGGGGGCCTGGGCCTGGACCCACAGCAGCCCCCAGCCTAGGGTTCCCCCGAGGCTGAGCAGCAGTGTCAGGATCATCTTGGCAGTGGGCACACTCAACCTCTGCCAGTGATTCCAGAAACTGCTGCAAGTCTCAAAGGAAAAGAGAGCACAGGGACAACAAAGAGAGGAAATGGCCTGGGCCGGCCCACCCGCGTCTAGTCCAGCCCCCTCACATACACACACCCCCACCCCCACCTCAGGCCCCCACAGAGCAGCCACAACCCAGTTGGTTCCTGTGCCCTGGAAAGACTTGGGTCAGGGACCCTGGTGGTGTGGGAGACTCAGGGAGGTGGCCCCAGTGAACATATATACATGGGAGTCAGGAGACGAGCACAAGGGTTGAGACTGCAGGAAGTGGTTGGTCAGTCTCAGAGAAACTGGTACCCATCCATGCTGGTGGCCGGGAAGTGGGGACATTTCGTGCCTACTCAGCACCTATCATAGCTGGGCTGTGGGAGCCAGCAGGTGGGTGGAGGCTCAGAGGGAGAAGGGAGCTGCCTAAGGGCCACATAATGTGTAGCCAGAGGCCAGGGCATGTGGAAGCCTTTGTGGGCTCTGCCCTGGATCCTCCACCTGGCCTTACTGTAGCCTTGGATGTGGGCTTCACAGTGAGTGGCTGGGCAGCCCAGGCCGGTCTGGGAGGTTGGCCACTCCTGCCTGACAGGCCTGGGTGGCCCTGACCCTTACCCTACCTGGGATGCTGGTAATGAAAGTGCCTTCCCTCTCTGCCCTAGATGTCACAGACATAACAGCCCCAGGCATGAGAGTCCCTAGCCAGGGCTGTCCCCGTGGGTGGACAGGGCAGTGAATTAATGAGGGGCAGTGATGGATAAGGATGTGTCCAGACTCTGCTGCCAGCCCCCACCCCCACTCCCGCCCTCCCTCCTACCTCCCCTCCCGCCCCGCCCCCTAGGCTGGCTGGGCTCCCACAGGCCAGCCGCCGCCGCATCATCAATATTTCATCCGCGTCAATAAGAGGCAGCAGTGGGGACACTGGCTGCGGCAGCACTTGCGCCAGCTCCAGCCGCAGCTTGCAGGCAGAATCAGGCTTCCGTTCCTGCCACCACCATGGATGTCTTCAAGAAGGGCTTCTCCATCGCCAAGGAGGGCGTGGTGGGCGCAGTGGAGAAGACCAAGCAGGGGGTGACAGAAGCGCTGAGAAGACAAGGAAGACCAAGGAGGGTGTGATGTATGTGTGAGTGGGTGAGTTTGGGCGGAGGCAGGCAGGGAGGGAACAGCTTGGTGGCCAGAGCCCAGAATGCCCAGTTACTTTGGGTCTGACCTCTATCCATAGCCCCTGGGTGGCATTTTGGGAGGGTATGAGGACCTGAGTGTGTTCAGTCAGGGTCTCTGGGCCCGGGGCACGCCTACTCTCCAGCATACACCAGTGTCCATTTGTGCCTTCTCAGGGCTCCAGGGATCCCTGGGGCAGGAAAGCAAGAAAGGTACTTGGCTCTGAGATACACCTGTTTATGCACACACAACTCCCCCACTCCTGGGCTCCTTGACCCAAAAAAAAGCCACACTGAGCCTGGAGTCCCCACAGCTGAGCCAGCAGGTACTCAGCAACCAGGCCACAGGACCCCACCCTACTCAGAGGGAAGGGGTGGGGCTAGGGAGATGAGACCCAGACTCAGTGTCCTGTCCAGCCCCATCCCCCCTCAGCTCCCCCGAAGAGGAAGCCAAGATGATGACTCAGCTATTGTCAGCCCTGTCCTGCTGCTGCCTCTGAAGCCCAGGCCACGCCCAAGAGGGAACCAGACCCCACCTCAGGCCCTATCTCTCTCATTCCCCCATCCTGTCCTGTTCACTTCCCATCCGTCCCCTTCCTCCAGACACGGCAGGAAGTGGCTTTTGAAGGGACTGCTGGCCTCCAGGCACCATCCTTATCCGATACCAGCCCCAAAGCTTGTCCAGCTGTTCTGTTGCCCTGACCACTCCCCTCCCAACACCAACAGGAGTGGGCCTGGGCTGATGCCTCCATTTCCTCCCTAGGAGCGAAGACCAAGGAGGGTGTTGTGCAGAGCGTGACCTCAGGTGAGGAGCCCAGGAGGGAACATAGGGGTTAGGACCTCCAGGGACTTCTGCACCCAGTACTAAAGGCCCAAGCCCAAGGTTCTCCTTACCCCCCAGCTGGGGTTCCAAACTGCACATGGACCCAGAACCCTCAAAACCTGAGGTTAGACCCAGGGTTGGCCACCCCCATCACTGTCAGCTCCCCTGGTGTCAGAACGGGGGCAGCCAAGGCTTTCAGGTAGAGCCAGAGGTTTAAGTACCCTGGGAAAGGGACTGCTCAGGCCTGACTTGGGCAGGTCAGGCCTGAGTGGGGAGGGGTCAGGGCCAAGGCCAGCCAGAGTCCTCCCACAGTGGCTGAGAAGACCAAGGAGCAGGCCAATGCAGTGAGTGAGGCCGTGGTCACCAGCGTCAACACTGTGGCCACCAAAACCGTGAGGAGGCAGAGAACATCGCGGTCACCACCGGAGTGGTGCGCAAGGTGAGACCCGGTTCCTGGTTCTGGTTCTCAGAACAGTTCTATCCTTTTCCCTGGACCCCAAACAGGCCACCTGGGGAGGAGGCATTATCACTCCACTGATATATAAGGGAACAGAGACTTAGGGGCTGTGATGGTCTGTGCTTGGTGTTTTCACACCCAATCTCCTGGAATCCTCACAGCCACCCCTGTGAGAGAGACAGTTTGGGGCCCAACCAGAAAGTGAGGCTCAGAACCACTCCCTATTGATGGGGCTCAGTATTTAGGAGATACTGCATTTGACTAGTAAAGGCAGAGTCCTGTGGGCCCCACATGGTGACAGGCGGCCTCCCAGCCAGTGGATACCGGCAAGTCACACCCACCCTGTGTCCAGCCTCCCCTCCTCCCCACACACACTCCTATGGGCAGCTTCCTCCTTCCAGGAGCAGGGAAGGAGACCCCCTAGTGATGAGAAAACTGTGAAGTTCTGACCCACTCTCCGCCTCTGCCTTTGTGTGTGTGCATGTGTGTATGTGTGCATGTGTGTGTGCCTCTGTGCTGTCTGGCAGCAGAGGACACAGGGGCAGTGGGAGCACTCCCAGGAGGCGGATGCTGGCTAGGCGAGCCATCCCAGCACCCACCACACAGCAAGCTCTGCTTGAAGCATTTTACACCTATTAACTTGTTTAATCGGCACAAAATCCCATGAGACAGGGTGTGGCATCGTGGCCCAGAGAGATTAAGTATTGTGTGTAAATTCCAATAGCTAGTCTGCATGAGCCTGCTGCAAGAGCTAGGCTGCAAGCCTGTGCTCTGATAAAGAGCTTGTGTATGAGTGTAAGGTCTCGGTGGGGAGCGGGATCCATAATGGGGGCAGGAGGTGTTCCCATTCCAGAAGGGCTGTCTCCAGCTCTATCTGGGGCTGTCCTCTAGAAAGCTCTCCTACCAGGTACAGGCTGCCTGGGGCACCTCGCACTTAGAATCTCTGCTTTGGGAGTGAGTGGGTGGCAGGGGAAGGAAGCCAGTTGCCCTGCCCCTAGCTTTGGGAGCAGCACCTAGGCGCCTGCTTCCAGGGTCTCCATGTCCTTGGAGAGGCAGCTGGCTGCTCACTCTGCCTGTTCCCACTTCTGCCCCTTCCCAGCTGTATAACCTTGGGGAGCTATTCGAGGTCTCTGGACCTCCATTTCCTCATCTTTAAAATTAGGAGGAGGATGAGAATATCTGTCTCACTGGGCTGTGTGATGATGCAAGGAAATGGCCCCCATGAAGTGGTCACACCTGGCTCGTAGAGACCAACCAATGAAGGGAGGTGTCTATATCATCATTGTCAGTACCGCTGGGCAGGACCCAGATGTGTTGCAGGAGACACCAGGCCCCTCCTTCCCCCAGCCTCCTGCAGAGTCCTTGGGGTGGGGCCAGGCTGCTTTAGCATTTCTCTCTGACCTTGGAGGAGGGCTGGTGAGCCCTTGGAGACACCCCAGGTCCTGGGGCGGAGGCGGGGGGGGGGGGGGGAGTGGCTGCCCCAAGGGAGACATTTCCTGGTGACACCCAAAGCCAGTCACGACTCACCTTCCAGTGAACTGTAGAAGGATGCAGCACTGCCTGTATGTCTGACCACTCATGCCACTGGCCTCATGGGGCTGCAGGACTAGGCAGGTAGCTACACACCCTTCGCCTGGAGAGCCTGCCCCAACTCTGGCTGACATAGTTCGGTGCCTTTTTATGCCCCAGTCCACCAAGGAGCAAGATGACCCTGTGGTAGCATGGAGGTGACAGACCCTCCAGAGGTTGGTGTCGATCACCCAGTCTGGCCCTGCCCACGAGCTGTCACATGACCACCCCCAGGAAGGCCCCCATTTCAGGCAATCATCCAGATGGATGTAGAGGAGAGTAGGAGACAGGAAATGGGAGAGGATTGTATAACCCCAGATGGTCCCAACCAGACCAGCCTGAATCTAAAACCAGCTTATCCAGAAGGCAGGGAGAAGGAAAGAAGGAGGCACTCATGTTACTGGGGATAGAGGCAGCTCTGGAGAAAGCCAGACCCGATCCCTACAAGCCCCACTGCTTTGAGCTCTGAGGCCTCAAGCTTGATACTTGGCCTCCCTGGCCTCAGGATCCCCATGATAACAAGATCCTTTCCCTAGGGCTTTTTGGAAGCTCAGGAGAACGAGGGTGTGTGATCATGTGATTCAGGGACACAGAGGGTGAGGTCAGGCCTGCCCCTGCACAGGGTTCAGGGGCCACTGCCCATCCCCACCCATACCACCCTACCATGCTTCCTCATCAAGGCCCAGCCAGGGGCTGCCAGATGACTCAGTATCAGCTTGTAGAGGTGAAGCTGGGGTCCAGAGTATTTGGTACCCTCAGAAGGCCTTGGCATCATCGGACAGAGCCCCTGCTGTGGGCCCTTATATGATGCTCTGTCACCTCCATAGTCAGTCCGGCCCTCATACCTCTCTCACTTGGCCCACCGTTTCCAACAAGACAATGAGGGCTTCTGCTCATCTTTGAGGCCAGGGTAAACAAGGCCCTGGTTGTAGGGCAGCTGGGAGCTCTGTGCCCTCCGCGTGGTCCCACATTCCCCTTGTTCTCCACAGGAGGAACTGAAGCAGCCTGCCCCCGCACAGGAGGACGAGGCAGCCAAAGTGGAAGAGGAAGCAGCTGAGGAGGTAGGAGCTAGGCTCCCAAGCTACACCAGGGGTCCCAGGGCAAGCCTCCCTCCAGAGAAGGTTTCAAGCAGGGATCCCATCCTTCACAGACAAGCTGCTTCCCTCCTGGGGTCCAAGAGCCCTCAGGGGAGACTCCCGAGCTTAAGTGTGAGGTCGTCTCATAAATGACCTCCTCAGGGCAGAGGAGCATAGATGACTTCTGTCCCCACCCCACTCAGGGTGCCACTGACAGGTGGGGGCCCAGACTGTGTGTGAAGGTCACTCTCTCTCCTAGGCCAAAAGTGGGGGAGACTAAAGGGCTGCAAGTCTGCCTTGGAGACCCAGAAGAACACCCCTTTGCCTTGGACCCCATCTTCTCCTGGCACAGGAATGCCAGTCCTGGAGTGTGACCTTCGACGTGGCCCATGCTTCCCATGCCAGTACCCAGCCACCACAGGCCTGTCCTTTCATGCTGCCGCCATTTTCATCTCTCTCCCTTGACCCTCCCAGTTTGTGGTCCTTCTGCCCCCACAGATGCTGCTGTGATTTTTTTTTTTTTCAATGATTTCAAATAAAACTCAAGTCCCCAACCCTGGTCATACTTGCCCATGCTTCCTCTATATAGTGAATAAGCCGCCTGGTCCCTTGCGGGAACAGAAGTTGAGCCAGCCTGTTGAAGCATTATCTGGGACCAGGTGTCCTACTGGGACACCTTGGCATTTCTGAAACCTGCTGAGAGTAGGCACTGACTTCAGGGAACTCCTCCCAACCCCAACCCAGCCATCGTTGCCTTTTAATATGGTGGCGGTAGCCATGCTTTGGGCTCCCAGGAAAACCTACAGGACAGGCTGTCCTCGGGAACACATGACCATACATACCTCCAGGTTAGAACTTTGGCTTACCCTCCAGGGATGGGCCCATGACAGCAAGAGGCGAGGATGAGCCTCCTGGGCCATCCTGCTATGTGTCCTGCGTTCCAGTGTCCTGTGGACATCGCTCCTTGGAGCAAATGGTATTTTTCAAAAATGTGAAGTCTAAACTCATAGCCAGTAGTCTTCCTTAGTTGTCCTCACTGGCGAGAAGGACATGACCCCAGCCTCCTCAAACTGGTCTGACCCTGCATCAAGCATCGAGCTCCCACAAAGTGTTGGAACTGGACTCTCCCTTCATCAAGGAGTCTGTCAAGTATCATTAGAAAACACAACAGCTGAGATGCAGAAGAAACAAACCTATATACCCTGAGAGAAAACTGGTAAAAATGAACATTTGTTGAGCTCCTCCTAGGTGTCAGACAGGTCTGAGTGCTTTGCCTCATTTAATTTTCAGAATAAATTGTTGGTCTGATTCCAGTTTCGCTGAGAATGAAATGAGGAACAGAGAGGTTAAACTAACTTGCCCAAGGGCACGAAGCTAGGAAGCTCAGGACTGGGCAGAAGCCCAGGTGGCCTGGCCCCAGAGCCACCCAGTTGATTGTAAAAAGAAAAAAATTCACCCAAGTAATCTTGAAGATCTAATTGGTTTAATTGAGCAATTCATGAATGGGGCAGCATCCCATTTAGCAACTAGGAAGGTGCTCTGAGGGGTGGTACAAAATGGAAGATTTTTTATAGGAAGAAGGGTAGCGCAAGGGAGCTATTGACAAAAGAAAAGAAAGGATTATTTTTGGGCAGGGACTTTTTTTCTTTGGGGGATTGAAGGGTTTTTATCATGCAGATTGCCTCTTTTATGGGAGACAGACATAGAGGGACCATGTGACAGATTACCTTATGGGTACTTGAACAGAAAATTCATATTGGTTAAGATTATGCTTCTGGGAGAGGTTGATCAGGTATTTTGATCAGGTATTAAATCTAGGTTTGGTATCATGGACTTTTAGCAGAAGTGATGCCATTTTAGGCCTGTGGTTTTCTCTTCAACCTCATGCTCTACTATGGCCATCCTGGCTGTGTGGAATCCAGTGAACTTATGGCAGATGCTGCCACACCCCGGGTTTTAAAACATCCTACCTGAAGAGCTGTTGGCATCACACCCTGGAGGCTCCTTCAGAGGTAGCTGAACAGAGACCAGGGTTCCCTTCCTTTTGACACCCAGACAGTTTGGGCTCAGAGCATCTAAGTGACTTGCCCCAGGCTTCCAGCCCTGGGTGTCAAAGCTAGAACTTGAGGCAACACCACAACCAACTTCTGATGCTACCAAGTCCACACCACCTTCCCATCCTGCTTCTGAGTTCCCCAAACACTTGGGGTCCCTCTTGGTGTCTTTTTTTTCTGGTCTCCTGCACTAAACCCTCTCATTGTCTCTGTCTCTCTGTCCCTCTGAGTCTCTCCCAGTCTCTCTCACTCTCTCTGCCTCTGAGGGGAGACGACGTTCTATGGAGCATTACCACTTCTCTAATAAACTTTCCTTTTGACTCTAACTATGGCATGCATTTGGATTATTTCTTATGCTCAGTCAAAAATTTCTACCTCGGTTCCTTGGAGAAATTTGCCCTGTCCTGCATCACTAGGTCCACACCTCCTTCTTATCCTGCCTTCATAGTGGGGAGCAGGAGTAAGGGGCAGCCCCAGGAACTGGGAACCCAGTCAAGCGCAGCTGAGCTGGGTTGTATCCCAATCTGCAGATCATGGACATCCACTGCTGAGGAGGAAGAAAGGAGCAGGGTGCTGCTAGCCCCAGCCCCCCAAACCCCGCGATGGGAGGAGCCAAGGGTGTGGAAGAGGCTCAACCTGTCAAGAATGTTCCTTCCCCCAGGCCCTGGCTGAGACATTTGCATATCAGCAGGCCCGTGCTTGCCCTAGGAGGAGGCCACCTGGGACCTGGGTGTGCCAGAGAACTCTTTGAACTGTAAGAGAAAATGAGGAGGAGCTGGGCTACTCAGGTGACTGCGGGAAGGGCACATATAGACCTGGCTCCTGGGGACAGTATTTCTTCATGCTTCCAGTGCCCTCTGCCTCAGCTGAAGGAGTTTGCAAGGGTCTCTGATGCTTGTTCCCATCCTAGATATATTCTCAGGGCATGTCACTGGAGTTAAATGCCAAACATCAAGGTCTGCCCAGTCCAGGAAGACCCTCCCCATCCATGGCAAGGGCAGTCTACTTTGCCTTTAAACCCTATATGTTCTCTCAGCTCTGTGGGGCTTCATATGAGTTCCCTAGAGGAATAACTTCCTTTCGTCTTTCCTCCTTATCAGAGAAGCTCCAGGTGCCCTGCCCCCTCTTAAAGGACCCTGGCTGAGTGTGGGGCATCCTTCAGCCCGTTTAATCTTCTCAGTAACGCTTTGGAGAAATTGTTGTTATCCTCCCACCATCAAGGATAGGGACAGAGAGATGAAGGGACTTGCCCTAAGGGGTAGTTGAACCCAGAAGTCTTGACTCCAGGGCCACTCCGAGCTATCTCTATTAACACCTGCTAAGGACGGCTGCAGTCTCCTTGTCTTGCTCCTTGCCCACTGAGCCTGATGCTACGTAGCCTCAGCAGCCCAGCGAGGAAGCTAACTGGAGCAGTGTAAAAGGACTTCTAGGCTAAAGGTACTGGTGCTGTAGGTGGGATTTTAGGAGAGCTGACAGGTCTGGGGCGAGGATCAGGCAGGTCTCCAAGAGTCCCCAAACCCACCATTAGGCGGCTCCCCGCAGTGCCTTTGAGCTCTGGGCCGCGCGCAGGCTCGCAGCCCGGAGGGGCGGAGAAAGAACCGGACGGGCGTGGCTGCCGCTTAGTCTGCGCTTGGTGTCCCCTCCCCCTACCTAATCTCAGTTCTTGCGCCTCCCTCTAGGCCTTCGAAACATTCCCTCTGTGTGAACGCGCTTCCAGATACCCCAGACCCAGGCCTGACCCCAGTTTATCCCAAATCTCCCTCCCCTTTCCTTCTGCCACCCCCATTAGAGGTAGGGCATCCTCTAACAGAGTGGACCTGGGTAGGCAGGGCTTCCCAGAGTTTCAGAATAGGGAAGACTCCCACAGAAGTGCAGACAGGCTTAGAGAGGAAGAATTAGAGAGCAGCACTGGAGAAGGTCGCGATGTCCCACCGAGACACAGGGCGGGAAAGTGCGGCAGTGGCCTCCAGGCTCCAAAGCCGACTCCAGAGTGGGCGGATGTGGGGGCGGGGTAGGGGCTGGACTTGAGCCCTTGAGTGCGGGGAGTTTGTTTTGCTATCCTCGGGAACTTGGCTCCACCACTCAGGGGCAGGTCTCTAATTCCTCTTCCAGCGCCGAGTTGACTAACCCCAGGGGAGCAAGCCAGTGACTCGCCCTCTACGGGGATAGGGGGTTATTTACTCCACCCAGCCCACCCCTCTGTCCTCCGGGTCCCAGTGGCGGCTGGCCGGTGGCTTGTCTCAGTTTCTACCTATAAACTGATAATACCTATTTCACGAAGTTGTAAAGATTATACAAGAGGCTGGAAAACGTTGGGGTAGAGCCCGGCACAAGGTAAACCCTCAATAAAAAGCAACTGCTATTAATTTCGATTACAGTCTTCAGATCCTGATTTGGCGCTGACCCTACGCTCACGGGTTGGTAAATCCTCGCGGTTGGGGTCCAGGAAGTGTGTGCGTCCCGTTCCTGCCCCCAGCCCCTCTTTGGACCCCTGACCTAGTCCCTCTGCAGCTCCTAGTACCTCTTCCGATCCTGATTGAGGCCGCCGCCTTCCCTACGCGGCCCGTTTGAAGCCAAGATGTGCTCCCGTGACCGTAGAGCTGGGTCTGCTGGGAACCGCCCCGCACCCCCTCACTCCCGCCCCACGCGGGGCGGGCCGGCCCTAGGGCGCCTTAAAAACCAGAGCGGGAGCTCAGATCGCCGCCCCTGTGAGTAAGACACAACGTCGCTACAGCTACCCTTGACGACCTCGCAGATCCCCCAGCCATGGCCAGCAAGGGTTTGCAGGACCTGAAGCAGCAAGTAGAAGGGGCGGCCCAGGATGCAGGTGAGAACCTGAGGTCTTTGCAGGGCACCCACTGGACGCTCGCGGGCAAAAGCCGCGGGTCTGCGAAGCCCGAAAGTTGGCAGCCGGCTCAGGCTTGGAGGGAGCCCTCCCTCCCTTGAGACGCAGGACGCTCACCCCTACCTACCCCAAAAATTATCCTTGGCTGAGGGTGGGGGAGAGCAGTGCTACAGGAGCCCGGACTGCATTTTGGGCATAGCTAGAGCCAATGTGAGAAGGCTGCGCAGGCGAGGAGCGGCCCCACCCAGGTCCTTAGGGGAGTGCACAGGGCCAGATTGGGTAGGGAAAGTAGCTCCCCCACTAGGCTTTGTTTTGAGCCCCCCGCCCCCTGAAAAATAATTTTTTTTTCTTTCAAGTCCTCACCCAGAGGGCCTTCCCACTCTTACCCCAGCAGGACAGATTCCCAGCTTTAGTTCCTCCACTTCCAGCTCTTTCCTCCTCTGATCAGAGTTTACACAGTTTGGAGGGGATAGAATGGGGGAAATGGATGTGAGGGGACCCCCGTCAGTGTCAGCTCTTCCAGTCCCAGCTTATGGTCCCTTGGGAACGTAGCTCCCAATCTATCGTGCACATGTCCCAATCAACAAACCACCCAAACCAACCCTCTCCTTCACCAGTGTCCCTAGGAAAGCCCACAGTTGCTTTCGAGACTAACATGTTACAAGGAAGCCTCTATGTACAGGACCCTTCCTTCTGGACCTCACTTTCTCTATCTGTAAGCTGGATGCAAGGCTCCTTTTTTGTGGTCCTGGCTACATAAGACAAGGACTCCAGGATGTGGGTAAGGCAGGCTCTTTCCTATACAGCAGCAAGGATGAGTCAGATATCTGGTGGCCGAAGCCACCTGTCTGCCCACCGGAGGGCCCTGGAAACGCTGTTCATCACAGGCAGACTCTGGTCCAGAGGAGATGGCCTGACCTTGAAAGTTCTGCCTCCTTTCATTCCTAATGTCTTAAGCTGCCTGTCCGTGGCATTGGCATCATTGCTGTGTGCCCTCTGGGATGAGGCACAGGAATGAGGTGGTGGTGAGAGGACCTTGCAGAAGTAGAGGCCCCAGTGCACTGAGGGTGCACTAAAGGTGGGAATTCAGGTATCTGGGGGAGAAGTTGTTAAAGGAGGCAGAGTTTTACCTGGACCATGCCCAGCAGCAGCAGCTGCAGCCCAGATGCCAGCTTCAGCCTAGCCCTGCCCTGCCTTCTTTTCAGTCAGACATTTTCTCAGCTGTCCTGGCGATGGAATGGGAAGCAGGCCAGAGGGGAGGGGCCCAGAGTTGTAAATAAACAAGAACACCCCAGAGGCCCAGAAAGGACTCATCCCCCTTACTGGCTGGGTGGCCTTGGTCAAGGGACTTTACCTTGATGGCATCCTTCCCTATGGACTATAGAACAAACTACTCTAGAGAACAGATGAGAGGGGTGGCAATGGTGGGGCCTTATGGTCTATGGTGCCTCAACAGGGGCTAACGGCTAAATCTCTCTTTTTCAGTGACTGCAGCCGGAGCAGCAGTTCAGCAAGTGGTGGATCAAGCCACAGATGCAGGGCAGAAAGGTCTGGTGGGGCTGGGGAGCAACAGGAGAGCAGGAGGGCGGGGTAGCCCCTGGGGACTTCCCACTCCACCTGGCCCTTGACCAGGCACACTCTCTCCTCTGTAGCCCTTCTGCCCCACACTGCTTCTTGGGAAGGGAGACCCAGGCCAGGCTAACCCTACATGGTTTTGGTTTGCTGGGGCCCTCCCCTTACTTGCTCTCTTCTTTTCTTCCCCAGCCATGGACCAGGTGGTTAAATCTACTCAGGAAACCGTGGACAAGACTGCTAACCAGGCCTCGGAGACTTTCTCCGGTTTTGGGAAAAAATTAGGCCTCCTGAAATGACAGACGCGAACCATGGGTGACTCCCCTTCAGGCCCTGATCTGGTCAGCGGCTGCCCCCTTGGCCTCATGCCTCATTAAAGCACATGTTACTACCCTGTGTCTACTTCGTATCTACCCCCAAGCTGGGCCCAGTCCTCCTTCGCCAAGAACAGACCCCTCATCCAGAAATCCAGCCCCCACATCGAATCCTGGCATTCCAAATTTGGAAACCCACACTGTTCAAGAATTTGTTTCCCGTTGTCTCAACCACTTTCCAAATGCTCCCTTATATCCAAAGTTCAGCCCCCATCTAGGTACGTGACCCTCGGTAGCTCAATTTAGAAGCCATCTCCTCTTCCCCAACTCCAGGAACCCCATCCCACATAGGAGGGGGATACTCAGTCCCCAAATCCTCGAGGGCTCAGTTGGGGGCGGAGCTCCAAGGACTGGGGCCTCGGGAACTGTAACACGCAAGCTAAGTGCGGAGGCTCATAACACTGGGGCAGCCCACCCACCCGGCGCCCGCGAGTACTTCAGGAAGCGGGAAATCGCGGGAACGACGTAAAGTAGCAGGAGCCGACCATCCGACACCGCCCATCCCGTGAAGTGTTTGCGTCCCAACCTCATCCGGCGGTGAGTCACCCAGCAAGGAGAAGACGCGCGGGGAAGACCTGGCCCCGCCCAATGGCCTTGCATTTTTCGGCGTGACCGCCAGGGGCCCCATTTTTCGGCGTGACCCCCCACCCCCAGGGGAGGGGCCTGCTGAGCACGGAGCCGAGCACTTAGGCATGAAGCGTGGGATGGGACAGTGTGCTTGCGCACGTGTGCGTGAGACCCCTCCCTCAAGCACCCTTTTCCTCCCGGGTGCACCGGTATCTCTGGGTCCCGACGCAGGCCTGCATTTTTGTCTGGCAGGTCCCCGGGTCCAGCGAACTTAATTCCTTCCTTTCCCCCAACACATGTCCACGCATGTGACGCCAACCCTGGGTACGCCCTGCTCATGCGTGACTCACAGTTGCCACAGGATAAAGCCCAGCCCCGGCTCCTGCAGCCGCCCTTATCCGAACCCCTGCCACGCCTCGGCTGGTGATGCCCTGTGCCCCTTCCCCACTTCAACGTCTTTGCATACATTATTCGCTCCACTATAATGACCTAGTTCGCTTCCGGACGAGTACATAAGTAGTCATGCCGTTTCAATTCACAGTATTGTTTACACGGCACTTCCCAGTTCTGGAGAGATTCTGACGAAAAGGCGTCGTCTTCCTTCGTACGCAGATTCGAGGCTGGCTTTCGCCAAGGACTTTCATGGCCTGTCAGCAGGGGGCAGTGTAGCTATCCCTCCACCAACCCCATGCCCTCCACTCCACCACGCCTGTGGGTGAGGATTTGCTCAGGTAATCTCTTTCCCTTCTCCAATCTGAGATTCCCTCCCAAGTGCCTAACAAGTTCCTCCCGCTCATCCTCAGCATCTTCCGCTCTCACCTTATGGCCGAGCCCACTTACGTGTTTGGTTCCTCGTTGCCGTCCCTAAAAGAAGGCCTTCCCTAGTCTGCAAAATAGGCCAAGGCTGCTCACTCTTGCCCAAAGGGAAGATCCTTGAAGAGACACCTGGGGCAGTCTGGGGGAGCTTCCAGCATCTCCAGGAGCAGATGCTAAAGTGGGGAGAGACCCCCTGGGACCACGCTGGGAGGCTGGTGGGCTTGGACTGGCGAAGACCCTATGTTTTTTTCAGGTGTGCGTCCTTTCCTTTCGTGTCTTGGATAGAAATCTCAGTTGGCCCAAAATGTCTTCAACCTGAGTGATTGTCTTAGGGACGGACCTGTGACCCAGCCCTGGCCAAGGGGAAAGGAGCAGTCAGGTCTGAGGGCTAGGGGGCTTCTGGGATAGGTTTTTCATCCTAAAAAAAATAATAATAATAATAAGGAAGAGGAAGGGAGGGAGAGGAGACCTCCTCTTCCACTGGACATTTTTGTGACTGGAAATGATACTTAATTCTGCAGCAGCTGTTTGTAGTAAACACAGGAAGAATAAGCCTAAAAGAAAGCCAACTCACTGATAAGGGTAAAGGCAGAAATACTGAAAGAACCTGGGTTAGGGGTTACTTTATTCAGTCCCTAAATCAATCCTGCAGCTGTCACATGCTTGGTGAGAGGATGCAGTTTCCCCATCGTTTGAGCCACTGTGTATTAGGTCTTCTATTGTGAACAAAAGTTTAAATCCTCCCAATGTTACCCGGATGTCCTGCATTTGCTGGCCTTACCCACCTCCTCGTTCTCCTCTCATAACACCCTCTCCTCTCTGCCTCAGCCATGTGGAATCTTTTCATTTCTCTTGACATCATGCTCCTGCTCCCCTCAGAATCTTTGCATATGCTATTTCTTCTGCCTGGAATGCTCTCCATCTGCCCCCACAAACCACCCTTGTCCAGGTGGCTCTAGCTTCCTCATCTTTCAGGTCTCAGCTTCCCTGACCATCGGGCGTACGCACACACACTTAGAATGGGTCTGGTCACTGCTGATTCGTTCTCGCACCCCCTATACTTCTTTTCTACAGTCATACTAATCAGTTACTTTTCTGTGTGTGTCTCTGTGATGGTTGTCCGTGGGACTGCAATGGGACTGCAGTGAAGTCCCTTCTACTGCTTGGTGCATGCCCTTCCTAGAGTGGTGCTCTGCCAACATCTGCTAAACGAATGTGGAAATGTCTGTCCTTCGGTACTCCTATCACATAACAATGTGTTCACATGTCATTGGGTTTACCGTGGTGCCACCACCTCTTCAGTGTGGCTCCTACCACACTACCCTCTACCCCCATGCAGCTGGTGCGCCCATGGCACTGTGTGCCTCTGTTCCCCTAACATTGTGAGTCCTGAGGAGCAGGGCCAGATTGGACTTGTCTTTTTCCATGTCTGGGACACAGTGGGCATGGTGCCAGAGGAGCCCATGGGAGCCTATAGGAGTCCAGGCCTATCTCCACGAATTTCAGGAAGCTAGTTGAGTCTAGACTAACTGAGGAGGAGAAGGCTGCGATCACTACATTTGTTGAGTTTCAGTCAAGTCTCCAAAGATCAATTCTTACATTAGCAATTCCCCAAATAATTCCTAATTCTCCAAATTCCAATTCTCCAACTAGCCAAACATAGTCACTAGCATTATATTTTGGTTCCACTTGACTTCTCAGTTGTGATTACATCAAATTGTATGAGACAAAGGGCAGAGTTTTCTACTTTCCACCTTCTCTCCTTCTCTCCTCTTCTCTTTTTTCTGTTTTTTTTTTTTTTTTAATTACTCACTGTGATTACCTACAACAGTCTCCCTTAATTAACAGGGAATTGAAAGTTGGTTATAATTTATTATCTCTGCTCTTGCATTTTATTTAACAAACATATTCAGCATTTATATTCATAAAATAGAATGACTGAGTTTTCATGGCTTTTGAGTTTTCTGTTTTTGTCTCCTTAGGAATAAAATGACTCCCCCCCCCCTTTTTTGCTTGGTTGTCTCGTTTTTACTTTATGAAAATGTGTAGCATTTACATTCCATTCCACTACTCCGAACCACACCTGTTTTGTCTTAGATCTATAACTAAAGATAAAAAAGCATTCTGCCATTTCTTTTGCTGAAATATTTTCTGCTATCTCTTGATTGGTTGGAGTTAGTCCTCTAGAAATTTCCTCAAGAATGAAATATTTACAGATGGACTGAAAGGACATATGGGATTAATTTGATATTGTTATAGGTAAGCCTCGGGTTATTATAATGTGGTCATGAAAGTCTGTTGTTTTCTATTTTTGTGTACGGCATTTTCTATTTTTAAAAGGTTAAAAAGTTAAAAAAAGATGAGCTCATATGAACCATATTCTGAGTTCTTAAGTAGGTGGTATTGTTGGTCAAAGCCTTCATGCTCTATCCTTGACTGGACTTGAAATTTACAGTTCATACTATTTTACATGAGTGTTTTCTAGGTATTTCTGCACTTGCTCTGGCACAGAAGATTGAGCAGTCCCTAGAAGTCTGATTTCTAATTCACTGGAATTTCTAAAAAGAGACTTGATCTTTCTGGCTGGCTGGCTTTTTTTTTTTTTTTATCTTTAAAGTACAATGATTTTTCTAAAGTTTGTCTCAGTGATGATTATTCTGGGCCAGTTTTCTCTAGTATGCAATTTTCCTGTTCGATAACAATTTCTTCATTGTTCTTTTGAATATTTGCTCTAGTCCATTACTTAGCTCTCTTCCTTGGGAATTCCAATTATGGATGTGAAGGTTTTTTTCTACCTAGTTTCCATATCTGTCATTGTTTCCTATACACTGTATATCTCTTTAATATAATTCCTTTTCTTTTCTTTTTTAATTTTTATTCTATAGGCACCTACTGTGGCTCCTTATTCTTTACTCTTTAATTCTGTAATGGCTTATTTTTTCTTTTATTTCTAAGATATGCAAATTCCTGTTCTGTCTAGACTTATTGTTGGCCACCTTATCCTAGAATTCTGGTATTTCTGTTTTACAATTTTCCTTTATAATTACTAATGCTTTATTGTCTTCTTTTGAATATTTGTTGGGATTTAATTCATGTTAAGTAATAATTTTCATGTGTCTTTATTTTTTAAATAATTTAAAAAATTTCCCAATTATATTTGGCATACAATATTATATTAGTTTCAAGTATACAACATTGTAATTAGACATTTATATAACTTATGAAGTCATCACCCTGATAAATCTAGTACCCATTTGACACTACAGTTATTACAATATAATTGACTATATTTCTTATGCTATGCTTTACATCCCCAAGACTATTTTGTAACTATCAATTTATGCTTCTTAATACCTTTCCCTTTTTCACCCAACCCCCAAACGTCCTCCCATCTGGCAACCATCAAAATGTTCTCTGTATCTATGAGTTTGTTTCTGTTTTGTTTGTTTGTTTTGTTCTTTGGATTCCACATGTAAGTAAAATCATATGGCATTTGTCTTTCTCTGTCTGACTTATTCCCCTCAGCACAGTACCCTCTAGGTCTATCTATGTTGTTGTAGAGGGGAAGATTTCATTATTTTTTAATGGCTAGTAGTCCATTATATATATATATGGAACAAATATATATATATATATCACCTCTTCTTTATCCATTCATTCATTGATAGACACCCAGGTTACCTCTATATCTTGGCTAGTGTCAATAATGCTAAAATGAACATATAGATGTACATGTCCCTTCGAAGTAGTGTTTTGGGTTTGTTCAGATAAATACGCAAAAGTGAGATTACTGGGTCCTTCTCTGTCTCTTATTATGGTTTATGTTTTAAAGTCTATCTTGTCTGGTATAAGTATTGCCACCGCAGCCTTTTGGTTTGTTTCCATTTTCCTGAAATATCTTTCTTTGTTCTCTCACCCCAGTCTGTGTGTGTCTTGTGATCTGAAGTGAGTCGCTTATAGGCAGCATGTGTAAGGGTCTTGTTTTTTTATTTATTCAGTCACCTTACCTTTCGATTGGAGCATTTAATCCCTTTATCTTGGAAGTAATTGTTGCTACATGTGTAGTTATTATCATTTTATTATTCATATTTTTGATATTTTTTTTCTTCTTCTTCTTCTTAAAGAAGTCCCTGTAATATTTCTTGTAATACTAGTTTGGTGGTGATGAACTTCTTTAACTTTTTCCTTTCGAGGAAGCTCTTGATCTGTCCTTAGATTCTGCTGCATAGAGTCATCTTGGTTGTAGGTCCTTGCCTTCCATTACTTTGAATATTTCATGACCATCCCCTTCTGGCCTGAAAAGGTTTCTGTTGAGAAATCAGCTTACAGTCTTATGGGAACTCCTTCATAGGTAACTAGATGCTTTTCTCTTGCTGCTTTTAAGATTCTCCCTTTGTATTTAACCTTTGGCATTTTAATTATGATGTGTCTTGATATAGGCCTCTTTGGGTTCATCTTGTTTGGGACTCTCTGTGCCTCCTGGGCTTGGCCAGGTTAGGGAAGTTTTCCATCATTATTTCTTCAAATAGGTTTTCAATTCCTTGCTCTTTATCTTCTGGTATTCGTATGTGTAAATGTTGGTATGCTTAATATTGTCCCAGAGACCTCTTAAACTAGCTTCATTGCGGGGGGCGGGGAGGGGGTGTGATTCTTTTTTTTTTTTTTTTTTGGTTGTGATTGGGCATTTTCTGCTGCTTTATGTTCTAACTCTCTGATATGATCCTATGATTTGATCTAATGTATTAGATCAAATTGATTCCCTCTAATGTATTCTTCATTTCAGTTATTGTATGCTCATTTCTCATTTCTGAATGGGTCTTTTTTAAGTTTCTGTCTTTTTGTTAATGTTCTCACTGAGTTCACCTACTCTTCTCCTAAGTTCCTTGAGCATCCTTAGAACCAATGTTTTGAACCCTGCATTTGGTAGATTGCTTGTCTCCATTTTGTTTAGTTCTTTTTCTGGAGCTTTGTTCTGTTCTTTCATGTGGGACATGTTTCCTTGTCTCCCCATTTTGGCTGCCTCCCTGTGTTTGTTTCTATATAGTAGGTAGGGCTCCTAAGTCTCCCAGTCTTAGTAGAGTGGCCTTATGTAGTAGGTGTCCTATGGGGCCCAGTAGTACAGTTTTCCCTAGTTATCTGAGCCAGGTGCTCCAGGTTTGTCCCTTATATGAGTGTATGTGCTCTCCTGTTGTAGTTGAGCTTTGGTTGCTGTTTGCATGTCAGTGGGAGGGACTGACCCTCAGGCTGTTCGGTTATGAGGACTGGCTGGTGAAGGGCTGACACTACTCAGATGGATTCACTTTAGTGGTGCTTTGGTGCCTTTCCAGTCTGCCCTTTGGATGTGTCATCCTCAGATACAGCCATGGTGGTTCTCCAGCTCTCGTCAAAGCTGGCCACTGGGTTTGCCACCCCCAGGGCCTCCTTTGAGGGGCTTCACCTCAGGCCAAGTTGAGCTGCAGTCTATACACTACCTGGGGCCACCTGGCAAGAATCCCTAAACAATCTGCAGATGTTGGACTTAGAGGTGTCTCAAGAGGCCAAGCTGTGAACTGAAGCCAGGTGCTGCTAGTGCTGGTTTGTAGCTGCTCAGCAAGAGGTATGGGGCACATTGAGGCTAGATGATGCTTGTTTGAGTTTTGTGAAACTTTTAATGATTTTAGGAAAGTTTGCAGCATGAGCCAAGATAGGCTATTTGTGTGGACAAGTCATTGGAGATGGTTTGGGCGGGCCCACAAGTTGGGAGGGGTGGAGTCTCTGGGAATCACTTTGGCAAGGTGATCTGTGTTAACTGGGTTGATGAAGACTCAGATATGACGGCTTTCTATGTCTGCACAGTGGAAAGTGGGGAGGGCTGAACAAAATAACAATGGATTTTGCCAGCACTTCTGTCTGAGAGGAAGCTGCCTTCCAGGCTTTGACCTGAAACCAGACAATTCCATCCCTCCCTGTATGTCCCTGTAGCTTTTTGAGCAGATGCCCAGAGCTTAGAGCGAGTGAGTTCGTCAGTAAGTCTGTGTCCGGGCCCTTTAAGAGGAATGCCTGTGATTCCTACAGTCCTCTGTCTCACTCAGCCACATCTCTGCTATTTTTCACAGCCAGAAGTTGTGGGAACTTTTCTTTCTGGCACTGGAACCCTGGGTTTGGGAGCCCAGTGTGGGTCCAGGACCCCTTGCTCCTCCGGGGGGGAACTCTGCAGCCAAGATATTCCTCGCAATTCTCAATCACCACATGCAGTTGTAGAATCAGCCCATTTCACATCTCTGCCCCTCCTACCAATCTTGAGGTGGCCTCTTATGTATGTCACCAATTGTAAGACTTCTGTTCAGTCAGGCCTCAGGTGACCCCCAATGATGATTGTTCTGTAGTTTAGTTGTAATTTTGATGTGTTTGTGTGAGGAGGCAAGCACAGCATCTACCTTCTATGCCATCTTCACCGGAAGTCTTCATGGGCCTTCTTTGAGTTAAAATTTTCTCATGGGATTTCTTCATATGCAATGTAGTTTTGGTGTTATTTTTCATGTTTAAAAATAGTGTATTTTTACTGTTAAGTAGAAAAAAGTGAAGTGTAAAACATCATATCCATCATATGCTATCTTTCCTGTAAAGAAAGGAGGATGTAATAAAATACACATTTCTGCATGTTGTTGAAAGAAAAAGCAGGAAGGATAAACCAGAATCCAAAGAGATTGGTTGCCTACAGGGGGCAGGTAGAAAGGTGGTAGATAAAAAGGGAGAATGGAAACAGGGTAGCAGAGATGAAAAGAAAGTGACACTTCTCTGAGTATATCTTTTTGTGTAGTTCTGACTTGAAGAATCATAGTAATGCTTCTCATACCCCCAAAATAAAGTACTAAAAACAACTAAAATGTTGTATGGATTGATCCCAAAGTGAAATACAAACAGTAGCAAATGATGCTACCTCTATTACATATGAAGAAAATGACCACAGTGAAAGGGATGGGAAAGGAAAGAAAAATACCTAAGTAGCTTTAGAAAATAGTATACAGTTACATGTCACTTAATGATGAGGATAAGTTGTGACAAATGGACTATTGGATGACTTTGTCTTTGTGTGAACATCTTAGAGTGTTCTTACACAAACCTAGATGGCATAATTATAATATAATGATATAAAATATAAGATTAGCCTACTACACACTTAGGCTATCTGGTATAGCCTTTTGCTTTTAGGCCACAAACCTGTATGGCATGTTACTGTACAAAACAACAAGACCTTAAATCAAGCACAAGAGAGGCTACGAGCCTGTATGGTATGTTACTGTATAAAACAACAGGACATTAAATCAAGCACAAGAGAAAATGATGCAATCAAGAGACAAGGTAAACACGGGATGTATGAGGTTGCTGCTGGCATAATATGGCATGCTGTTTTACAGCAAACTTTTTTATAAGTAGAAAGAGTATACTCTAAAATAATGATAAACAAGTATAATATAGTAAATACATAAACAACAGTCATTTATTTTCATTATCAAGTAGTATGTACTGTACATAATTGTAGGTGTTATACTTTTATATAACTGGCACAGTAGGTTTGTTTACACCATTATCACCACAATACATGAGTAATGTGTTGTACTATGACATTACAATGACTGATGTCACTAGGTGACAGGAATTTTTCAGCTCCATTATAATCTCATGGGACTATCATTGTATATGTGGTCTGTCATTGATCAAAATGTCATTATGTGGCATATGATTGTATTGACTGGGTTCTGTAAAGCTAAAGGCAAAAAAACAAAACAAACAAAAACTGTACATAAATTCTGTAATCTAGTCAGAAAATGTGATTTTCACAGGATTAGGGTTTTGCAGTTCAAAATAAATATATACTAGAAATTTATGTACAGTAGTCCCCCCTTATCCATGGGGGATATGTTCCAAGACTCCAGTGGTTGCCTGAAACTGCAGAGAATATTGAACCCTATGCATACTATGTTTTTTCTATATATGAATACCTCTTCACTTACAGAAGCACTTTATGGCTTCTCTTTGGCATATCTGAATTGCCAGCATCAGTACTCTTTTTTGGAATGCTGGACAAACAGATGATTTATGTACAAATGGGATGGAATGACATGCAATTTAAAACTTGTGAATTGTTTATTTCTGCAATTTACTATTTTGGACCAAGATTAACTGAACCTATGGAAAGCAAAACCATGGATAAGGTGGGGGACTACTGTCTATAGAATTAAATGCATAAATAAATATATTATAGATATTAAGAACTTATTTGTCATTGTTGAAAAAAGAAATTACAAATAAAGAATGATGAACACTAAATGAACCCTGTGGTGTTGGACTAGAATCAGTTATCACTATATACTCATGTTTTTTAAATTATATATGTTGATAAATATAGAAATATGTGTGTATGAATAGGTAAGTAAATACATACATATATCTGGCTGAGAGTTCCTAGATGCAATGACATACTAGTAGCAATTAGTATAGCTATCACCCAGATCTTGAGCTCTAAATACCATCCTCTAATATAAGGAACTAGGTCTCTGAGGAGAAGTAGTTGATTGTAGGGCTGGGGTGGGAAAAATATAAGATCAGCCTGGAACATCCTCATAGTGCCAGAAAATAAGGAAATGCTGATAGGTAGGTTGATAGATAGATAGATAGATAGATAGATAGATAGATAGATACATAGATACATAGATAGATACATAGGTAGAAGATAGACAGATGATAGATAGATGATAGATAGATAGATAGGTAGATAGATAGATAGATAGATAGATAGATAGATAGATAGATAGATAGATAAAAAGATGATAGATGGTAGATAGATATAGATAGATGATGGATGATAGGTATAGATAGATGATAGATGATAGATGATAGATAGGTATAGATAGATGATAGATGATAAATAGATGATAGATGATAGATTAGATAGATAATGATAGATGATAGATGATAGATAGATAGATAGATAGATAGATAGATAGATAGTAAGTAAAGATGAGGTATTATTGAAAGAACATAGAAGCCAACCTGAAGGAGCTTCTAATAACTAAACCTGGACTAATTTGAGCAACAAAATGAACAATGGTACTATTGAGTTTTAACCCACAGAATAAGATAAATATGCTATTCGTGAATCTACACTGATATGCGTTAATAATAGATTAAATAAAAGTGGAGAAGAGACAATTCTTATAGTAGAATTCTAATGAACTAATTAGTTAATGTAGAAGGAAAAGGGAAATAGTGAATCATCATCAGAAATAATTATTGCAGATAAGATCCACTGATGAATGCTAAAATTAGTGTGCAAAAGTTTGAGTAGAGGTCAAATGATTTTTGACAAGGCTTCCATTCAGTAGGAAAGGACTGTTTTTTTTTTTTTTTTTTTTTAACAACTCTTGCTGGGAAAACTAGATATTCGCATGCAAAAGAATGAAGTTGAACTCTTACCTGTAGTATATACAAAAATTGACTCAAAATGGATCAAAGACATAAATGTAAAACCTAAAACTATAAAACTTTTATAAGAAAACAGAGAGAAATCTTGAAAACATTGGGTTTGGCAGTAATTTCTTGAACATGACACTGAAGGCATAGGCAATAAAAGAAAAACTAGATAAATTGGACTACCTCAAAATTAAAAACTTCTGTGCATCAAAGGACAAAACCAACAAGCACAAAGGCAACCTTTGGAATGGGAAAAACATTTGCAAGTTATATCTGAGAAGGGATTAATACCCAGAATATTGAAAGAACCCCTACAACTTAATAATAAAAAATAACAATCCAATTAAAAAGAGATCAAGAACTTGAATAGACATTTCTTCGAAGATGATATACAAATGCCTGATAGGCATATAAAAAGATGCCTGATATCACTAATCATTAGGAAAATGCAAATCAAAACTATAAAGATATCACCTTACACTCATTAGAATTGCTGCTATCTAAAAACAAAAAGAAAAAGAAAAAGAAAAAGAAAAAGAAAGAGAAAAACAAAATAACAAGTGTTGGTGAGGATGTAGAGAAATTGGAAACCTTGTGCATTGTTGGTGGAAATGTAAAATGATGTAGCCATTATGGAAAATGGTATGGCAGTTCCTCAAAAAATTAAAAACAATTACCATATGATTCAGCAATATCATTCTTGGGTATATATCCAAAAGAATTGAAAGCAAGGTCTTGAAAAAATGTTTGTAACCCATGTTCATAGCAGCATCATTCACAATAGCTAAAAAGTAAAAACAACCCAAATGTCCATTGATGGATAAATGGATAAACAAAACATAGTATATGTGTACAAAGGGATATTGTTCAGCCTTTAAAAAGAAGGAATTTTAACACATACTACAATATGGATGAATCTTAAGAACATTATGCTAGGTGAAATAAGCCAGTTATCAAAAGACAAATACTATATGATTTCACTTATTTGAATAGTCAAACTCATAGAAACAGAAAATAGAATGGTGCTTGCCAGGGGCTAGGGAGAGAGTGAATGGGGAGTTATTTAATGGGTATAAGTTTCAGTTTTCGAAATTGAAAAGTTCTGTAGATTAGTTGCACGACAATGTAAATACTTAACACTACTCAACTGTACCCTTAAAAATAGTTAAGATGGTAAATTTTATGTTATGTGTATTTTACCACAATTTAATATTTAAGTTTGAAAAGAAACAAAATTAGCATAGTCTCAAAGTATCTCTCCTTAGAAGTTTATTAACTACAAAGAAAAGGTAGTAGCTTTACTATGGAGAAAGCCAGCAGAGGCCATCTTAACCAAATGATCAAGCTCAACATCATTAGTAATAAGATGTATCAACATCAGGAACCCTGTGATATGATGGTCTAGAAAGGATACAACATCATTTTTGCAGTATTCTTGTCCTAAATGCATAACTTTAGTCCAATTATAAAACATCAGACAAACCCAAATAAGAAACATTTGACAAAATAACCGATTAGTCCTGCTTAAAAGTGTCAAGGTTAGGAAAGACAAAGAAAGGCGGAGAAACTGTTATTGAAGTCCTACAAAACTGCAAGAGACTAAGGAGGAATAGCTAAATGCAATCTGTGATCCTGGATAGAATTCTGGGACGGGAAAAGAACATCAGTGGAAAAACTGGTGAAATTCCAAATGAGGTCTTTGGTTTAGCTAATATATTAATTTTTAACTTAGTTAAATAATTTAAATAAATTTATTTAAGTTATTTAATTAAATGTATTATTTAATTAAATATTTTTGCATTTAATTTAGCTAAATATGCTAATGTTATTTCACTGGTTCTGGTCATTGTACAGTGGTTCTGTAAGATATGAACATTTGGGGAAGCTAGGTGAGGGAGATATGGAAACTACATGATTTTTGCAACTCGATTAACATTGAGAGGAAAGAGAGAAACCTACCCCATCATTTATAAAACCCTTGTATTCATGATATAGTAGAGGCTGTCAGGAATCTGAAGTTCAAATTTGAAGTGCTATTTCCCAGACTTCAATGGGAAATTCCCAAGAAGAGAGGGGCAGGGCCAGGCTTCTTTGCCGAGGAGCTTGTACTCCTTTTACACAAGTATTTGCACTCACCTGTGTGGCCGTTACCCCACTGCCTCTCAGAAACCAAATGGCTTCAGGAAGGTTCTACGAGCAGCCCTCTTTCCCCAGCTGCAGCCTCCAGGAATTCAGTCAGTCCTTGCTTTCCTAAAGTCTCTCTTCTCTCTTGGAAGGTGGTACTCTCAGATCTGACACTTCTAGACCTCTTTGGTTACCTTCCTCTTCTTTCTTCATCTCCCCAGGTCTTAGTTCTGTCCCACAGAGTTTTCACTCAGAGGGCCCTCTCTTCCTGCTAGTGAGTGTTAAGGGCAACATCTGAGGCTGACTTCCCTGCCCCAATGGTTTCTCAGTCTCCGAGTTTCTCAGAAGTTTGATGTGTGTGTGGGTGAGGGGTATTCTTCTTCTTCTCCCATCCCTTCTTCCCCCTTCCCCTTTCTTCTTCTTGTGCTCCTTGTTGCTTCACGCAGTTTTAAGAAAATGAAATGGGACCATTTAAAATTAAGCTGCCATGTTACTCCCAAACCTGGAAGTCTGGCAGGATGAGCTGGTATTGTCTGTTTACCTGGAATCCACACCCACCTGCTCCTCCCTGCCCTAGCCCTAGGAATCTGCCCTCTTGAACTATATTATCCAGGCTCCCTCAGCCTTAGCTCCTTGGGTTCAGCCAGTGGGGGATATCAGTAGGAGATTGAAGAGGGAGAAGGGCGGTATATATCTCCCTGCTCCCTCCAGGCATGGTGTAGCTGTGGCCATGTTCCTCTGCTAATGGCTGCGGCTCCTGTCCAATGAATTTCTATAGTTGCAGCTCTCAGCATTGACGCAGTCCCTTCCCTGCTCCTCCAGGCCCAGGGAGGTAAGAACTCCCACTACTGCTGGTCTCTGAGCACCTTACCATCCCTCATGGTTTCTCTTAAGTCTGTCCACACCTTTATGAACAGTCTCTCTCCTCAGATACTCCTTTGATGTGCCCTCTGATTTCCACCAGGACCCTGACTGACACCCATGGGTGTGTGGGTGTTGACATGCTGGAGAAGTCTTCCTTTGGTGACTGACACACCAAGTCTCCAGGAGTCTGGGTTTGGCTCCCCTGTGTCTGGAAGGAGTTGATGTGTGCAGAAGACAAGGGTTTAGTATACACTATGAACTCAAATCCATGAAACAAGTGGAGAAAGTATAGGCAGGATGGAAAATCATGAAACTCAGGACATTCGTGACATCTCTCGTTCACATCACACAAGAAATTGTCATGCTTCAGACATAAGACAGCTCTAAGTATTTAAGTACTTAAAATAAACAATTTTTAAAAAAGAATTGTTAATTACTAAGTTGGCAAATTTCTATTTGAAAAATTGGCTCTCCTTAATTTGATGCACACAGCTTGACTTGATGCAGCCCTTTGCCAAACTGAGTTGTCGAGCAAATCCCACTTGGGGAATTACTTGATTCCTGTCAAGGCCTTATTCTCCCTGCCCCAAGGGCTGGACTTGACCTTCTGATTCCGGACAGGCTGACATGGGTGCCTGAGTTTAAGGGCTGCTCCACTGGGGCTCAGCATGGGCCAGGCCTCTTCCAAGATGGGGCGGTTCCCACCTGAGTCATCCTCAACCTCATCCAGGCAGGTAGTGTTCCTTGCAGGAGTCACCCAAGCTCAATCCCTCAGGCTGGAATTCACCCCTGGTTAGGAGGGTCTTGGGCTATCCCAGGTTCTTTGGCTGGAAAGGAGCTCACCCTCAGAGAGCCAAAGGCTGGGCTGAGAGGACAGGTTTCTGGTCACAGCTGGAAGGCCAAGTGGGCCTGGACCTGGGCCAGAGCACCAAGGTCTGGGTCTTGAGTCTGGTCCTGGGCAGCTTGGTCTCATGAGTCTTCTTCCTTTCTCTGTGTTGCACATTTGGGATCAGTGTTTGGGCCCAACTTTGCCAGGAAATCTGGGAGCATGGTGTGTTGTCACTGGAGTCAAGGTGCTCACACCAGGGCAGTGCACTAAAAAGAAGTAGTGTCTCATGGACAGGGGAATGATATGGCAAGGGCAGCCCGAGAGTAAGGGGAAAACATAGCTAGAAGCTGTAGTGGGCCTGGCTCTGGACTGACACTGGGTCCAGAGTTCTGCTGAGTGGCCAAGTCTTGAAAAGGGCCTGTCAAGGGGCTGGTGAGCTCCTGAGGAGGAAGGGACTGTGAAGAGTATCCCAGGGTGGGGTCTGGAAGCCATCTCAGAACTGGTGGATGACACTGTCATCCTGTCAAGGGAGTGGGCAAAGAGAAGACCCTGTAGGGGTGGGTGGCAGACACACAAAACTTCAGAAGAAACAGGGAAGGGGCTTTGATGGGTCCAAGGAATGTCTCTATGGGTTGCTCAGCCTAATTCCCACCAGCTATGTCCCAGAAGTAGCCCCACCCTCAGCAGCATGGCCCTGATGCCCTGAGCAGAATATTCTGGTATTTGCCTTTCACAGGGGAGAACAGAGTCATCCAGACCTGCTTAAGTTCCAGAGCCCTCACTTTAACAGCCCCTCTGAGTCCACAGGGTCATACATGTGTATATACGTAAAACTTGCAAGAGTAGTAGTATTGTCTGCTTTTTCTTGAGAAGACCTCTCTAAATTGTTTAAGACCCAACCACTCCTGCCAAATGGAGATAGCACATGTGGTGCTGTGGCCTTGTGACTCTGAGTTACTGTTGTCCACAATACCCACTGCCTACTCTAGGGTGCCGGCCACAACCTGGGGAGCCTCCCAATACCACTCAGGAATGTGGGAGGGCCTCAGCCCTATAGGACTCAAGCTGTGAAGTCCTATGGTCGGGTAAACACTAATTAGGTCCCACCATGCCCTCCTGGGCAGCTCTGAGGGGTGAGGGAGAATGCACGGAGAAGGGGGCCTCAGACTTTTGATCCAGGCCTGGACTGCAGGAACAGGGACTCAGTGGGTCTTCCCTCCATGATACTTGCCCAGTGGGATCCCATTCCCCAGCCCTCTAGCTCCAAGTCAGCCTTATACTCCTACTACTCTTTGGTCTACTCACTGGTTGGTCAGGACTCACTGCCAAGTGGCCCCTCCTGGGCACATAAGTAATGAGAGGAGCAGAAGTGTACTAAGAGTTTGCATGCATGATCCCACAGACTATCAGTGGCATGGCCAGGAAGGCATGGCTGTTCTCAATTATAGATGAGGAAACTGAGGCTCAGGTTGGGCTAGTGACTAAGGGAAGGAGCATGTGGCATGGTGCTTGAGGCATCTCTCTCTATTCTGAATAACTAGAGAGGCAGCGTGGCCCTCTAAACATGTGATGTGTCAGGCTGGTAGAGCAGCTTTCTGGGATTTCTTGCTAAGGCCATAAGCACCTCCCCAGATGGTGGTGGAGTCCTCCATCTACTCCTCTAGGACCTTACAGGGTCTCTCCGAGGGGCCAGGCCCCAATGTGCAGGGAGGGTTGAGTTCCTCATATGCTGGCTTCCTCAGTGCTGGGTCACTCATGTTCTCCTGTGAGTAAGAACCAGCTGCTTGCAAGTCAGAGACTACTAGTCTGTGTCTCCTCCACCTTGGGCAAGGCACCACCTTGAATCCCCCCAACCCTCCAATACCTGTCCAATGGAGGCTGCAAAGCCACCCTGCAGAGCTGAGGTTCTTGGGAATGGGGAGGGCAGTTGTGTTCCTGGCCTGAGGGGTATCAGGTCCACATGACCTACAGAACCCCCCAAACCCCAGCTATGCCACCATGGGACCCTGGGGACAGTAGGCTTAGAAGTCCTAAGGCTTTTGTTTTCTGGGTACACCCCGCGCCCAGGCTGCGGAGAACTCAAAGCCTAGGGGACTGGTAGGGCTGCTGTCTCTAAGTGCCTCTCATCCCCCAGGGCATTCAGGCCTCCTGCCTTGGGGGAGCAGCACATCCCAGAACTGACCTCCATGTCCAGCCTCAGTCCGCCTCCCTGTCCCTGCCCCTCACAGAGTCCCAGGATCTAGGGTGAGTGGGTCTCGTGCTGCTAGAGGGGCAGTGCCATAGCTAGAGCCCTAGGGTGGCCCCACCCAGCCTTTTCCTTCTGCCACCACCTTTGCTGACTCACTGCCTGACCTCCTACTTGGCCGTGGCAAGGGCTGGTCCCCCAGAGCCCAGCTAGGCATTAGAGGCATCTATAAAAGCACACTGTTCCAGGCCCTAGCATCCTGCTTGATTGCTTGCCACCTGTCACTACACAATGCTGGGAGGCCTGGGGAAGCTTGCCGCTGAAGGCCTGGCCCACCGCACCGAGAAGGCCACTGAGGAAGCTGGTAAGAACCTGAGGCTACTTTCAACCTGGGCCATTCTCTCAGGCTGGAGGCTTGACTCGGCCTGTGCGAAGCTGATCCCCGCAGTTTTGGGGCAGGCCTTGGCCCCATGATCAGCCCCACAAAGATAGAATAGAAGGGGTGGTGTGAGGAAACTGAGGTGGGCAGCTCAGGGTGCATCCAGGAGGGGTCAGCTGCCCCAAACAACCCTCAATCTGTGTGGCTAAAGGCAAGAGGGAGACCAGCTCAGAGGAGGCTCCAGGGGGCCAGTGGGGAGCCTGGGTGCCGGGTGAGCAGCTGGTGGCTTAAATCCTTCCCTCTGGAACCTGGGAGCCCTTCCATATCCAAACAGCCTATTGCAAATATCCTATACAGAAAAAGAAAGGTGGAATTTTATTTTTGCCATAACTTTAAAACTTCAAAGATTTATTTATTAAGAAACCACCAAATCTGATTCCGTTCAAAGTCAGCCCCAGGGGTTTATAAAAAGAATATTTGCAATGTTTTCAAAGTCTCCAGAAGCCCTATTCTGTATGCAGACATCAGCAACTGTGTTCAGGGAGGCTAATCCAGGTTCCACCTGTCTGACATGCAAATTTGCTGTCCTCTTTCGAAATGGCTGCAAACATGTCTGTATTTCATTGGTTAACTGTAACTGGTGTTGACCACCCTATTTTCTCTTTCACTAGCTCTCTGAGTTCTGTAGTATTCCCATTCCACAGATGAAGGAACCAGGCAGTAAAGGAAGGAGTTAGAATCAGAACCAGTTCTGCCGACACTATCAGTTCTAGCAAACTACCACCAAACTTTAAACAACTCCTAGGTGGGCAGAGTCCTCTCCTATTGGAGAACAGCTGTGGAGAACTGGTTTTGCTGGAGGAGGCTTTAGGATTCAGCATCCAGATGCAGCAGTCATCTGACTTGAGGCAGGATAGCAGCACACCTGGGAGGTGTGGTGACCTGGGAAACAGGCTCAGCCTTGGCACCATGTTCCCAGCTGGAAGGCCTGCTCATCAGCATCTAGGCTGCGCCAGGTTGTGGGGCATGGAGAGCCCTGAGCTTTCGTGTGGCTCACTCAGCGTTTTTCCCCTGGTAGCCAGGCCTCACTTGAGTCTCTGAAGGAAGCCAACTGGGGTCCTTCTTGTGAGCCAACTTGTCCTGGCTGGGACAGCATCCCAGAGCCCTGTTCAGGATATCCAGAGCTGTCTGGGTCCTGCCATAAGGAGAAGCTTGTTTACATTGTGCTCTCACCCTGGGCTTGTCTCATCTTTTCAGTTCATGCTGTGGAGGGAGTGGTGAAGGAGGTGGTGGAACATGCCAAGGAGGCTGGAGAGAAAGGTATGCTAGGTCTGGGGAAGGAATAAAGGAGGCAAGGAAGAGGGATGAAGGAGGTGAACCTGTACTTTGATTAACTAGGTCAAACCCTGACTCAGATGTGTACCCTTTCAGTTGGTATGCAATTACTATGCTGAGGCCACAGACTAAAGTTTGCTAAGACAAGATCTAACTAGATAGTCTTCTCTGTGGACTTTTAAGAAGATGATGTCACAAATAAAAAATAAAACAAAACAAAAAACCATAAAGACAAAAAAAAAAGGACGATATTACAAAAGACTATGTGGCAGCATGCTGGGACAAAATGTTTAAGATATAAAATATATTTCTATAAATACATATTTACATGAATGTTTGTATGTGTATGTGTGTGAAGAGGGACCAGAATTCAGCACACATACACCTCATTCCTACAACAAAATAGACTCCAGATAGATCAAGGACTTAAATATAAATACATGGAATTATTAAATTGTTAGAAGAAAACAGAGTTTTTGCAAAATTTCAGGATCTTTTAATTTTGGCAGAAAACCCAACAGCCATAAAGGAAATATTAGGTGGATTTGACAATATTGACCTTCGAATTTTCCATAGTAAAAAAACAAACAAACAAACTACAACCTAAGCCAAAAGAAAAATCACAAACTGAGGACAGTAATAATAACCTAATACAAAAATGACCAAATGACCAAATGAGCAAATAGGCAATTCCCAGAAAAATGAAAAATGAGTAGGCAATACACCCATGAGCAAATACTCAGTCTCACTCATAATCGAAGAAATGCAGGTCACTGAGGAAAATAAAACAAAATTTGAACACATTGCTCTAGGAGCTCTGCTGCACGCTGTCTCATTGGGTCTCCTCCAGGGCGTAATCCAGTATGACTGCCACATCCCACAGGCCTCTCCAGGTGACACTAGCTCAGTGAACGGCTTGAAATGTTTACTTTGCTCACCTGAATGTTACTCCTCTTTCTCCCTGACAGCCATTGCCGAAGCCTTCAAGAAGGCCCAGCAAACAGGGGACCAAGTGGTGAAGGAAGTCACAGAGACAGTGACCAATACAGTCACAAATGCTGTCACCCATGCAGCGGAAGGCCTGGGTAAATTGGGACAGTGAGCATGCCTGCCACCAGCAAACTCTTCCTGAATCTCAATAAAAAACTGTGAAATGTGTACATTGAGCCCTGGATTTATTCTTATTTGGATGGAAACACTGTCAATGTCTTGTCACTTGCTGACGATGACATTGTCATTGCTGGGGTCAGATAGGTCCCCCTGATTAATCAGATGTGCTGCTCTCACATTAAGATTTCTCTTGTCAGCAAAGACCTCTTGAAGAATTATTAGTATCTTTGCTATATTTCTTAAAATATTATTTTCTCAGAAACTATCTATAGCTTTCAGACATCTCAATACTCCAAAGACACCCCAGGGGAGGACCATTCATGAGCTTACATCTTCTTTGGATTTTCCTTGACATGCTCTTACAGGATTCAGGAAAGATAACAGATAAACCTGATTGACAAGTTGGCTGGACAGGCTCAGACAGCTTGAGATGCTCCATATTCTGAAAGAGGTTTCTGGGAAACATTTCTGCTGGACAGTCACAAAATCAGGTCGAGGAGGCACTGAGTCCACTACTTATTGGCTGTTGAAGCCACTGTCTGACCTACCCTCTGATACTTGAATTAGGCCTAACTGGTGGCAGTGGGCAAGAATGTTTGGCCTTCTCTCCTTCCTGCCATGAGTAAGTCAGTACAATAAAGGTTAAACATACATTTAAGTAATATTTAGCTTAACATTTTGGGTTTTAAAAAAGAAAACGATTTCTAAAGATATGGCATTACATGTTTATCTTTCTGAAAGTTATTTGTTCTTAGCAGAAATGAGAAGAAAAGGTGTTTTAAAGAACAAGTCAGTTGCTCACCATCTGGTTTTCTTTTAGAATTGGCTTCATAAGTTTCTGAATAGCCCAGGAATCCAATGTCCTGGATTGGGGTATCTATCTGCCACTGTCTAGCCATACTTAGACCTCATATTTTGGTTTGGCTTCTGATAACTTTTGAATTCCTCCAATCTAAGCTCAGCTCTAAAAGGGTGAGAGCACTGTTGGTGGTAGTGTAAACTGGAACACCCTCTTTGGACAGCAGTTCCTCTCATCAGACTTTAATCTTCAGGTGTGCACAGGTACATGCTGATGCCCAGAGGGTGAATAGATTCATCAGGGCATGTCTGTAACAGCAAGAGATTGAAAACACCTTAAAATGCTAATCGGAAATTGCTTAGATGGCAAGTTTTGCTCTGCTTATTTGGTTTGAGATACAATACAGAGATAATACCTATTATTTCTAATGTATTATAATGCCTATGCTTGAAAAATGGGCCTATGTCTAGATGGCCACCAATAAGAACAAACTATGGAATACTCCATGGCTGTTAAGAAGAATGAGGAAATGTACATGTCAAATAAGTCAATAAGATGTAAAATATATATGTACGATAAGTTCAATTTTACAAAGCAAAGCAAAAACATAATTGCATGAAAATAGAAAAAAAACTGGTAGGGTATATATAGCAAACATTAACAGTGCTCACTTCTGTGTCTGAGAGAATATGAGGAATCTTCATTTTCTACATTACACATTTCCATGATGTTTGAATTTAAGAGAAAATCAATACAGATACATTTTAAAATATGGTCATGAAGGGCACCTACTGGCTTATTCAAGATTGTTTCCTGGGTAAGTGGTACTCAAAGTTTGCTGGTTTGTTACCACTGGCAACAAGATAAGTAAAGAAACTGAGAGCATTTAGAAACTCTTAGACATTGCCTGGCCCTCTAGCAATGTGATCAGTGGACAATTCTTGTTGCAGGGTTTAGGCCAGCTCAGGTTGTTTAACTTGCACTGCAAGTTGTACACGAATAGTCACATGAAGTAGGACCACATAACACAATGAATTAAATAAGAAACAAGCAAAAAAAAAAAAAAATCCCCAAAACTCGTCCTTCACACAGAGTTGAAGAAGCCCTGCCCATGTTTCCTTAAATTCACCTTGCAATGTGCTGTTCTGGAATAAGTACTTCCACCTCTCATTTTCTTTTTAACATGTGTGTTGTGCAGTGAGAGGCACAGCATCTACCTCATACAAACTCTAAATGTGTTAAAAAAAACAAAAGAGAGTGATATCAGAGAAAATGGTGCAGCGAGGACCTCCAAAAATTCTCTTCAAAGTAATGAGAAAACTGGTAAAAATATAGTCAGAATGAACTTTTTTTGAGAACTCTGGAAATTAACCAAAGTCTTACAGTAATGAACGGAGCATTTATGTAAAACAACTTAAAAACAAACAAACGAACAAACAAAATCTTGTCAAGACAGAAAGATTTCTGATGTTCTTAACTTGCTCTATTCTCATCTTCCCTTGCACCCCCCCTTCTCCAGTTCCACTGTAACCCTGAAAATCAACAGCCTGCTAGTTACTAGAAAGAGCAGAACAGGGCTGGAGTTCCTTCAAAGCTTCATTCTCAGAGAACTGTCATTATTTGACTTAACTGGAAGACCCCACTGTGAGGCTGCCTTTATTTGGCCTGACAAGGAGCTCACCTCATGCAAAAAGCCCTGGGGCTGGTTGTCATGAAACATTTAGGCAGTTTTTAAAGATGGTGGCTACATGAGGTGGTACTAACAATTTGGGCAAACAATAGGCTAACCAAAAAGCTTAAAAGGAAAAACTGGGGAATAAAATATATTTATATATTTCAAAGCATCCATAGATGCTTTGAAAATGCAAACATATTCCTAGGAATCTAGAAGGCCATGCACATATGTAGGATTGCACACATGCTCAGTAAAGACCTGAGAAGACTCAAAGCTCTCATCCCTCACTAATTTTGAGGCTCTGTGCAAGCAGGAATTAAAAACTTAGGTGAAAATGTGAACTGCCTGACTGAGTGTTGAAGGTGAGGCACAACATGTACAAAAAGTCCTTCGGCAAAAATAGAAAGCTTACTCGTTTTAAATACTTAAATCTCTAATCATTAGCTGACCACTAAGTTGAACAGAACTTCACTGGCTACATACAACAAAGAAAACAGACTATGGAATTCGTTCAGAAAGGTCACTAAACAGCAGTAACGATAAATAGGGGAGGAGGAGTATGGAATCTGATTTCCAGAGTTCCCACATATATTATTTAATATATCCTGTTTTCGGCCAAAAAATCACAAGATGTGCAAGGAAAGAAATTACGACCCACTTTAAAGGGGGGAAAAAAGAGAAACTGTGCCTGAATAAGTCCAGAAATTGGATTAACTAGACAAAAATGTTAAATCAACTATTTTAAACATGTTCAGAGAACTAAAGGAAAGCACATGTAAAGAATTAAAGAAAATATGAGATCAATATCAAATACAGAATACAAATAAAAAGATAGAAGTTATAATAAAGAACAAAACAGAAATTCTAGAGTTAAAAGTACAACTGAAATAAAAAAAATTATTAGAGGGGCTCAACAACAGATTGAACCAGGCATATGAAAAAATCCATGAACATTAAGTCAAATGAGATTATCCAGCTTGATGACCAGAAAGCAAAACAAATTTAAACAGAGACTTAGAGACCTGGAAGTCACTATCAAGAAAATTACCTTATGCATAATGAGAGTACTAGAGGAAGAAAAGAAAGGGGGGCAGAAAGTTTATTCAAAGAAATAATGGCGGACAACAACAAATTTGATGACAAACATTAATCAATACTTCTAAGAAGTTTATACTCAAATAAAGGCACACGTAGGTAAATTCTAAACAAAATTTTGAGATACAAAGACAAAGAGAGAATCCTGAAACAGAAAGAGAAAAACAAGTCATCACATAAAAGACAGCCTTGATAAACTTAACAGGTGACATTTCACCAGAAATCACAGAGGCCAGAAGACAATAGGATGACCTATTAAAAGTGCTAGGGAAAAAAAGACCATCAACCAAAAATTCTATGTCCAGACACCACAGCCTCCTTACCTCACATTTGCACGGTACACTTAACTTATGGAATCACTACTCCACGCTGTTGATCCTGCTGTCATCAGGGAGACCTGAAGGACCCAGGCCTTGGCCTATCCCACCAGCTTCATGACCTGCTGCAGGACTGTAAAGGCCCCCAAATCCCCAGGTTCCTGCAACTCCTAGAGGACATTGCTCTGTGCTAACTCTTTCTACTGTAGGCTTCCCAGGAGTGGGTGGCTTACAACAGAACTGATCTTCACTCAGCTGACAGGATAAAATTGTTGTACACATCTTTTTTTCCTCATAAAATTTAGCCATTTTGCAACTAGACTCCTTGGGTGGTTCCTGAGGTTCAACTCTAAGTTGCTGTGTTGTTTTTCTTTTTACTTGAGGTGAAATTTTATAACATACAGTTAATCATTTAAAAGTATGCAATCCAGTGATATTTAGTGTATCCACATTGTTGTGCAAGCATCACTTCTCTCTAGTTTCAAAACTTTGTCACCACCTCAGAAAAACACCCCATACCTATTAAGTAATCACTCCTCAAGAAATAATTAAAATTAGAGCAGAATTAAGTGAAATTGAAAACAAAACAAAACAAAAATTGAAGAGATAAATGCAGCAAAGAGCTGGTTCTTTGAGAAGGTTAATAAAATTGACAAACTCCTGGCTAGACTCAATAAAGAAAAAAGAGAAAGGACACAAGTAAACAAAATCAGGGATGAAAAAGGAGAAATTATGACTGACACCACAGAAATACAAAGGATCATACAAGAATACTATGAAAAAGTATATCACACCAAAATTTAATAACCTAGAAGAAACAGACCAGTACTTAGAAAAATATAACCTTCCTAGACTGTATCAAGAACGACTGGAAAATCTAAATAGACTGATCAGCAGTATGGAAATGGAAACAATCATTAAAAAACCTGCTAAAAGTCCAGGACCATATGGCTTCACCAGTCAATTCTACCAAACATTCAAAGAAGATTTAATACCAATTCTCCTCAAACTCTTTCAAAAAAATTGAAGAGGAGGCAATTTTCCCAACTCATGTTTGAAGCCAGTATTACCCTGATACCAAGACCCAGTAAAGATAACACAAAAAAAGAAAACTCCAGACCAATCAATATCTCTCATGAACACAGATGAAAATTTTCTAAATAAGATACTAGCAAACCATACAGCAACATATTAAAAGATTATACACCATGATCAAGTGGGTTTCATCCCAGGGGAACAGAAATGGTTCAGCATATGCAAATCAATTAATGTGATACACCACATAAACAAATTAGAAAATAGGAATCATATGATCATATCAATAGATGCAGAAAAGCCTTCGACAAGATACAGCATCCATTTATGATCAAAACACTTCACAAAATTGGTATAGAAGAAAAGTACTTTAACATAATAAAGGTCTTATATGACAAACTCTCAGCCAACTTATAAGTGAAAAACTAAAAACCTTTCCTCTAAGATCAGGAACAAGACAAGGTTGTTCACTATTTCCACTGTTATTCAATATAACATTGGAGGTCCTAGCGAGTGCAATCAGACAAGAGAAAGATATGAAAGGCATCCAAATAGGAAACAAAGAAGTCAAACTGTCACTATTTGTGGATGACATGATTCTCTATTTAGAAAACCCGAAAGACTCCACAAGAAACTACTAGAAGCAATAAGCAAATATAGTAAAGTCTCTGGATACAAAATCAATGTTCAAAAATTCATAGCATTCCTATACTCTAATAATGAGTCAGAAAAAGAAGTAGAAAAAATAATTCATTTTGCAATTGTAACAAAAAGAATAAAATACCTAGGAATAACTCTAACAAAATATGTGAAGGACCTATATAACGAAAACTATAAGACCTTGTTAAAAGAAACTGAAGAAGAGACAAAGAAGTGGAAAGATATTCTGTGTTTTTGGATTGGAAGAATCAGCATAATTAAAATTACCTTATTACCTAAAGCATTATACAGATTTAATGCAATCCCATGTAATAGAACAAAAAATTATCAGATTCGTATGGAAGCACAGAAGACCCAAATCGCCAAGGCTGTTCCGGGGGGAAAAAAGAACAAGGCCAGAGGCGACACTCTGCCAGATCTCAAATGAGACTACAAAGTGACAGTAATCAAAACGGCATGGTAATGGCAGCAAAATAGAAACACAGATCAGTGGAACAGAATCTAGAGTCCAGAAGTAAACCCATGTTTATATGGGCAAATAATTTTCAACAAAAGAGCCAAAACCATATAGTAGAGAAAGGAACGCCTCTTCAATAAATGGTGCTGGGTAAGCTAGAAAGCCAATTTTCCAAAAAGATATTTTCACATCGATGTTCGTAGCAGCATTATTCATGGTGGCCAGGACATGGAAGAAACTGAAGTGTTCTAAGATAGATGATTGGATAAAAAAGCTGTGGTATATATATATAATATATATATACATATATAGTGGAACATTACTCAGCCATAAGAAGAGATGAAATACTGCCACTCACTACAACATGGATGGATCTTGAGATAATCATGCTAAGCGAAATAAGCCAGACAGAAAAAGTTGAAAACCACATATCACTTACATGTGAGATATAAACCTAAAAGCAACAAACTAACAGGACAAACAAAGAGAGACTTATGGACATGTACAATAGATTAGTGGTTACCAGAGGGTAAAATGGAGGTTGATGTGGTAAAAGGAGTCAAATATGAAGTGGCAGAAAGAAATCTAACTAACTAACTAACTAACTAACTAACTAACTATATATAGTTAGTTAGTTATATATATATATGTATATGCCTTATTGTTGAATTGTACATCTGAAACTTACTGGAGTTTGTTAACCAATGTCACCATATGTCGGGAGCCATTTCAAGGCAGTATGAAACTGCCAGAAAAGCTGGGAGTTTTGCAGAGTTGGCAAGCTGAGCAGTCTGCTGGCTCGGGAGGAGGTGCACCTGGCTTGGGGGAGAGAAACTGAAGGTTCTTTGACCATGTGAAAGAGCATGTTAAGATAGCTACAAGGTTTCAGTGATTGTATACTTAGAGGTCTTTGCTTCTTAAGCACTCTGTAGGGTATAAGTATGCTGTGCTAAATAAACTCAGGGCCTCTGGGTATTGACAGGGGGCCCTCCGACTCTATCTCTTCTCTCTGTTTTTTCTTTAATTCTCACTCCCCCTCTCAGGTGCTGTTCGACTTCAGCTGGCTGGTCCGGCAACCATAATAAAAATAAATTAGTTTTTTTTTAAAAAAGTAATCATTCCTCATCTACTACCCTGTATCCTGGTAATCATTAATCCGCTCTCTGTTTCTGTGGATTTACCTATTTTGGATATATCATGCAAAAGGAATAATACAATTATGTGAGCTTTTATGTCTAGCTTCCTTCTCTTAGTATGTTTTTTGAGGGTCATCCAAGTTGTAGCATGTATTGGTATTTCTTTCCTGTTTGTGGCTAAATAATATCCCATTTTATGTATATACCACAATTTATTTATCTATTCATCTGTTAATGGGCATTTTGGGTTGTATTCATCTTTTGGTTATTGTGAATAATGCTGCTACACACATCCATGTACAAGTTCCTATGTGGACATAGGTTTACATTTCTGTTGTGTTTATACCTAGGGCTGGAATTGCTGGGTCATGTGGTAATTCTACATTTAACATTTTGAGGAACTGCCAAACTGTTGTCCACAGTGGCTGTATCATTTTACAGTCTCAGCAACAATATATGAGGGTTCCTATTTCTCCACATCATCATCAACAAATATTTTCTGATTTTTCATTGTGTGTATTTATTTTTAATTTGGTCTAAACTGAATTTATTTCTTTATTTTTATTTTTATATTTTTCAATTACAATTGACTTTCAGTATTATTTTATATTAGTTTCAGGTGTATTGCATACTGGTTAGACATTTATATAATTTGTAAAGTTAGCCCTCCAATTAGTCTAGTACACACATGGCACTATACATGGTTATTATAATATTATTGACTATATTCTCTATGCTGTACTTTACAGTCCTGTGACTATTTTAAAACGACCAATTTGTACTTTTTAATCCCTTCACCTTTTTCACCCAGGCCCCCAAACCCCCTCCCATCTGGTAACCATTAATTTGTTCTCAGTATTTGAGTCTGTTTCTGTTTTGTTAGTTTGTTCACTCTGTTCTTTAGATTAGAAATGTGAGATTATGTGATATTTGTCTTTCTCTGTGTTAATTATTTCACTCAGCATAATTCCCGCTAGGACCATCCATATTGTCACAAATGGGAAGATTGTATTCTTTTTTTCATAGCCGAGTAATAGTCCGTTGTATATTGTACTTCGTTATCCAAGTGTCTATTGATGGGTACATAGGTTGCTTCCATATCTTGGCTATTGTGTATAATGCTGCCATGCACAAAGGATTGTACAGGTCTTTACAGACTAGTAATTTGATTTTCTTCAGATAGATACCCAGAAGTGTCAGAAAGTAGTTCTATTTTTAATTTTTGAGGACTCTCCAAACTTTTCTATAGTGGCTGCACTAATTTTCAATCCCACCAGCAGTACAAAGGGTTCCCTCTTCTCCACATGCTTGCCAATACTTATTGTTTTTTTATCACTAAGTTTACTAAGCATACTTATAACCATTGTTTTAAACTCTGCATCTGCTAGATTGCTTGCCTCTATTTCGTTTAGTTCTTTTTCTGGAATTTTGTCCTGTTCTTTCATTTAAGACATATTTCTTTGTCTCCCTATTTTGGCAGCCTCTCTTTGTCTATTTGGAAAATGTTCTAGACCAGTGTAGCAGATCAACCTAATACATAATCTCCCAGTCTTGGCTAGGTGGCCTTATGTAGTGGATGTGCTGTGGGGCCTAGTGTCACAGTCTCCTTCATCACCTAACTGGGCGCTTCAGGAGTGTCCCTTGTGTGTGTTGTGTGTGCCCTCCTGTTGTAGTTAGCCTTTTGCTGTTGGTACATCAGTGGTGGGATTGACCCTCAGGCTGACTAGCTAGGAGTACTGGCCGAGACCACACATATGAGCTGCTGTTTTGAGGCTGACCCCAGTGGGCTCTGGTGCCTATTAATATCACCCTTTGGGTATGCTGCTTGTGAGGCTAACCAGGTAGTGCTCTATTGTCGTCTGAAGCAGCCACTGGGTGTGTTGGTTTTGGGGCCTCTTGGGAGGTGCTTCAGTGCAGGCCTAGGTCAGCTGCTACTTATCACCAGCCAGGGGCTACCTGGAGAAGCTAAAAAAGTGATCCTCTGTTGATTGTTGCCTGTGCTGGACCTGGAGGTGCATGGGAGAGGCTACACTGGGAATTGAGGCCAGCTGCTACCTGTACTGGGCCTGAGGTAGTTCAGCACAATGCCCAGGGTACCCTGAGGCCTACTGCTGCCTGCCAGCTGCCCATAAGGCTCAGCTGCTGAAAGATCCTCAGGCAGAATGTGAGTTGTGTGAAGTAGGGTCTCAGAGAGTCATCAGGGTAGGGTGAGTGGTGTTCACCAGATTAATATGGATTCTGATTTGGCACCAGTGCTGAGCTTAGGGCCACTCAGCAAAATGAACAGAGCCCATTGAGGCCAGCCCCTGCCCGGCTTGGCCCTCAGGTCCCTGAGAGATATCCAAGAAAGTCTGCAGTGTGGGTTGGGGCTGGTTGCCCACCACTGAAAGAGCCTCAAGCAGTGAGTGAGTTTGGTGTAGCTGGGTACTAGGTAGTCACCAGGTGGAGCAAGCAGAGTTTACCAGGTCAATGCACATGCAGATTTTTTCATGATGGGAGAGTGCTCAACATAGGAAAGATAGTGCCCACCTGCAGGCTTCATGGAGTAGGGCTCAATACAGGGAGAATGGTGGCTGTCCCTCCAGCCCTTGCCCTGAAGCCAAACAACTCATTCTCTTCCTGTATATCGCTAGTGTCTCACTAGCCACCGTCCCTCCAGTGGAGCCCAGGGTGAGTGCTTGGGAGAGAAAGAGTCTGTGCATGTGCCCTTTAGGAGGATGACTGGCTTTCCATTGGCCTTCTCTCTCACCCAGATGGTTTCTCCAGGTTGATCGTTCACACATATCTGTGACTAATGGAGGGAGCACAGAAAATTCATTGACAAGTAGCTTCACATGATGCCCAAACGCAGACTATTAAAAATGGAGATTTACAGCAAGTTTGCTGCTGCTGCTTCTTCCAGCCATCGGGCAGGATAATGAGAGGAGTCTAATTTTTTAAAACTAAAGTCATCCTACTGGTGTGAAAATGTTATCTCACTATGGTTCTGATTTGCATTTTCTTACTGACCAATGTTGTTGAACAACTTTTCATGTGCTTGTTCGAAAATCTGTAAATCTATTTTGTATTCTTTGAAGAAATGTCTATTCAAGTGCTTAGCTGTTTTTAATTAAGTGTTTGTCATTGAGTTTTAAAATTTCTTTAAGTGGTTGTTAAACCCTTGTCATATTTATGATTTTTGAATATTTTCTTTTATTCTGCAGGTTATCTTTTCATGTTCTTAATAATGCCCTTATTGAACAAAAGCTTTTAATTTTAATGAATTCCAATTTATAATTAAAAAAAATTTTGCTTAAATGTCAAATCTAAGAATCCATTACCAAATCTGAGGCCATGAAATTTACCCCTATATTTTCTTCTAATAGTTTTATTTCTATTTTTATTATTACTATTTTTTTTAGGTGAGGCAACCCTTGGTTGACCTCACAGATTGCAGGACCTTGTCAGCTTACAATCTCTTTTCATTTTATTTTATTATTTTATTTTATTATTTTATTTTTTACACCTATAGCACCTGGTCTTCCTAGGTGGTCTTGCATCCAAGCACTAACCAGGCCTGACCTTGCTCAGCTTCTGAGATCAGATGCGATAATAGTTTATTTCTAATATTTAGGTCTTTGATCCATTTTGAATTAATTTTTGTATATGAGAGAGGTCAAAACTTCATTCCTTTGTGGATATTAGTTATCTTAGAGTCTTTTGTTGAAGACTATTCTTTCCTCATTGGATAGTGTTATGCATTGAATTGTGTCTCCCAAGAAGATATATTGAAGTCTTAACCTCCAGAATCTCAGAATGTGACCTTATTTGGACATAGGGTCACTGAAGATGTAACTAGTTAAGAAGGGGTCATACTGGTGTAGGGTGGCCCTTAATCCAGTATGACTGATGTCCCTATGAGACATGGACACAGAGAAGGATGACAGCTAATGTCAGAGTCAGAGATGGGAGTGATGCAGCTGCAAGCCAAAGAATGCCAAGATCGATAGCCTCCACCAGAGGAAAAGTTGAAGAAATTCTCCCCTATAGGTTTTGAAGGAAGCATGGCCCTTCTGATAGCTCAAGTATCCCCAAAACTGTAGGACAATAAAGTACGGTTGTGTTAAGCCATCCAATTTCTGGTACTTTTGTTAAGAAGCCATTGGAAATACTGTGTTGGCACCAAGACTTAAATCAACTGACCATAGATGTTCTGGACTCTCAAGTTTATTCCATTGGTTTATATTTGTATGCCACACTATTTAATCACAGTAGCTTTGTATTAAGTTTTGAAACTAAAAATGTGAGTCCTCCAACTTTTTCTTTTTCAATATTGTTTTGGTTATTTGGTTATATTACTGTCTATACCAGTAATTTTAAGGTCAGATTTTCTCTTTTTGCAAAAAAAGCCATTAGAATTTTGATAGCAATTTTGAATTTATACATTGCTTTGAGGAGTAATGCCATCTTAACAGTATTAAGGTTTTCAGCCTATAAACAAAATCTTTTTTATTTATTGAGGTATTCTTTATTTTAAATTGCTTTGTGGGTTTTGGTGGTCTTTCACTTCCTTAGTTAAATTTATTCCTAAATATTTTATTCTTTTGAATGCTACTGTAAATAGAATTTTTCCTTTACAGATTATTGGTATATAGAAAGACAAATATTTGTGTATTGATCCTGCACCCTGCAACTTTGCTTAATTCATTAGCTCTGGCAGTTGTTTTTCTTAGTTATGTGTTTATTCTATGGGATTTTATATATAATCATGTCATCTGCAAATAGAGATTGTTTCACTTCTTTTCAATCCAGTGACTTTATTCCTCTTGCCTAATTGCTCTGGTTAGGACTTAGTACAATGTTGAATAACAGTGATGGAAAAAAAAATCCTTGTCTTGTTCCTCCTAAGGAGCTTTCCATTTTCACCAGTGTTAGCTATGGTTTTTACACAAATGCTGTTTATGTTCAGGAAGTCCCTTCTAGTCCTCAGTGGTTTATTGTGGAAAGAGCTTGAATTTTGTCAATTGCTTTTTCCACATCTATTGAGATGAGGGGTTTTTCCCCCCTTTGTTCTATTAATGGGGTGTTATTACATTGATTTTGTTGAAGCACCCTTGCATTCCTATGATAAATCCTACCTGGCAATGTGTAATACTTTTAATGAACTGTTGGATTTTTAGTATTTTGTGTATTTGTATGTCTACATTCTTAATATTGGTGTGCAGCTTTCCTGTGAGGTGTTTGGCTTTGGTAACTGAATAATATTGGCCTCATAAAAGGTGCTAGAAAGTGTTCTCTCATCTTCTATTTTTGGATCAGTTTGAAAAGAATTGGGTTAATTCCTTAAATATCTGTTAGAATTCATCAGACCTCTGTGACCTTGGATTAGGCAATGATTTAAGATACGATATCCAAAGCACAGCAACCAAAGAAAAAATTGGACTCTACCAGAATGAAAAACTGTGTTAAAGGACATCATCAAGAAAGTGAACAGAAATCAATAGACTGAGGAAATATTTGCAATCCCATTTGAGTCACTTATCCAGACTATATAATAAAGAACTCTTAAAACTCAACAATAAAAAGACAAATAACCTAATTGAAAATGGGCAGATTTAAATAGAAAAATATTTCAATTTACTGGAAGTGGTTGTCTCTAGGGAGTAGAAAATGGTGAGGTGGTTATATAAATTGAAGGGGAGAAGCTGCTGTTCACAGTAAGAACTCTTTGGCTGTCTATACCAGTAATTCTCAATATGGGGTAACTTTGCCCCTCAGGGGACATTTGGCTATCTGTATACATTTTTGATTGTCACTTCTGAGGGCATTAAACATCCTACAATGCACAGAATAGTCCCCAAAACTTACCTGGCCCAAAAATGTCAATAGTGTTCAAGTTGAGAAGCATTCTAAGCTACATGTAAGGTCTGATAACAAGACAACACAAAGAGAAGCCATGTTTTTTTGTGTGAAAAAAAAAAAGAAAAATCGTAACATTCATATTACAAAAACAAAAAAAGTTCTTTTGTAGTTTTCTGTGCAAAGATCACAGACATAGTTATTTAATATGCCATGCCTTGACTGCCTTAATGTATAGGAGGGGTAAGAAAGCCTGCCAAGGATGTTTAGGAAATTTACTTAAAGCTTGCTGAGTTACGATGCCAGGCTTTTTTTCCAAGTAAATCACCAATCTCAGTAAGAGTTGTCAGAAGCACTGTTTAAAAAAAAAAAAAAAAAAAAAAAAAAATCAAGCTTTCACTTCTCATTTTCTTCAACTTCATTCATCAAGCAAGGTAAAAACACATTCTAGTGTAGGGGTTCACAAGGACACAGTTAAAGTTATCGACCAGAATTTTCTAACTCAAAGCTCCAGGAACCAAAGTTGATACTAGTGCTATGTTGTCTTTATATAGCTAGCAGGAACAATATCAACTTTCCAATATTAGTATCAATAACACATACCGACTTTTATCAAATCTTTAAAGAATCACAATAAATATTCCCAGTATGTTAGCTAAAAGCCAAGACTAAGACTTATCATTTTGCTTTCAACTGACTGGAAGCTACTGCCCCACCCAGAACTGTTCCAAATATTCTGTAACTTGTTTTTATATAACTTTCCCAACAAATTTTACTGCTCCACATGGAGTGCAAGTAGACCCCAGTAGCTCAGGAAGGGCTCACTGTCCATGGGTCTCGTTTACCGCCTGATGTGATGATCAGAACCATGGAGAGGCAGAATGAAGACGAAAGAGTGCAGTTGGAAGTCATGCCCCAGGTTTGGCAGCTAATTGGTGGAATCAGGTCTAGAATCCAGTTTTGCTGATTATAGTTAGTGATCTATCTTTTTAAATTAATACATTCTGTGGCTAAATGATTAAAAATAAAACCCTAATCAATGAAACCTTCCTTCATTCAAAAAAGGCATGACTAAAAAAACTACTTCAGTACATTAGCTTTAAACATTAGAAACTCTTCTAAGAATAGCCATTGATATTGTCCAACAAATGAAACACAAAGAATTCAAGAATAAAACTTGGGCAGTTCACACTAATATAGTGGAAAGTAATGTTATATTGGTGGTTGTTTCAAAAATTTCAGAAACCCAATTGTATTTTTATAATATAGTAAAAGAGTCACTATTAAATATAAAGACACAAAAAAGAAACATAAACTTTGGAAAAGGTAGACTTTTAATAACTGCTTTTATCACCAGGTTAAGTCATGCAGTTACAAAGTAGTTAGAAATTTCTGAAAGGGTATTATTGTTAAAAAAAAGAAAAAAGCTCATTTTTACATAAATAATATCTAGCACTTCATTGGGACACTACTGTTCAAAAAGGCCCTAGAAAAAATAACTCCCAAACACAACACTCAATCCCCCAGGTTGTCTTCTGGCCGCTGTTGAAGGAAGCTGTGTATAGAATGCAAAGCCTCTGAAAGGACACATCAGGGCGAGTTGGGGCCATTGGCAACGCTCAGAGCTGCCAGCCAGACTCCAAAGAGGGAGCCCAAGGGGTTCCCCCCCCCACACTATTTGAATTATCATTCAATCAGTCAACACAACAGATTTCCCAAAGAGCTCAATTAGCATGATAAAGAAGTTACTGCGGTTCTTTGGACTATATGTCATGACTGTGATAAACTTAGTAAATTCTGACAGTGTTAATAAAAATAACCTCTGTCATTTGCTACTGAATGATATGTATGAAGATAACTCTCATTAGGCTTTTTGTTTTGCTGGACAATATACTATTGATAAGCTATAAATGTTACTGTTTTGTTATAAAAATACTAGTTTTTTTCATTCATTAGGTTTATAGGTATTCACTGCTTGAGTCAAGGTTAGGCTTATTAACTGATTAAAGGCAATTTTATTACAGCAGCAGGTACTTATTTTATTCTAAAAGAATAAAATGCATAAAGGAAACAGTTTGAAATCTGTAAAATTGAGTTCTTTTGCTGAAATACCAGTAACTCACCTGAGGAACCTGCCATCTTCTGAAAATGCCACACACCTGCTTCTTAAATGTGTCAAGTTATACCATATCTTAGACTTGTCTAGAGCTGAGCAGCAAGCAACTGACTGCCCTTGGACAACAGGTATTTTCTTGGTACAGCTCTCTTGAGAAGCAGCCACGGAGCAAGGTAGCACAGCCAGATAGAACAGACTTTTTTATTTAAAGGCAAAATACCCAAATGGCTCTCTGACACAGGTAATTTCAACTTTCATTCTCATTAAGCTTTGTACATGATCCCCTAACCTTAATATCTTTTTTCTTGAGGGGCTGATTTAGATTGACTTGTTGAGAATGGTGTCCATTATCTAGTAAGTCATGAGAGAAAGAAATTTCTGTGGTTACATGTAAACTTCTGATAGGTCTACAGATGAAGAGGTGAAGAGGGTAGTAAGGAAGCTATAATCCATCTATGTGAAGGTCACACCGGCTTCATGGTACACCTTGAAGACTTTCTCTATGGCATTGACGTAGGCAGCTGTTCTCAGGTCCAGTCCCAGGTTATACTTCATGGCTGTGCGCATGATTTGCTGAAATGAAGGAGAAAACAGTGAAGACCACCACAACTCAAGTATCTAGGCCATGAACACACAAGGCACATATGGACCTGGTATAAGTTACCTGTTACCTGTTACCATTTCAGTGCAGGACTTGGTCAGCCAAAGAGAAATGACTTGGGCAATAGAATAACCTCTAGCCAGGAAGGATTAATTTTCTGGAATTAAACAAACACTTTCTGGGCAGTGGTAAGAAGTTGCTCTTTAGAATTTTAGGTGTGAGCTGTCTCTGTGACCTTTAGATCTCCTGTTATTTAGAGTGAGTCCACTTGACATTGTGATAATTTAAAAGAACTAAGAATGGGGTGATGAAAATGTCCTGGAGTTAGTGGTGATGGCTATAAAGCCGTGTGAATATACTTGAGGCTCCTAAATGGTATACTTTAAAAGGGTGAATTTATGCTATGTTGATTATATCTCAATAAAAAAATTAACACCACCACCTTCCTCTTTAATATTTGTTTGTGCTATTTCAACTTAAAGCCAAGTAGATAGAATCTGAACTCAAGAAGGAATTAGGAAAACTGGACTCAAACTGTGTTTAAGGCATTGAAATAAGGATCTAATGGTCAAAAACCTTTTACTTATATACCAAATTCTACAGTAAAGTAGCTTACTGTAGCTAGAATGGAGTGGTACACTGATCAGCAATCTAGTCTGGCTGACTACTTAATATTTAGCTAACCACTATAAACATCACTCCCTCCTAACTTGGTATTATTATTTATTTCCATAAGCCTAGTAAACATTGAAGACTCTAAAAACACTGCTCATCATTTATGACTGAAAAAGATTGTTTTGCTACACACAAATGAGGAATATATAAATAAATTGCTGTTTTCTATAGCCACATACACAATCACAATCTGTGCTTGCACACACACACCATCTGGTGGCTGAGATGACACACAGTTGAGCTGCCCTTCATGTCACTAGCAGAAATACAAACAGCCTGTGCACACGTACCCTGGCTGAGCGCTCCATAGTGTAAGCTAAGCCGGAGTGCACGATGTCTTTCTCAGATGCCCCCTATTAGGAAAAAAAAAACAAAACAAAAATTCAATAAAACTATACAAACACATGCTTCACCTATGTGAGCACAAAGGAGTCTTAAGTCAATATACAGCTAGACAGATCTGTAAAGATATATATAATTTCTGTATAATATTTCGAAACCTAGTTAAGTAGCTGCATTTTAACCATAGTTTAGTTTTCATTATGTTTGACAGTAAACAAATACTCATGAAATAAGATCATGGTAAACAATGAATAAAGAAAAGTACAAACCAAAAACATGAGGGCAAGTAGTGAGATCACCACTGGCCACCCATCTGAGATGCAACTGCACAAGAGAAACACATTACACTGTTTATGTCACAGTGCATCCAATTCTATTCCCCAGCAGAACAGGGATATGACAAAGGGCACAGAAAGGCATCTGGCCACCTTCAATAGTAGCTCTACGATAAGAATCCCAACTATATATAAAGCAGTGTCACCAACTTTTAAAGCTGGACAAATGTTAGCAGTTCTAATTAACCCCCCTAATTTTACTGATGAGGAAATTATTGACCAGAGAAGTTGGAAAAGTTTGCATATAGCTCTTTTAGAGCTGGGATATGATCCAGGGCCTTTGACCACCAAGTAAGCTCATCTCTTTCCTATGCCAATTATCTCAATAGATTCTCAATAGTTAATTTCTTACAATAGATACCTCTATCAGTTTTGTGTTTTGAGACACTTTCTCAAATTTAGGACAATTAACTATCACCCCATAACTTCTAATATGACAAATGTAGCTATTAAACACAGATCCTGATATTCCAGATAAAAACTTAAAAAGTAATCTATGCTGAACTTCATCCAATGAATACTCTACTTAATTAAGAAGGTATAGTTCTATAACATTTGTGTCAAGCAAGGAACATTTGGATTAAACTTTGTTTTGTTCTACCACGTTAGGAAAAGGAACTGGCTTTACAGGTGGAATACTTATGTTTCTTTAATTCAATTAATTCATCCACCAAACATTTATTGAGTACCTACTACATGCCAGGCATACTTCTAGGCCGTGAGGACACAGCAGAATACAAAATAATGAAAATTCTGTTCTCATGAAACATATATTCTAGTGGGAAGAGATAGCATATACTTGGACTTAAAACCATTAGGCTAAGTGAAATCACCAAAATTTTGAATTCAGAGAACTGGTTCAGAGACCAAGGCCTTCCAAGTGGAGAGCTGACAAGAATGAGCAAAAAGCAATGAAAAAAAATATTTCACGGGGGAGTGTTTACTGTGACAACAGCTGCGGACAGGTGAAGGAAGATGAGGACTGAGAAATAGGATTTGGTGAGACTGATGTTTACTGGTTACCTTAATAATAACAAAAGTTTTGGTGGAGTGATCGGCATAAAAGTAGGCTGAATACAGAAGAACTGGAGACAGTATATTTAGAACTTAAGGAGGTTTGTTATAAGGGAAATAAATATGGCAATTTCTGGAAAGGGAAGTGGAATTAAGATTTATGTTTTTAAGACAGCATTTGGTACAGCATTGTTAGAAATGACTGAACAGAAGGAGGACTGATGATGCAGAAGAGATAGGGGAAGATCTGTTTGAGCAGTGCATGTGGGAAATTGAAAATAGGCCACCCAACACCAATAGGGGAGATGACAGAAGATAGGGCACAGATAACAGGAGCTGGGTACACATGGAAGCTTTCTGACTGCTTCATTTTCTCCGTGGATATATACCAGGCCATGAGCTGGAATGCAGGGGAGAAGAGACAATATACTATAATCAACCAAGAGAATGAGGTTTCAGGTGTTAATAAGGGGTATGATGAGAAAGTCATCAGAGCTGTCTTCCTAACTACCAGTCTATCCTCTTTTTGTATTCCCTCTTGATGTTTCAACCTGAGCAACTGCTATATGCCAGTCAGGTGCTGGAACATGGGGTGACCACATGGAGGAGCAAGAGGACCATTTAAGAGGGGAAGCAGTCCTGCCAAGGAACTGTCGTTACTTGTGATGGAAGGATGTACGCAGTTCTGGCAGACAGAGGGGCTTTTCAGGGAAGGACACAGAGATGCAGTGACACCTAAGCAGGGAGAGGGTCAGGGCATTTCAGACACAGGGACCAGAACTAACAGTGACATGTCCCTAGGAAAGGGGACGATTCATTTAGTGGAACCATTTAGTACCCAGAGTAGCAAAAGCATCTTCTTCAAAACCCCTTAAACTTTCCCCATGTTTCAATATAGTCCTATTTTCCATGACCAAATAGTTCATAAGAATATATTATAACTTGGCCATTTTCCATCCATCCGCCCACCCATCCATCCATCCATCCATCCATCCATCCATCCATCCATCTCTCCTGTTAAATCAAACCTAATTATAAAAACTGATGGCAAATACAGTTTCAATGACATCATTGTGCATAAAGCCATTCCTTTCCTTTAGAACTATTTTTCTTAGGATAAATTCCCAAAATGGATGTGATTATGTCAAAGGGCACGAACACTTCAACAACTCTTCAATTTCTCCAAAGAGCTGCACCAATCTGCACTGTTATCAGAATAAGGGTACAACTGCTTCACTGTAGACATGGTGGATATAAGATCTATTAATTGTTTTTGCTAGTTTAATACATTAAAGAAAACTTATTTTAATTTATATTTAATAGCAAGGTGTTAAACATTTTTTCTAAGCCTATTTCCTCTGACTGCTTTTGTTGTCTTCAGCCATTCACTCACTCCATTTTTAGAAAAAAAGAGAAGAGGAAGGTATATAAAGCACATGTAAGTCATATAATTACTGTCAGGTTGATTACAACCTGTCAACGCAATCTATTTGATCTGAGTCTAAAGAGAGCAGGTAGTGTGCATAAAATGTACACTGTCACAAGCACACTTACCGATATCCTGTCTTGGAACTCTGCTGTGGGCACAATAGGAATAGTTCCACCGTGCTTTCCAAATTTTCTTTCCAAACTCTCTTGAACAGACACTATGAAAATCCGAGATGAAGATTAAGACATTGCTAGTAGAAAAAAATAAAGTAGAACCACCAAAAGTTTTTCCCAAACTATATCCACTATCCAAAACTAAGAGGTTTAGAAACCTTCGACCCAATGACATGAAAGGGTTAATCATTTAAATCAGTTAAACAAGAATAAAGCACTTGGCCAAATTCTATATAAATGAGAATTTAGGTCACTGCTCTGTTTCCATAACACCCAATACTAGGGTTTTTCCTTGGCTCTTTAAAAAAGAAACTGCTGAAGGAAAAAGAATGGAGGAAATAGATGGATCACTTCACCCAGATTCTGAGTGGGCTGAGTAAAGAAGCTCAGCTGGAGGTCTTGGTCTTATTTCAGCTTAATAAAAATTCTACTGTTAACTGTGAAGCCTACTCTAGTCAAAGAAAAACTATTCTCACCAGAAGACTGAAAACATTCTTGACACTAAATAGGCCTTTACTAAGAGCAACCAGAGGTAGAAATGGATGCATATTTTAGGAGTTTCTCAGTTTAAAATGATACTCTTTCTATTACTAACTTGTAGATTATGCTTTGGGAACATTACAGTACAGAACATGTGAATATAAATCTATTTGAGAGAGCTAATACACTGATTATCCATAAAGAAACTGTATATTTTTGGTCCAAGACTCATGAGACAAAATATAGTTTTCCATCCTGACATTAATTTAAATTCTTTAGGATTATGAAAAGGAAATTAGTCCTCTTAAGTGTGAGCTTTTTCCTTCTAGCTGGCCCAAAAGATTATTTCTGGAGAACAAGATCACCAGAACTTACTGAGCAAGTGGTAGTTAGAATCTCTTTCATATTTGAAGGTCAAACGGCCATAGCTGACATGATTTAGGTTCTTCAGCCACTCAAAGTAAGACACTGTCACTCCTCCAGCATTCAAGTACAGATCCTATATAAAAAATGTAACAGGAAGAAACCAAAGAAAGGAGAAGACAATGGTCTTAATAAAAAGCTTACAATAAACAAAAGAGCTCAATTTTCATATCAAAGCTGATTAAGCGTCAAACTTCCCAAATGTATCTTAGATAGTATCAGAAATTTCACACTTAAATTTAACAAACACCCTTCCTAATCTATCTGAAGTTTTTTTTCTATTTGGAAAAAAAAAATAATTTTTTTGGTTACTAATTAAGCATTTGATCCCCTTTGGTTAGAGCCTTGTCTCCACCAAAGAAAATTTCAGGCAAAATTGATTGCCCCACTAACCACTGGATTAGATTGTTCATAGGGTGTCTCACCAGAATAATAGTATTCCCTCTCCCACCGCTTGAGGGTAGTCTATTTTTGTTAAACTGAATTTTTAAGTGCTTTCAGCAAAGGGAGTTCTTCAAAATACATTACAAGTCCACACTAACTTCCAATATCCAATAACCTTTTGGTATTGAGCCCATGCTTATCCACTGAAAAACCTAACACACGTTCCTCATATTAGCATTCTGCATAAAGCAGCAGGGACATCTGAAATGCATAAGGTTAGGAATCATAGAAATTTTTTAAGTTTAAGTTAAAATAGTATGTTTAGCACAATATACATTTACATAACTGGATACTTAAGAAGGCTAAACACATACTCAAGAACGAGCCTGAAGTTGGGAGAAAGATGCTCGGGTCAATCAAAATGAAAATGAATAGGCTTATTATACTAACCATGCTTCTACTTAATTTTCTTAAAAGCAAAACAAAGATGAATTCACTATAGCTTGGGAAACTCGCATCCCCCTCTTCCCCCAATTCTTTACAAAAGGCAATTATATATATAAAACTGGCAAACATGGCTGACTTACTGGAATAACCATAATGTTCTTCTCCAGGAAAATCTTATCAGCTTCTGGAGTTGTTGGTCCATTGGCACCTTCAGCAATGATCTGTAAAGAGTCAGGAACGTATAGAAATGCCAATAACACCATTAAATCCCCTCCACTGAGGGCAACAGATGTGCACATGAGTAGGGAGTTGTGGGGACAGGCATAATTCCAGTTTAAAATTAAATTAATAAAAGTTATTTTGCTCTACATAAAGCTATTTTTCACCTTTCTATTTCCATAAATACTGTTAGGAAGTTAGATTTAAGAGGAACCCATGGGGATGGTTATACACTTGGTGAATATACTAAAACCATTAAATTGTCTACCTGGGTGAATGTATATTATATCTCAATAAAGCTATTAAAAAGAAGCCCAGCAAGCACTTTTCTATGACCCGCAATGTTGTCCACAATGATAAGGCTGAACTCAGTCTCCATTCTGCTCTTACCTTGGCTTTGATTTTGGGTGCATTGGACTTGGTCAACTGCTTCTCACTGGCAGCAGGGATCAAAATGTCACAGTCGGCCTCTAAGATGCTCCCTTCATAAACTTTCGCCTTGGGGAAGCCCAGGATTGATCCATGTTGCTGTAATTGATTGAAAATCAGAATTAACTACTATACCAGAGTTTAAATGCTTATTTTTAGTGCCAATGATAGGAAGACTCAGTTATCTTTAAAGCTCTTTGAGTTACATTTTAAAAATAAGCAATGGAAATAGATTTCAATAAGACTTCTATCATTTTTACAACATTCAGGGTAGTCAAACTGTTTGGATATTAGATTAACATACCAATTTGAAGTCTTCCAGTTCCTTTGGGTCAATACCATCTGGATTCCATATGCTCCCATCAGATTCACCAACACCAACACATTTAGCACCAAAGCGATGCAAATATCTCATAGAGTGTAGGCCCACATTACCAAACCCCTGTAAAGAACAATTACGCATGACACAAAAATCAAACTCCTTGTACAGTTAGATGGTAAGAATCACATTCTGACCAATACATCTAACATTGTTAGAATGCTCAAAATCCTTTTGCCAAAAGAAACAATGGACTAACTGGCTTCTCTTCAACAATACATTTCTATGTTTAAGAATGTGGAGTCTAAGCCCTTTGTTATCTGTGATAGTGAGTCCTGAAGAAGTTTAGTTAGGTGCAGCCTTCTTTCTTGTTCATAAAGAAATGGCCTTGTGTCAACCATACCACCCAAGTCCCCAGTCTGTGATGACCAGATGTCCTATAGTCTTAAAAAAGGTAAGTCATTAATTGTGAGGAATATGAATTCTACTTTAAAGTAGCACTCAACTTCATTTAGTTTCTTCTAAGTAAAAATAATCAAATACCAAGTAAATTCTCTCTGCAAGTTGAAATGTGGATCATGTGCAAACTGTTCTGTATACCCTCCCCTAACAGTATAAGAGACTTCCTCTTATGGATACAGTTTCAATTTACATACTGACCAAAAAAAGTTGGTGATAGTGTATGTATCAGAGATACTTAAATTGGTTCTAGTCAAATGAATCACACCAAAGTTCAAACAATAAACGATGTAATAACACTTTAAAACTTAAGAGATCCAAACAAATCAAATTTTTAAAATCACAAATCTAAAAAATTTAAAAACTTACTTTATGTATATCAGTTAGTTATTCTTTAAGAAAACAAAAATTTTTACCTGAACAACAAATGTTTTATCTCCAAACCCGGGTGTCATTCCTAAAATGCTCATGTAAGAAGCTTCATTGATGAAGTTTTCAATCCCATGAAAAACTCCCCGGCCAGTAGCAGAGATCCGTCCATGGATTCCACCCTGACTGATAGGCTTACCAGTGACACAGGCATGGGCATTGATATCCTGCAAGAGAAAGATAAAACTTCAAAGATAAAATGTCAAGGACAATTTCTATGATGAACCAGTATAATGAAGGATTAAATTCAAAACACATTCTCATTTAACTCAAATATGCTCATCATGCCTTACTTTTTTCAGATTTCTGTTCCTGGAAAATATGTAAAAGTAGACTATACTTTCCAATGGGAGAAACAAGGTTGTTTAGGAATTTAACATCAAGTAAGTACAATTAACAATGTCACAAAAGTAGATATATTCAGCTTAAAACTATTTAAGCCCTAAGTCAGGGTATATCCTAACCTAAAGTATCTTAAATACTTAAGTTCACCTAAAAAAATGAGTCAGCAAAAGTACTTAAGGAAAAAAAGACAATAATTAGGAGTCAGAACAATGTGGAATACCTATCAAATAAAATACCCATTACCCCAGAAATTCTACTTCTGGAAATTCAATTTTCTTCAGTATATTTAGTATGGTGTCATTTGGGTTAAAAAAAAAAAAAAAAGGTACCACCAGCTTTCTGTACTCTGAACTGATGATGTGCATATATTCTTGTTCGGAAACAAGAAAGGGCTTGGGAGGGCTTTCCTTCCAAGGCATCAAATATACTATAGACTGTAGCAATCAGTGCAGAACAGATAATAATTAGTGAGACAGGAGAAATTACAGACAGTTCTGTTATATATAGGAAATCAAAATAAAATGAAGAAGAAATTTTACATCAGTGGCTAAAGTATAGACTATTTAATAAACTTAAGGAAATTTGCTACCCATGTAAAACGAGATAAAGTGCCGTACTTCACACCTTATCCCCTACCTCCCAATATATGTCCTAGCTGAGTTAAAAAGTGACTTGGTCTTTATCTGTATTATTTAAATATTTTTATAGAGAGAACTTAGAATTGTATTACTTGTACAATTACCAACAAAAAGAATAAAAGTAAAAAAAGCAGTCTAGTCAAGTGATTTACAGAATTAGTAGTTTTCCCACAGTTTTCTTTCATGAATAATTAACACTTATGAATACAGAATTCAAACCTGGTGCCAAATGCTTTGAAACAATGGAAATGCAAATGATGGAGCTGACAGCAGTCCTGTCTGAGGTCAGGCGTGGTGCCAGCTGCCAGTTCCCCAGCATACCTAATTGTTCTGAAAGCCCAGGGAGGAAAACTCATTCTCCCCTCCAACACTGGCTCTTCCAGGTGGTGCTAGACAAAAGGAGTTGCATGGTTTAGGGTCACGTCTGGAAATAAGGAACAAAAACTATGGCTTCCTTATGTTAGGTCCTTATTTTCCTATCATTTTAAGGAAAACTCCATTATTAGTATAGTCTAAGGTCCTAGGTGGCAGGTCTTCACAAAACTTTCTTTTGCTGTTACCATTGGAATGAGCTACGAATAACAATATACTGACTACTACTTTGTACTATTATTTACTCTTGTCTTACTTAAAAGGACAGAAGGACAAGAGACCATTCCCAGAGCTCATTTAACATGAAAAAGTGACACGAAAAACATTCTTTTTGGGAATGGCAGTCAAAACCAAAATTCTTTGAAGTGTCTCACAGTGCTCTCCTGTATTATTTCAGGCAATTTGTGCAATTGACCTGATGTGGCATTTATAAATATTTTTTTTGCTTAGTAAGGGCTGGGCACTGTTAAGTACAATATATTTTTATTCATTTAATCCTCAAAACTGTCTCATTAAGTACTATCATTGTCATTTTACATATGAGGAAACCGAGGCACAGAGAGCTCAAGGCACTTGCCAGAGGTCATGGAACTGGGGCATGAAGCAGCCAGTTCTAGAATCCAGGGTATCTGCCCATGCTTCCCACTAGACTGTACCACCTCAGAAAAGGACACTGATCTCTAAAATTCCTCCACTGGAGGCTGCAGCCCCCTTCTCATCCCTCTTAGAGGAAGAAATATTCTTTTCCAAGGCTGATCTTTTGATTAGGGCCCTTAGAAGAAAAATTCACCAGTCCTTTATTTCCTTGGAGCATTTTGCTACCATCCCATATTTCTCTTACATCACACCAATGAACCTGCGGCTTAAAGTGAATCAACATACCAAACAACAAAATTCCTTTCTTTGGACAACAGTCACCTCTCAAGTTGTCTTCTTTTTCTTAAGTGGAGGCTACTCTTCATGCTCTACTTCTCTCTCAAGATGCTCTGCAGTCTAGTTCCTTCTAGTTCCCAGGGATAAACCAGTAGCTGAATCGGTCTTTCTTCAGAAATCCCGCCCTTCCTCAACATCCACAACATGGAGCCCTCAGTGCTTCTCATTATTTTAAAACTGACTCCTTTCCTCACCTAAATCACTCTTCCATCTGTCCATTTCTCTCCAAAGCTAGGGCATCACCTCTCTTTCTGGTCTCTGTATAGGCTCCTGCCCAAAACAATCTCATTCTCTACCGCACAGAATGAAGCTGACACACTTAGCTGTGTCACACACCTGCTCACAATTAGTGCTTCTTCAGCTTCCCCGTTTTCAAAACAAAGACCAAAGTCCTGCTGTCACCTACAGGGCAATAATCTTGTTCAATCCTCTGTTGGCCTCTCTTACTCCCTATAATCTCGCTCTCTACTTTGGCTACCACGGTCTTCCCTCAGTCTTTCAAGTTCACCTCTTTTGCAAATCAGGACCTTTACCTAGGTGCTTCCTTCTGCCTCTAACATTTGCCCTGTCCTTCTCCTAGTTGATGTTAATCATCCTCAGAGAGCAGATCGGAAAGTTACATCTCTAATGAAGCCTTTTCTGATCTTGCCTCCAAAGACTTGGTTAGGGTCCTATTATTCTTTTCACAGTACCCAAACTCCTAGTATTCATCCTAATTGTATGATACCTTGCTTACACTTGGTTTTTTCCATATAGTAGGTACTCCACATATATTAAGATATTGTCTTTTTCAACTCACTTTCTCTTCCTACTCCCTTAAATGTTTGTTTTTCAGGTTTCCATCCCTTTCAGGGACAGTAAGTTGGTTTTTCTTCTTGTGTCCTCTAATGGTGGCACTGCTCCTGCTCAGCCCCCACACTCAAGTCCTTCTGGTTCTGATTCAACTCTGTCCTTTTACTTGATCCCACACAGCCAATCCTGTCCTGCTGAGTCTATCTCTGCCAGGTGCCAATGCTTCTCCCCAGCTCCTGTGGCTCTTGGGCTGTGAAGACAGGCGCTGACACCATGTGAAAGTTATGTCTTTGCCCAGTGCAGCCTACCCTAAGGAAGAAAGGTCAGGATCCAATGCTCCCTTCTGAATAGCAGGTAAAACAAAAACACCAGCGCTTGATAATCTTTGTCCTAGTTCACTGACCTCTTCACTCTTCTATAACCTTTCTAAATATTAAATATGCCTTACCTTCAGACAATCTGAGCTCGTTTCTCCACCTATCCCCCGAATCCCCACATATTCAAATTGTACCCATTTTCAAAGTTTAGCCCCATTACCTCTTCCAGGGAACTCTCTACCCTTGTAATCACACTATCTCCATACTTTATTTGCTTATGTGTCTTAATTCCTCTTTAAATGAAAGCTCTTAAGAGCAAAATCAGAATTGAATGCATCATTATTTCCTTTCTAGTGTGCTGCCCTGGTAGGTGAACCCTCTTTGAGGGTCCCATCCCAGCAACTAGGATAAGGTGGCATGTAAGTAAAAGCTCAATCTGTGTTCACTACATTTATGATTTAAGAATAGAGGTAGAAGTAAAATAACATACAAATCAAGATATGATTAAAGAGGAGCAGAAAAACCCAGTGAATTCACTAGTTCCACGTATAATACAAATGGTTATTTCTTGTAGGTAGCAAATCAAGCCCTTAGGCCTTTTGGTGGGTACTCACATAGTGCCCTATGGTGCTAGCATAGGTGTCAGCAATCCAGGACATCTCTCGCTCGCCTGTGCTCATGTCTGGGGCAGGACATCGATGCCAGGACCTGGGGCACAGGGCAAGGGCACCACATAAGTTTTTAAGATAAACTCATCCCAAATACGAAGATTCTTGTAATTCTTTATAAAAAAGCTATCGTGGCTAGTAAACTTTACATTTCATTTAGGTAACTAACTGAAGTCAAATAAATACACTTACTAAATGTTTCACTACCAAATTTATACACTCAATGTTAACATGGAAATTTCTCCCACTGGCATTTACTTGATATATGTCTGTAAGTTAGCTATGCATAGATATAAGCCACTCAATGAACTTTGGAATGCGCAAGTTTAAGCAAATCAGTTTAGCTTCTCTTGACCTCAGGTTCCTTAAACTGCAATCAAAGATAAAAATGCCATCTTGTCCTGATAAGAGGATTGTTGTGGTTAGTGAGCATACCTGTATGAGAGGTATGTTCACTAACCACATGATGCTTACTGGGAGTCTTAAGCCCTCCTTAGCAAGTAGAAAAGGGGGAAAAAGATGCATTGGTAAAGCAATTGTGTTAAGTCCCATAATACTTTTACCATTGCAGAATGCTGCTTTGACCTATTATTCAAAGCTTAATCAGTATAAAGTTTTAGCTTGGCTTTCAGTTCCTCAGATTGCAGAAACTTAGTTTGAGGATAATAAGTTCGCTCAAAAGCAGCAACAGGTAACAATGGCAACACTACTACTGAAGGCCACAGGGAGATTAAGATAAAATATGTTACATGATGCTTACCCAAATCTGTAAAGAGTTTGGAAAGCTAAGCACAATTTTATTCACATTTAGATTTTAGCCTTGTTCACAACTTTGTATGGTTTCAATTCTATAACATAAATTTATCTTTATAAAAAGAAAAACACAATTTTAACAACAGTTAAACTATTAAGTCTCCCTGAAATAAAATTTTTTCTAAGGACTGTACTCAAGTTCTTTCTCTAATTTTTACTTTTTAACCATAGAATAAGACACATCTTAATATTCTTCTACATTTCAGGGGCCCAGATCCTATGTACTATACTTCTTCATATAGGTTGTGATGTAATGGATATAGAACTGTCATAAGACAACCTTGAAATGGTCAAGGAAGGTCCGCTTTTTATACTCCGGTCCTCCTCCTCTACCCAATCTGTAACTCTCCTATGTCCTAGTGACTTTTCTTAGGCATCTTATAAATCTCATCAAGTCTAGCCACCCCAAACCCACATTGTACACTCTCCTACTTAGAAGGATTAACGCCATATTCTATCCTTATCCTCTGACAAAGAGCTCTGCTGCTCCCATATGCTTACAATTTCCATTACTTTAGAGGGACATACCTCAATTGGAAGTTAGCACAAATCTATTTAATCATATTTCTTTTCTCGTGAGGTATAAATGTCAATTGCTCTTAAATCCTTCTGGAGGTATCTATGAAAGTACTATGCCTGTTTTTAGCAGTATCAAGTGTTAAATAAGCTTGTTGCCTCAAGTAACAATTCCAGTTGGAGAAAGCTATTTGTTAAGTGGCAAGTCTGAGGTGCATAGTTTTAAAATAAGAAATGTATGATAAATTGCTTCTTAAAGACATCAGTTAGTCTAGATATGCTAAGGTGAGAAAGGTCTCCTTACCCAAAGCAAAATTACAAGATATTATTATTAGGCTTGTGTGTTTTCTACTCTATATAAAATCAACATATAGAGATGTACAGATGACAAATAATTCCTGAATTAAAGATAGATTCTTAAGTACCTTACAGAGAACAGGTCTGAAAATCCATACTTTTAAAAACATATAATTACCCTTGGAAAAGTTAAACTTGTCATCATTTGATTCCTAACAGCATATAAAGAAGATGAAAAACTGGCTAAAATAAATAACTGCTTTAACAGAACATGAGCATAGAGGTAGAGATGAAAGGGTAATTTTGGTACATGCAGATATAGAAGAATGGAAAGAATGGAGACATCAGGTTATTGCAGGAGAACTTTTTATAAAGTTTACAAAGTAAAGGACTATAAACTTAACTGTTTTACAGAGGCGATATCTAAACTCATACAATAGAATTAATGCTGACCTTTCACAACTAAAAAAACCCCAACCCCCCCAAAACAACAAAAAACAAACCAAAAAAACAAAAACACACAACCCAGAAGAGAAAATAACACCTTTTAACACATTGTTAGCCCATCTTATCTTATCAAAGATCTTAAGAGAAAAGAATCTTGCAGACCAATATCCCTTAGAAAAGAATCAAAAAAGATAAAAGATTTATGAATAGATTTTTAAAAAGTAGTATAAGACTTGCATATCAAAAAATATAAAACATCACTAAAAGAAATTGAATACCTAAACAAATGGAAAGACATTCAGTGTTCATGGACTGGAAGACTTATATTGTTAAAATGGTAATACTCCACAAACAAGTCTACAGATTCAGTGCAATCCCTATCACCATCCCAGCTTTTTTTTTTTTTTTTTTTTTGTAGAAATTGAAAAGCTAATCCTAACTCATAAAAGGCGACAGGGCCAGGACTCAAACCCAGGGTTAATGCTACAATCTGAAACTGTGAAAAGGCAAAAAATAACAGGGAAATGACACTAATTCCAAAGGTTTGCTCAGGATTAATTCTACGCCCTAGAGGGAAAGAAAGACATCATGAGGCCTCTGTCTTAGACTACAAAGATTTCTGGGCCCAGAGGTCTGGTTTAGTTGCATTGTGGGTTATAATGAGGCTTTTGCATGTAAGCAAAGTAATCAAATTGCTAGTATTTAAGCTTTTAGTGTTATAATAAATCATTTTTTAACCTCTGGAACTATAAGGTACTTGTCAATACAGAGAAAATTAAGCTGAATATATACTCTGGATATGTGCAACAAATAAAACTGAATAAAGTCTAAAACCACTTAAGACTATTAAATACATTTTGGATTTAAGCTCAGAGGAAATATGATATAAAAAATTGTGAAGGCTATCAATAGGCTGAACATGACTTCAATTCACAAATCTCAGGATGAGTAGGCATTCCTGTAAATGAGATAGCTAACTCATTAATTAGGGCAAAATCCATAATGGTATGGAGGAAGGGGAGGCATGCCAAAAACCCAAATGCCTCTGAAATTATGTAAGATAGGCCAAATCTAGTAAAAGTTCTACTGTCACTTACATTTATTTCTGTATTAGTTTATTTATTTCATGCCTTTTTTCCTAAAAAGGGGGCAAATTACAAAATAAGGATATCATAAGTTCATAAAAACTTAACAGTGTGGGGAATACTAGGGAAGAAAAACAGAGCAGGAAAAGAGAAAAAGTAGATCTTTTCTATGTTAGTCTTTAGTTTTAACTATATTGAAAGAGCAAACATTCTTTAAATAATTTGGTTCATTTTATTAAAGCAAATTAGAATATATAGAAAGACTCAATGCTTGGAAATTAAACATTATCTGACGAATATTTATACATCACAGAAAATATTCGTATCTCATGAGAAGAAAATAAGACACAAATAATCAGCATGATACAAAAATATCAAACAGAGATAGATACCTTCAGAAATTTAGTCTGTTTGGCAAAAGCTCCTAGAAACAAACATCAAGAGTCTCAGGAATCCTCAAAATCAACCAGTGATGCCCGAGTGAGTCATCAGTGTGAGGCTCCCCACTTTCCCGTCTCTGCTCACTACTTTGAAGGGACAGGCCTACTTAAGCTTCCAATTCCAAAAGGCATCAGATTTTTCATTGCTATCAGAACAACTGGATTATTATGGTAAAGATGCTTTTTACATATTATGATACAGGTATTATTTATTTCCTTCAAGTACGGTGTTGGTCTTTATAGAAGTTGCAAGAGAGATTGTGCAATGCTGTTATAGTGATAAAAAACCTTTAGTAAGCACAAGCAGAAGAGACAGAAGTGACCTCTCCTGGTGTCCACACTGTATACTGGGAACTTGAACTTTTCTCTTAGAGATGTGTCATAAATAGGTCCAGATATTTCAACATATTTATAACAGAATCCAGTTTCTCAAAGTAAAAAGGGCAACTCTATCCAAGCACATATAGATAAAAGCAGGAGTTCAAATTAAGACAATTACTTTTAACACATTCCTAGTCTATGTGGAAATCGACAAGGCAACACATACCAATGAAGCCTTTCTTCGCCAACTCAATGGTGAACCTTCTTGTGATCTTTTCCAATTCATTATCCTGTAAAGACAAAAATAAAAACAAAAACAATGAAAAAAATTTTGACGGGGTGGGGGATGGCGTAGATGATAGAGGCTCTATTCATCCCTCTGGTGACCAAATCAAAGTGTGATGAGAATAAGGAGCAGCAGCAAGGAAAAATTGCCTGGGATCTAAATGAACAAGCCATACAACTAGGGAGAAATCTAATAAATCCCCCTGCAACAGCAGAAGGTAGGACAGGGAGAAGATACAAGGCTGCCCCGATCAAGTGGCTGAATAAGATGGCTGAGTGGGACAGCAGGTACAGACACCTCTTAGAGGGGCCGCGCCTGCGAGCAGGGGGCACCAGGGACTTACAGGGAGACACTGAGTTGTTGGTATGAGGGGCGAGGTGAGACTTGTTATGCACAGAAGTGCCGGTGGTATCCATTGTTCCTTTGTTGAGCCCTCCCCATTCCTAGTGTGTGGACACAGCATAGCTGTGACATCATCCAACTAGATAACAGAAGATTTTCTGAAATTTCACCTCCCCCAACTTGCGGTCCCATCCAAGCCACATCCAGAACTATCTTCAGCAAATCAGGTGCTCCTTGCTGAGCAGCACCTAGACTCACACTGGAGGCAGCTGGCCTCGGGTTTCTGGTGTGGCCTTTTGAGGCAACTATAAGCACAACATCTGTGGATTGCTTGCTGAATTTTAACAGGTGGGCCCAGAGGGGCACAGGCTTGGGCTAAATATGGCCTGCAGCTGAATCCCTCTCAGGACTGTGCCACTGGACACCTACTTCACAAATCCACACTAAAAAGACTGGGAACTTAGGAGCTTTGCTTAGTACACAGAGACAGCCAAAGAAACGCAGCCAAAATGGAAAGACAAGGAAGCAGAAGCCATATGAGAGAATAGAACAGAAATCCAGATATAATGAAGTCAAGTAATCTAACAGATGCAGAGTTCAAAGCACTGGTTATTAAGATGCTCAACGAACTTTTGAGAACTGTAGATAAATTCCATGAGAACTTCAACAATGAGATAAACATAAAAATGGAAATGGAAATTATAAAAGGGAACCCGTCTGAAATGAAGAACACATTATCTGAGGTTAGGAGTTTATTAAATGGAATAAACAAAGGAATAAACAAAGTGAAAAATGAAAAGGATCAAATACCCTATTCTAGAGGATGGGACATGCAATCATAACAGCAAGAGAAAATATGCCAAGACTATAAAAATAATTTAAGGAGAATATGGGACACTATTAAGGGTCCAAGAAGTATCTGTCTGATCGGCATACCTGAAGAAAATCAAGATGTCGAACAGCTGTTTGAAGAAATGATGACAGAAAACTTCCTTAATCTGGTGAAGGAAATGGATATAAAACCCCAGGAAGCTCAGAGAATTTCTAAAATCAGGGATCCAAAGAGGTCCACACCAAGACACATCATAATCCAAATGCCAAAGGTTAAATACAAAGAATGAATATTAAAAGCAGCAAGAGAAAAATAGCTACTTATAAGGGAACACCTATAAGACTGGCAGCTGATTTCTCAAAAGAAACTATGTAGGACAGAAGAGCTTGGCGCAAAATATTTGACAGGATGAAGCCTCAGGATCTAGAACCAAGGACACTTCATCCAGCAAAGCTAGCCTTTATAGTTGAAGGGCAGATAAAGAGCTTCCCAGACAAAAATAAGTTAAAGGAATTTACCAACACTAAACCAGTATTACAAGAAATGTTGGAGGGGTATGTTTAAGAAGAAAAAACATGTGTCAAAGAGTAAAGAATGGTAACTACGTTCCTACCAATAAGTACCTCAAATGGGAAAGAATTAGGTGCTCCAACCAAAAGATAGAGTAAATGAATAGATAAGAAAACAAGACCCCTACATGCTGCCTACAAGAGACTCACTTAAGATTAAAAAACATACACACAGACTAAAAGGAAGGAGATGGAAATAGATATTGCCTTGATGGACCTAGAAGGTATTTAAATCAGATAGAGAAAATAAATACCATATGATTTCACTTATATACGAATCTAAGGAACAAAAACTAATCAAAAACAGACTCACAAATGTAGTACACGATTTGGTGACGGACAGAGGGAGCTGGGAGAATGGGGTGAAGGGTTAAAGAAGTACAAAATAGTAGTTGATGGGATGGTTATGGGGATGGGGAGCACAGCAGAGGGAGTGCAGTTAGCATTAATATGTTGGCTAGGTGGAGGGCCAGGGGAGGGATGGAGCAAGTGGGGGGATCGTTTTATGAACTATATATGTCTAACCAATGTACTGTATACTGTAAACTAATTTAAAAATTTGACAGAAAAGCCATATGTGGCAATAACAGTTATATCATATTTTCTGTTTATAGGACATTTTCCTTATCTTGTTCTTCTCAGAACTCATGCAAGTGTTTCTATCTTAAAGATAAGAAAATGAAAGATCAGAAATAGGTTATTCAGAGTAGAAGTAGGACTCAAATCCTCGTTCCTGAAATAAAATCATATATATTTATATTTGTATACAGATGTTAATCTGGTACTATAAAACACAGGAACAACTAGCTTTAATTATCTTGGAACTGATAGCATTAACCATAAGATATTTAACAGATTAAGATATTTGTCACTGGAATCTTGAGATACTGATATAAAAATCTCAGATCATAGTAATTTATAATCATGGGTAAGTGCCCCCAAATATGAAGGTATTAATTACTTTTTAACCAAGTAAGAAAATGAAAAAGGACATTGATATTTAGCGATGACCTTTTATATGGCAAACACTCAATGAGTTATTTACTTATTTTTCCATTCCTTTTAAAAGGAAATAGAGACCATTAATCTCACCAGCATGGAAGATATACAGCTGTCTACCAATTTCAAGTCCTCTATAAATGCACCGTGTGCACAAATGTCACTTTAATACTTACGGTGTAGTTTTTGGGATTGATCTTAACACCAGCTTTGGCACCCCCAAATGGCACATCTGAAATAGAAGGCTGAAAGTTGTTATTCCATATAAAGGATAACAAAATTAAGACAAAAACACTATGTTAATATTACAAAAATGTGGGATGCTTTAAGCTTCAATTTCAGAAAATTCATGCAATAAACCCATACTGACCTCTTCTAAAATACTGTACTTCAAAATTCTAGTGTACAGATGTGATAACCCTAGGCAAGTTACAATGCATATTTAATCAGTGTACTTTACTACTTCTAAAAGTTAGCAGCATATTTAATTTCCTTCTATGATTAGGTTTTATTTACAGAGCACGGAAGGGGCTTTAAACAAAGATCTATGCTTAGAGAAGATGTAATTAGTTGCTATAAAAAGTTCCCCACTTAAAAAGACTAAATCTTAATTAAGACAAATTGAAAAATGATGTAAGCCTTAAACTGTGCAACTTAAAAAAACATTAGTTCCCACAAAGTCTATTTCTCTAACAGACTGAAAAATAATCTTGTATGTAAACATATTTTCCCAGAGTAGAAACAAAGGTCACTTACTTACCAACCACTGCACACTTATATGTCATCAGAGAAGCCAAAGCTTTTACTTCGTCTACACTCACATCAGTGCTGTAACGAATACCTGGCAATGTTTAAATAAAAAAGAAGGGGGGGGGCGGGACGGTTAGAAAGGGAATGTACATAGAACATGTTTCTGACAGGTTACACATATACCGCAAATTGAATACCCTCACACTTTTTATATTTCACACCCTGGTTATTTCCAAGAACACTTGAATGTGCTTATGATGAAAAGTCAATACGACAGCTCAAAAGGAAAAGGTGCTAAATAAACACCTAGAAAGAGCTACAGAATGAGCACTGAATTTGATTTTAAGTATTCTGAGAGCTAAGAGAAAACGACTGATGTTGAAGTCCAGTTTTTGCTATCTGTAGATATGGAGTAGGATATGAGAGCATCAAACAGAATTCCTGGGGATTTAGAGAGGAATAAGAACTAGTCTTGTCCTTCAGGGACTTACAACTCGATGGAGAGTAACAGTAACCATGATTTCACAAGACAATTACCTTCAAATGAATGGTTTTTATACTTTTACAAGGGCAACTAACTTGGTGAAGGCTTTTTTAGTTTTCTTTTACTTTTTGTTTTAGTGATTTGGTGGCAGAGAGTTTAAGACTTTTGCTGTCTTATAACACAGATATGGGTAAATGGACAGTCAACAGGATCTGACAGATTCAACTTGGATCGGATATCTAAATAGAGGTTTCGGCTTTAAACAGGTATACCCAGAGGTCCTCCCATTCATTACTCTCCTCACCCATTGCTAGCCTTTCAACCAAGAGATAAAAGGTGAGAAAGTCATCTTTCCTTCTTGGAGAAGAGCAATTCTCTTCACTTTTTCTGCAAGGATAGGAGGTGGCCAAACAGATAGGCAACTCTGAGTCTTAATGTCCCTGTACTTAGAAGTGATTATGTGTTTGGCAGAGGGGACACAAAAAGTAGGCATGCCCACCATTTTAGTTTTAGGTGTCTTGGTCAATCACCTAAGTTTTGCTGGGTTAAGCCACCTTGGGTCTTCTATAGTTCTATGATTCATTGTTTTTTAACTCCAAGGAAAAAGGCCTGAGTGAGGCTGCTGCTTGACTACACACTGCCTGGGGTTCCCTGACACTGTGTGTGTTTCTGTGTGATGAAGGGTTATCTGGATGAAGACTGGTATAACTTTCATGGAGAGCATTAAGAAATGGGGGACCCACAGACATCTTTTAAAGAATTCTGGGAATAAATTTTTCAGTTAGAAATATATAACATCTCGAACTGGCAGTTTTGAGAAAAACTTTCCTACTCATTTTTAAAAGATGTTTTCTTATATATAAAAAACATCTATCTATACATAATATACCTTTTAAGAGAATTTTATCTATTGTGCATATGATCATAAAGAGCAAATTCTGAAGCTGAACTTATTTTTTTGGCCTACTGGAAAAACAAAACAATTGTATTTAGAAAACTGAGCTCTTAAAACAACTACATGTAGAGTAAGTTTATTTGTTATTAAAAGTTTAGGAATGAAAAATAATTATGACTTTTTAGCATACAGAAATTCTGTACAGCTTGCTTCCTTATCCATTTTGTTCAGGTCTGTTAAAAACTTTCTTCAATTGTCCAATGCACCTGCACTCCAAAAGAGGGCCTATCGTTTTACTGGGCTTAGGCCAGGTGACCCCATTTTACTTCCCCCAGGCTTGACCACTATGCTATCATCAAGTTCCCCGACTACTAAGTCACCCATGAAGATAGAAGATGACAATACACTTGTGCTCATTGTGGATATCAAGGCCAATAAGTACCAGATCAAACAGGCTGTGAAAAAGCTCTATGTCATTGACATGGCCAAAGTCAAAACCCTGATCAGGCCTGATGGAGAGAAGATGGCATATGTTCGGCTGGCTCCTATGATGCTTTGGATATTGCCAACAAAATTGGGATCGTTGAAGCTGAGTCCAGCTGGTTAATTTTAAATATAATAAATTTTCACTGAAACAAATGAATAAACAAACAGACAATTTTCTTCATTCCTAGAAGCCATCCCTGAACACCCTATTTAAAATAGCATCTTTTCCTCACCTCACTTTCTACCCCCTTCTACTTTATTTAAGGTTATACCACTAATGTTTTTACATACTTGTTTACTGTCTGGCTTTCCACCATGAAGACAGACTTTTATTTACTGCTTTAATTCCTGGTGCCTAAGATTAATCTTTTCCATAAACATGTAAGTTCTACACAATTCATCAAAAGTGTCTATATGTACGAAAGGACTAAAAAGTACTAAAAAGCAAAAGTGCAAGGACCTAAAAAGTACTCCATAAAAAAAAAACAAAATAAAATTTGTAAGTAATATTAAGACCAAGCATTTATATCTTTAAACAAAATGCAAAACTATGCTAGGCCAGGGACATGGGTGCGATGCACTGTCCAGTACTTCCTAACCAGTGACCCTGACCCAGTAGCAACTTCTGTGGGTGTCTGTGCTTGCTCACCTGGGGAGGTACAAACACTTTCTTAGGCTTCATGTCAGAACTGCATAGGACAATGCATGTGAGGCTGCTGGTACAATGTCTGCAAATGGCCAATACTTCAATTTCAACTCTTATGACTGCTATTAAAAGTTATACAAACTAGTGGCAAATAAATTTATTTTTTAAAAGTCTAAACTAATAAGAATTTAAACAAACAGCTTAATGTAACTTGATTTCACTACTTCTCATGGGGATAGTAAAATAGCTTACTCTTAATCAGTATTCCTCCTGTTACACATAAAGCATGTTTATCATTTACTTTTTAAGAGCTTGTAGAAATAGTCACTATTTTAATTTTCCCTGTTTCCTTACATGGAGGAAAAAGTTACTTGTCTTACCCAGTGCTCACAAGTAATGCATTCAGTGGGAGACTAAAAAAGATCTTGAAATAGTAATAATCATAAATCAGATAGCAATCTTAACACTATAGGTATCCTCTGCTTTTTGAATTACATCATTCTACTTTTATATAAGACCTACGTTAGTACCTATTTACGCTAACCAAAAGAAATCTGAAGAGATTTTCACTTTTATGAAAAATCAAAAATAGTGTTCGGCATCTGTTATGCAGTGAGCTGTACCCTGAGCAGCAGGAGCAGTGCTGTTTTTACATGTTAGGATTATTTTAGGTTTTATATGTTATTCAGTATGATTTGGTAAGTTATTGTTTGAGGGGTTAGGAATGCTCAAACATTTTCCATACAAACTAATGGTAATTGCATCTTCACTTTACATCATTTTGACTTAGGAAAGTTTTCATAGGAACACTCTACTGGATAGTGGAGAAGACCAGTGTTTTAAGACGTACATGCTAATTAGAATTCAGACCCTTCCGTTTATAAAACAATGTAAATGTCTAGTTTCTGCAAAAGTCCTAGGATAATGAGTCAGAAACTGCATGTATATATATATATATATATATATATATATATATAAAACCCAAAACAAAACATGTTTTCCACTGGATAGAACCCAGGAATTCCTGTTTTTAAAGCAAAAATTTCTTTCTTAGCCGCACCCATTTAGAGAGCTCAACAGCCAGCCAAGACTCAGAAGTTGCATAAATTACCTTACACCACAGGCATTTTCTGCAGGCTATGAACCAATGAAGAACTAATAAATGAAGGCAGGGAGGCACTATAAGGAAAGTCAGGGGAACAAGGGCTGGCGCAGATAAGGGTGGGGGCCCAGAGGGGCCCAGAAGCAAATGCAGGTGGTATAGCCTGGGCTAAAGAAGAAACACATTTTCTTTTTAACTTTTTAACTAATCACCCACATGTTTTTACTTCTGGAAGTTGGCAGATATACTAGTTAGTATAGGGTTACTTAAATTGTTAATCTGAAAAACAAAATCTTAAAGTACTCGCATAAGTAAAATACTCCATTGCAATACTTGAGACAAAACAAACTTCGGTAATAAAGGAGTTACCACACCCAGAGAAAGCCAGTTGCTCTTCCTCTTCTGGGATTGGAAACCAAAGATAATTACTAAAAATATACTGTCACCTGAAAATTCTTAACCACATTCTAACGGATACTAAGAATATGACTGCAATAAAAGGATACTCTCTACTGAATTTGAAAATTCAGTAGATTAGAAGAAATCAGCAGAACTGGAGCACCAAAGGACAAAAGTATGTGATATAAACTTCGAAGTTCTCAAAGAAAGGGAAAACCTAGCATTTTTGAATGCCTATTTTAATACTTGATTTGAAGACAAAGTTGTTCAATAATGCCAAATAACAGTAATACACACACACATATAGGAAAACCAGAAAACTTTGAAATGTTTTAAAGCAAAATGAAGGAGGATCATATTGGCAAGTCTGAGTATTCTCACTTTTTATAAAACCAAGCCTTTCCTCCTTTATGGTGGAATGGGCAGTGTGGCAGAGAAGGCTAAAGGTGAACAGGACCATTGGGGATTGGAGGACAGAAACTAGAAAAAACACAAATTTTATTTTAGAAATAAAGTAAATTATAGTTTTTTTGGGGGCATCCTAAAGTCTTAGAGCACTATCTGTTCGCTTTTGTTGCCACTAGCATACTATAGTTTGCGAAGAGATCAACCAAGTCTTTGAACAACAGTGCTGGCGGGTATAGGAAATTCATAGAATGGAGGAACTTTCAATAAAAAACCTCGATAAATTAGCAAGTGATGGGCTGATAACATAGCTATGGACCAAAAGGCATATTATTAGAAATGAGTCAAAATCAAGGACCACATTCTCATGGGCTGACAGTAATCCGTGCTTTCAGTTCATCAAAACCAAAAACACCACCCATGAAAATGTTGATTATTTATCAAACTTGGTAAAGTTGTGGGGAGGGGCTGGGGATAGACTTAAGTACTTACTACAAGGGGAACTTTGAAATCATCCCTTTTATTCAAGAGAAATTAACTTACTATTTCATTATTTTGAGCTAACTGGTATCCAGATGTTTCAAAAGAACATTAATGAAATGCAGACATCTGCAAACTATATACAGCATAAAGCATTTCTCTGCCTCTTAATTAACAAGGATATTCCTTATTATCCTCAAGAGTCTAACAGTTGGGGTATACTAAGTTTTTATAGGAGAAATAAAAATCAAAAGCAAAAAACTAGCTGCAGTTGCTGTGGTGATGAAGAAAACACACCAACTTGAAAGCGTCAGTGAAAACCACAACTGAGTAGCTTGAATTTGCTTATTTTTTTTTCCCTTTTGCTAGCTGACTCAAAACCAGAAACACAAAAAAGCTCCTAGCAACTAAGTCACCATTGTTTCTAATGATGAATCATTAAACACATTCATGAAAATTCAAATTGTTTTTAAAATTACCCGAACCTAGATCTTTTAATAGGTTTGTTTATTCATCAGAAATCAAATTTCCAACTGTATTTCTCTCACTTTTCAGAGACTATTTATTCTGTAATCAAGAACTCTACCATAAGAGTAGAACCCCTAGGGAAGCAAAAAATGTCTTAGAACTCCTAAAATTCATGCAGGAACACTCTTGCCGTTTATCAGTAGAATCTATTTTCTCACTTAATACTAATGTAATTTTGTAACTTGCAATAGAACAGCACATCATAATTAAAAATTAGGAGAGGCAAAGACAGTGAGGAACTAGTACCTATCAGCAAGTAACGACTATGTAAAATATTAGATGTCTCAGATAAAAGCTCATTCAGCACTGGGAAGGAGCTAAGCAAAATCACACCTTTTGATAGTAACCATGTACTATGTTAAGAAGATTGGGAAATAAACACAAGTGTTTTAACTCATTATCAAAATCTTTATTTTAAGCAGTTTGAAGAGACAAATTTAAAATTTCTGGAAAACAAATGTTTAACTGATGTTTGAAAAATGCAATAAAAATATTTCTTTATTAAGAAATTTAAAATTATATAACATGTACATTTTCATCAAAATTTAAATACAGAAAAAGCCTAAGTTTCCTCTGATTACCATTTGTGACTACAAACCTCCTTGGGGTGACTGTTTTTAGCAACTTAAATGTCTTTATGTATCCTTCCAAATCATTTCCCTGCATTTATATATATACATATCTATAGAACACATAGCTTTGTTTTGTGCTTAAGTATTTAAGTTATTGCCCAATGAAAGAGAGAAAGAATACACGTTTAAAAGAGAATCTTGGCAATTTTTAAATAAGATTTCTTATTCTGATGATTCTAGCAGCAAACTTAGTCACACTATACCAAACAGGTTTTGGAAATGATGCTAGTTTAAATTGATGAATATTAAACTGGATGACATTTCGCTTAAGATTAACAGTAACTTGCTATAAAAAGGTTCAAAGGGAGTAACAGCTTGAAATTTCAGATATCCAGTTTCATATAAATTACTTGCAAGTCCAGGTGGTATTTGAGATGGATCTTAAGAAAGGAAGAGAAGAATTATAGGGAGACAGGAGACAGATATGGATAGGCACCACTGGTAGAGACTGTGCTTTGCAAAGGTAAGATTGTGAATGTATATGCCTGTAATTCCAATTTTCCTAAGATCATTTTAAACCATATTTCCATTATTTTCAAACTCATTCCTCTTTCCTAATAACACTTTTCTGTCCCTGATACTATTTTTTTTTTTTTTTTACCAGTGTCTTAGGCTAGAAATTTGAGTTATCTTGTGGCTCTTCATTCCATATATCCTACCTGTTCAGTAATACTATCCTTTTTTCAAAAATTTTTATGTTTTTTACTTTCCATTTCCTCTATTACCTATCACTTCATTCTCAATTCCACTGCTGCATAGCCTCATGTGGCCTCCTAGGGTTTTCATTATCCATACAACAAACCTCAAAGGACAACTGTTTCTGCTCACATACTTCTGATACCAAATCTGTGGGTTTTCTATACCAAACAATTCTCCTGTTCTCTGCAAACACCAACTAGGTGTCCTACAATTTAATTAAATTCTGACACTGACTACCCGAAGATAGGAAGTTAGTGAAGACCCCATGGGGCTCTGTCCCACAAGACTTCTCTCCATTTCTGTCACAAGTATGTGGTACCCACACTTCTGTCCAACTTGGCTACAAATTAGAGGTTCTCACAACCCTCTTCTCAGGGTTGATAATTTGCTATAATGGCTCACAAAAGTCAGGGAAACACTACTTATGTTTACCAGTTTATTATAAGGGTCCTGAGTGAGGGAGCTTCTGTCTCTGAGAAGGTGGGGCACACCATTCTCCTGGTACATGAATGCATACTGGGAAGTTCTCCAAACCCAGTAGCTTAGGGATTTTTAGGAGGCTCTTTCACATAGGCATGATTATTAACTCACTCTTGTGTACCTCTCCCCTTCCTGGAGGATAGGGGGCAGGGATGAAAGTTCCAAGTCTCTAATCATGGCTTTGTCTTTCCGGTGGCTTAACCGCCATCTTGAAGCTATCTAGAAGCCAATCAAGAATTGCCTGGTCCATACCTCAAGATAATCATGCTAAGCGAAATAAACTAGACAGAAAAAGTTGAAAATCACATGATTATCACTTATATGTGGGATATAAACTTAAAATCAACAAATGAACAGGACAAACAAACAGAGGCTCATGGACATGGACTATAGACTAGTGGTTACCAGAGGGTAGGGGGTGGGGAGAGGAGGGAGGTAAATAGGGTAAAGGGCGTCAAATATGTGGTGACAGAAAGAAATCTAACTTTGGAAGGTGAATACACAGTGCAAATATATATATGCCTTACTGTTTAAGTGTACAGCTGAAACTTACTGGATTTCTTAACCAATGTCACCATTAAAAAGACAAAAAAAAGAATTGTCTCATGTCAAAAGATGTTCCTATCACCCAGGAAATTCCAAGAGATTTAGAAACTGTAAGATGCTCCTACCAACCCCTACAACTCAGGAAATTACAAGTGTTTTATGAGCTCTGTGTCAGGAACTGGAGTCAAAACCAAATAGTAAAACAAAAGATGCACCTAGTACCCCTATTACTCAGAAATTACAAGGATTTTAGCTCTGTGTTACAAGGGAGAGGGAGGCACAGGAGGCCAAATAAATATTTATCATGTCACAACCTTACTTCTCACTATTTACAAACACACAGTCTGTCCCCTTGACCCCATCACACATAGTTCCACCTCCTACCTGGGCTGAAGCCATCCCTCTTCTTCTCTCTTAAATGACCTTTCCCCTATTCAGCTCCTATACAGCTTTCCCTACTTCCAACTGTCTCTTCCTGGTACCCTCTTTGAACTCTTTTTGCAGCAACACATTGTTTGGTGTGCTTTCAACTTGTCACTTATTGACAGCTTCTGGGAAAGGAAAATGTAGAAACAATACTGTGAGCTTAAAGCAAAGAGAATGATGTAGTGCAGAAGAGATTTTGGATTCTGCTCTATTTTAGAGACATCAATGAAAAACCATTTTAAAAAATCAGCTTTGGGTTTACTTTTAACTCTTTTAGGGATAGTCTCCCAGCACAGAGCCTGACACAGAGAAGGCAATTAACACATGCAGTGAACACATTAAGTATCAGAAATCCCCATGAACTAAGGAACATTCTTTAAGCATGAAGTTGAAAACCTCTTATCTATAAGGAAGAGAAAACTGATTTATCTGGAATATAGTCTACAGCTTGTAATGAACATAGTCCTTATTCAGTAAAGGCTCAATATGGGTACTATTACCCTTAATCATTCCTTTGTTGTTTCTCTTAGTAAAAGTGATTATAAAAAGAGTTCATTTAAACCTAAGGCCCAATATGTACAAAATGCTTTCTAAAAAGCCTATGTTGACATATTTGTGATAGTGATAAACGGCAACAGGAATATTACTGACAACTTCTATAATTTTCATTTGTCTTATGTTCACATTTTCTTCTAGCCAAGAAGCAATTCAGAAAAATTAATTCTCTCAGAGTTTTTCCAAGAATAATAAAGTAGAATAATAGCATTTTTTTTATAAAGACTTTTCTTCTTCTCCTTCTTCTCCTTCTCCTCCTCCCCCTCCTCCCCCTCCTCCTTTTTTTGCCATAAGAGCCTTGAATTTTATTTGAGGAAAATCTTTGTTTTGTTGTTTTATTTCTATGTTGTCTTTAGTGAACCCAAATCCTATATAGCTGTAAGACCATTCATGTTATGAATTTTTTTTTTAAAATTTGATTAGTTTCAAGTATACAGTACATTAGTTAGACAGTTAAATATTTTATAAAACGATCCCCCTAATTGCTCTTTCTCTTCTCTGGCTCTCCGCCTGGCCATTACATTAATGCAGACTGCATTCCCATGCTGTGCTCTCCATCCTCATGACCATCTTTCAATGACTAATTTGTACTTCTTTAACTTTTCACTCCATTCTCCCAGACCCCCAATTCCCCTCCCCTCTGGCCATCATCAGATTGTCCTCTATGTGTGAGTGTTTTTGATGTTTGTTTTTTTTTGTTCCTTAGATTCTGCACAAGTGAGATTATGTGGCATTTATCTCTGTCTTATTTCACTCAGCATAACTTCTAGGTCCGTCCATGTCGTTGTAAATGGTAGGATTTCTTTTTCTTTTTTTAAATGGCTAAATAATATTCCATTGCATATGTGAACCATAACTTCTTTATCCATTCATCTGTTGATGGGCATTTAGGTTGCTTCCATTATCTTGGCTATTGTAAATTGTGCTGCCATGAACATAGGTGTGCATAGATCTTTACAGATTATTGTTTTGGGTTTCTTTGGATAAATACACAGAAGTGCAATTGCTGTGTCAAAAGGCATATCCATTTTTAATTTTTTAAGAAACCTCCAGATTCCTTTCCATAATGGCTGTACTAATTTCCAATCCCACCAACAGTTATGAGTTCCCTTTTCTCCCCATCCTCTCCAATACTTGTTCTTTGATTTATTGAAGATAGACATTCTGATAGGTATGAGGTGATATTTCACTGTTTTTAATTTGCATTTCTCTGATTAGTGACCTTGATGCATCTTTTCATGTCTATTGGCCATCTATATTTCCTCAAGACTTTTCTTAGTTTTTAAGAAAAAGCCACTCAGAAGAAAGCCATTTAAAAATTATCCCATTGAAACCCTTAAAGATACATGTAGCAACGCTTTTGTACAGAAATACGTTGTTCTTGCTACACATTAAACACTTAACACCAAAGCTTAGATGTCATCTATGAATGAGTTTTATATGCACAGTTGTTTGAATGGATTTATTTGCTGGGAAGAAGGCAGACCTTCTAATGCTTTTAACAGATTTCAAATGACCTAGTGTTAGGAATCATTGTGTTAATGGCATGACTTGGTTCTGAATCAATGCTTACCCCAAGACACAATTTCTAACTTTTTACATGAGTAAATCCCAGACAATGATAATTGAGAAAGTGGGTGCTGAAATCAAATGACTGAAGTCTGAATCCCAACTCCACTGCTTACTAACTATGTAACCTTGCCAAAGGAGACTACAGTCTTTAGCGTTAGTATCCACATTTGAAAATCAGGGACAATAGTGTATTTCATGAGGTTGTTATGAGAAATAAATGCAGTGATGTCTGAAAAGCTCTTAGCAAAACATCTAGTGTACACATAGAGCTCAATAAATGTTAGCTATCATTGATACCCCATGCTCTGTGAAGGCAAAATCTCCCAGATACCACTGCTTTTCTGAAAGGTAATGAAAAAGGTCAGAGCAGCCCTCTCCCAGGTGGTCTTCTTCTTGCTCTCCATAAAACCTTTCCTGCCTTTATAACAGTATTTCATAAATCAACACTTAAAGTCTTGATAGAGAGAACTTCAATCTGCATTAATTCCTGCCTCTGGAAAGGGGAAAATATTGATTAATCTGAATAGCTAGTTCAGTTTTAGGTTTAAGATTGTTCATCATTTTGCGGGGAAGAATTGGAGGTAGAGCCGCTTTACTTTTCATTTCGTAACTTTCATTGAATATTTGAATGTTATTTTAATTGGGGTTTGTCGCATAGAGCAATCATGGGCCATTTATGAAATGATGTGCTACATTAAAATGGTATTAGCAGCTTTTTAGTATTTGTATTATGAAAACCTAATTATTATGCAAAATAGAAAAAAACAAAAACTAGAAGTCTCATGTCAGAGACTATTATTTAGGAAATTTTCAACATCCAAGTTATTTTTAGTCTTTACTGGTTCTTGCTAGAACCCTCTGTATCTTTAACATAATTGGAACCCCCTCCCCAAAGCCCAGTGCTAAACCCAATTTCTTCCCACTGTAAGTCAAAAAGTTCATATTCAATTTTCATTTCTTGTACTTAAAATTCCAACACTGCCCATTTTATTGGGGTTTAATACTGCTGCTTGTCCTTCAACTTTTAATGCCCCAATTCTCGCAAAGTGTGTACAGTGCATAATGAGTTAGCAGTGTTTGTCTTCGTGCACAAGGAGGTTTTATAGGGAAAGCAAACTAGCTAGATGGATTCACACAAAGAGGCAGGAAGACGGAACGACAATCTGATATAGGTCGTCACTATTAGCTTCTCCTTCCTTAGCATATTTGATTTGGCACTTGAGGGAAAGGTGTTTACAGCTTCCGCACCACCCCGCCCCCCACATTTTTTTCCCTGAAATAAAAAGGCCTTTTAATAGTGACACAGTTGCATATTTAACTAAAAAAGTATTAAAAACAACAACTGTAGCAACAATAATGAAAACTTCAGGGCCAAGGGCTAGAAGACACACAAATTAATTACCTGTCATCTAACTGAACTTTCAGATTGAGTTAATCCTAAATTTACCTACAAAATCTACATTTTAAATCTTGTAGCAGGTGCAGACACATACTCGCACTTTACAAAATATTGGAAACTGTGAGTTCATTCAAAATTACCCACGTTTTGATGGTTGTCAATTCAGCATAGGGAAGTCAGAAACTTAAAAAAAATTTTTTTTTTCAGTGAAGGCAATATCAGTATTTTCTGCAGTCTTCTCCAAAGTACTTCCATTCACCAAACAATTATATTCCAGAGGGTGAGGGGGACTAATACTGCATTGTGCTGCCTCTCCTGCTTTCCACCCCTGCATCCTGTTGCTCAAAGACAAGAACAAAGGACTATCTACCTCCTACTGTTTCCTCTTTGCAGTTTTGCTCTTAAAATCAAGTCAATGGGTTAACACTCCCCCCACCCCCGCCCCATTATTTGTAGTTAATTGCTATTATAAATCTGTACTTTCCCCTTGAATAATTTTTAAATTATAAACTTCTAAAAAGTTAGTCTGGTTTCAGCCAGAACCACAGCCAATTAAAATACATAATTTACTCTGAGAAAGTTAACAGGAACAATCACGGATGTTTTCAAACACATAAATAAGAACTTTTTAAAAGTCTTCTCAAAGTGGAAATTCCCACAATGTTCGACTTGATGAAAATTTAAGTCCTCCCTTAAAACCTCCCTTTGGAGCCTGCTGCAAACTCTTTAGCAAATCCTTAATAGATGCAAATCTAAATGACTTCAGTTAAATATGGTATGTGGGAAAAGAGAAGCACAAAAACAATATTAAATATTTACTTGGAATAAAGTACATTGTCAGCCACCCCCAGATCTTAAAACCACCTGTTTCCCTTAAATTATAATTAAATTGCTGCTTTGCTTCAACCTTGAGAATTTTATTTCAGAAAACTCACGTAATAAGGTAGCTCTTGAGGAAAGATCAGATACATACAGAAAGCTGAGGGTTAGGAAATGGATAAAGAGGGGCAGCCAAGGTTGTTTTTGGGGTAGTGAACATTGGTAAAGAAGACAGTTGAGTGAGGGTGGGGAGAAAAAGGTGTGTTAAGTATACTTAAGGAATGCTTTAAGAGGGAAGGACTTAGTGTACCAAGGACTACCTAAAGCATCTTTTAAAATCTCAATTACCTAATACAGTCCGTATTTCTAAGACCAGAGTGAAACCAAGGAGGTTCACAACTTTCTTTTAAATCAAAAACAAAACAACAATCGAACTTTAAATGTTTAATTGGAGGAAAAAAATCACCGAAAGTAAGTTCCTTTTAGAATATACATTCTCTGCAATCAGGCGAAGGTGATAAATGGGTAGAAAAATCCTGGAGTGTTACCAAAGCAAAAGCATGGAAATCTACAGTATCCACATTTTTGCCTGATCATTTATTTATACCGTTCATTATCTTAAGCACATTAAAATGTTCACAAGGGCTTTCATAGATATACAATCCTCCCAATCCTTTTCTCTCCAGTCTTTCAAATTCCTAAAAGAGAATAAACCTATCACTTTATAGAAGCTATTTTTTCATATCATCTTGCAATGCTCCTACTTTATTAGTTGCAATTCAGTTTCTCTATGTTTCTACGCTGGGAGTTAATAGTGCTTTCGGTAGCATGTCTTCTTGTAAATGGAATAATCGAACAGAGAATTGTATCTTACACTCTAGTACAAGCAAGTCTATGATAAAAAGTGCTTCAAAGACGGCTGATGCACTTTGTTGCTAGGTTCAATATTTTGGTATTAAAACTGCTGTGGCAACAACAAGAGGAAGGAGGACTGCCAAACTATGGAAAACTTTAGTTATTTTAGTGTTTGTGGAGGTGTGATTTATAAAGATAGGAGATGGCCTGGCATATTAAAAACAGAAGAATATAAAGAATCTCCAGACTAAATCAGTCTTCAGAGAAAAACAAACAAAAAAATATACTGGTTTATTTGTGTCTTTTAAGTGACTGGAAAATACTGCCAATAAAAGTTATATGAACTTGACATCCACTTTAAAGAATCATTGCAATTTAATATTTGCTAACTTGGCTTCTTTCTCCAACATCCTTGTTTGCTTCTCTTGGGATTCTCGACTTGCATTCTTGGTTTAGAGAATAGAGTGGTAGGAAGAAGGAAAGCAAAGTAATTGTGTACATTTTATATAATTTGGAGCTGGAAAGCGAAATTAGAGGTCAAAGTGGTTCAAACGTTGGTTTTAGAAGAGGAAAGAAAGAGCTAGAAGATAATTAAGCTCTTAAGGTATGTCCTAGAAGTAGGTGGGGTCAATGCAAATTTAGCAATTAAATAATTAAACGATTTGAAGCAATCTTTGTACCCTGGCTGAGAAAGCCAGCAGAGCTCAGTTGTTCCTGATAGATTTCTAAAAAACTATCCTTAGAAATCAGCTGGTATAATAGAACGCTAAAACATAATCAGGTTTATCAAGACAAAATGCACAGCCCTAGGAGTTCCGGGCAATCTCCAGCAAGACTTTCTATTTTAGGTTACTTTTAAATACCGTTAAAGGTGTACCATGCAATTATTGCCCGGGTGGGGGGTGGTTAACGAAAAAAATAAAAATAAAAAAAGCTTTTATGTGCTCAAAAATAGCAATCTGACTGCAGAAGCCAAATCAACAGACATTAAAAACATTTTAAACTAAGTACAGGAGAACTTGGTAGTTATCAAATTGTAACCGACTCAACTCCTTTCTTTACGTACTTAATCTTTTCCTCCAAGCTCAAATCTGGTGTTAGCTAGGACCGGTACACACCCCCCAGGGCTATTTCATTCCATTGGTTGGCGGGCCAGTCCACACCCTTTAGATTTATTGCCAGGACGCCAGTGTTCATTTGTCAGAGATGTTACACGTCTCACGTATTATAATTTTATACTAACAGGAGCTGTCAGAATAGAAAAAATAATTTAAAAGACTAACATGTAATTAGTAAATTCATTTGGTTAATAAAACTGTCTAGATTTCAAACCCAGAAGGCAATTCATTTTGTATGTTCCTGTATCATCTGTCATGACGTAAAAAAAAACGAGCGGAAAAATCAGAAAATAATTTTTCATAGTCTGCATTCGGGTGAGTCATAGAAGCCCACAAAAACTCTCAAGAGGCACAATCTGATGCGCCGGTCATTCCCTTTCCCAGACGTGAATTCGTCAGGATCCACCCAGTGTGTCACACATAATGGGAGCAAAAAAGCGGTGCAGGTTTTACTCTGCACACAGTATCAACAAAGGCAGAAGCCTGGGAAGGTGTCTCAGGGGCGAGGGAGACAGGACCAACTCCGTGGTTGAGTTAAGGCGGAAAAATCACTATTCAACCGAGCCTGACACATCGGGGGGGGGGGCTGGGAGGGATGTGGAGGAGGGGCCAGTGCCCGCCAGGCAGGCAGGAGGCGGGCGGGCTGGGCCGCAGGGAAGGACGCGAAGGGTTTGGGTCGGCGCTCACCTCCCTTGCATGGCGTGCGTGCTGGCTGTGCTGGGCTCGATACCCTCGATGACCTCCCAGGAACCGTCGTCGCGCCGGATGGGGAAGGACAGGCTCAGCACATGGTTGCAGGGCTTGATGATCCGCAGGATGCCGCGCACCCGGTTCCGCTTTGCTCCTCGCTCTCCCGGGTCTTGAGATCTTCCACCAGCTTGTCCTCCACAATGCTGGCGCCGCGGTCGAAGAAGCCCTCCACCATCTTGAAGAAGTTGGGGTCGTCCTCATGGTCGGCCGCCGCTTCACTGTAGTGTCGGCGGGAGGGCGGCGCGAGCCCCCGCTGCGGGTGGCGGCAGGCTGCCCGTGGGCCCGGCTCAGCAGCAGAGCCGTGTCGGCCGCCGCCGAGCCCAGGGCGGCCGGCCCGGCTCGGGACAGCAGCAGCGCTTCGCCCAGGCAGCGGTACATGGCGGCAGGGCGGAGGCTGCGAGGGAAAAGAGACCTCGGAGGCTCGGGGACGGTGGGAGGGAGGGAGGAAGGGCCTGGCGCGAGCTGTCCTTTTAAGCGGCAGCTTCCTGCCTTCTTAGCTGTCCCCTCCCCTACAGCGCTCGCCGCCTAACCAGGAGGACGGACTTTGGGGCCGTAGGCCAACCTCGATTGTGGGAGGCAGGGCGGGGGCGCGCGCCGCCGAGGGAGCCCGGCCTCCTCCTCAGCGGTGGCCTCGCCCCGGCCTCCCTGACGGCGGCGCGTGCAGGCGTGGACGCGCAGGCGCGGGCGGGCTCGGTGCGCATGCTCGTGGGGCCGCAGGGAGGGGCGACGGCCCGCGCGGGCTGCCTGGATCTGTTCGGAGGCTGAGTCTTAGGTGTGTTAGTGGTCCTGGCCTAGCGTCGGGAGGGGGTTTGTGGTGGGGCTTTCTGGGGAAGGGTACCTACTTGGGGAGGGGAAGCTGTCGAGGGAGGGGGCGTGCCCACCTCTGGGGGTCATTGAGAGGCGGGTCTGAGGGCTGCGCAGGGCTGAAGGTGGTGCTGTTTGGCAGCGGGCCTAGGCGAGTGAATCATGGGTGTCCCACCTCTCTCGGGCGGGGTTGCCACCCCTTACCGGTCCTGAGGAGAGACGGGGAAACCGCGCTTGAAGGCTGGCTAAGGGCTTGGCTGTTTGCACCCGGGACCTTGTAATTTATTGTCTTCCGGAGTTGTTTTTATGCAGTGGCTTGCAGAAACTGGAAGTGAGAACGCCTGGGAGTTGGGGTATCTCTTACCTACTGGCTTTTACCAGTTTAAGTTTTTAATATTGTCCCTTTCAACCATTCAGTGATGTTGAGGTAACATCACTGTTGTAGCTTTCCAAAATTCACTGAAAAATTCACACACCATGATTCCCCTTTACAGTGTGGAGGAAAAAGAGGTTCTGTAATCATAAATTCCTAACGGTTGGGCAGGTCATGGTAGGTAGTCACACCCCAGGCCTATAATTTCTTTAGTCAAAAGTTTATTTTTGCCTTAAGCTCTGCCCTTTGTTTTTGTGTATCTAGGTTAACACACCTTTGACCTGCCCGTCATTCAGACACCCTCCTAAAGTGGGACCACGATCTAGAGAGCATATAATCTAACTATCCTGTAATCCAATCCTTGCCTTGCTTATTCCCACCCTCATGTAATCTTTCTTCCTCTTTAATTCCCAGTGAGTAAAAGAAACTCTCAGAAGCCTTTGAGCTCTTCCTGGCAGTTGTCCTCAGTTTGGGCTCAAACTTATAGTCTCTTTAGGTTTGGACATTTCTTATGTCGACAGAAATATGTTTTCGAAATAGTCTAAAAACAAAAGCTCTATAGAAATGCACTAATACTCCAGGAAATTTTCTCAGTAATGTATATATTAAATGGTTCAGAATAGGATTTGTACACTTTAATGTACTTAAGGGTTTAGTTATGTACTTATGAATACTTGATGAAAAATTCTGACGGTGTACACTTCTATGGCTAAATTTGATGCTTGTTGTGTATAATGTAGCAAAAAAAAAAAAAAAGGAAGAAAAGAAAGAAGAAGTAAGGAAGGAAGAAAGGGAGGGAGGGAGGGAGGTCTGTCTGTCTGTCTAATTGATGCAGGACAGGGCACATTTCCCCGAGTAGTGGGGAGATCAAGCCCTGCACTGAGAGAAGATGGTCCTTTGGTGGATTGGGTAGAATTTAACACATATGCCAATGTTAGAATAAAAAAGAAAGCTTATTAGAAAAGGGTAAGACTTCACAGCCAGAGTATGGTCTCTTCTCAGAGGCAGAGCGTGAGAGTCTAAGAGAGATAAGGACAGTGAGACACAGTAAAGGACACTAAGAGAAAGAGTAAAAGCAGTGAGAAGGATGGAGAAAAAGAGAGGGACCCAGCGAAAGAGACTGAGAATAAAGGCAGTGAGAGGGACCCCAAGTGTTTGGGGAATTCAGTTTATATATCATTCTTTAGTTTCTGTGAGTCACAGTTTAAAGGCTTTGTTTACCCATTTCCTTTGATATGGGCATACAGTGAGGAAAGGAAAGAGGAGAGTATGTAGCATGAAAAGGTAAGAATATGTAGTGTGAAAAGCCTGTTGGCAGTTCCTAGCCTTTATTCCATAGGTTCCCTATGGTTTTAGCCATAGGAAATGAATGGTTTTATTTAGTGTGAGGCAGCCACCTAAAGACTGTTTTTTCCTGTTTCCCCTTCAAAGGTGTGGCAAGTGGCCTGTTAGCAATCCCAGCAGAATTCTTCCTTTGTTCTGCAGGTGTCCTCATGGACTGACTGCAAGAGCTGATCAGCATATTGCAGTCTCTGAACACAGTTTGACTCAACATTCTGAATCTCTTGTCCCTCTCTACATTATAATGTCTCAGTCGTTAAGACAGCTATCAAAGGCCACATTACTAGCTTTAGCAGTACCAATGAACTTTGGTGGCATTAAACACCACCTTTTTGATCTGCAAAACTACTTTGATTCCTGACATTCACTTTATTCATCTATTAGAATATAGAAGAGAATATTCTTAATTTTCACATTCTGCAAAGCATGTGACAACCTAGATGAATTAAATTAGATGAATTAAATCAATCTATCACAGTGTGTTCTCAGAGCAAAAAGATGGAGCCGATAAATGATAGTCATGATTTATATTTGTATTTTGTTTTTCAGTGAAAAATCTTCTCAAGTGAATCCTGAATTTGTCTTGTTCAAAAGATTAAGGTAACAAATTTTCTTTTCACTTGATAGTATTATCATTTACATTGCCAAAAAAACCCCTCAAAACCTTAAAGTTTCAATATAAAGTGATTAGAATCGATAAACACGTGGACATTTTTTTCTTTTCAGATGACATTCTTTAGTGTGGTTTGAAGAAAGTGATTTAAAAGCTTAGTTTTACTACCCTTATTTATCTCTTTCTTGATAACCATTGCCTTCAGAAAAATAAATGTTTAACTTTGCTTCTTCCAAGTCTTGTTCACCTGAATTCAAGAAGATGGAAAGTCTATGGAAGGACTAAGGGAATTAATTTAATTGGGAGTCTCCTATGTGTAGATATCTTACAAAATGATTCCACAAAAGCCCTATAAAGTATATGTTTTTATTTTTAAAATCTTCATTATGTTTTTTTTGTTCATAGAAATTTTATGCCTAACAATCCAAAATTGGAAAGAATTTAAATATCCGTCAACAGAATAGATATCTAAACAGTAAAATATTTCAAAACAATGAAGAATAATGAACTGTGGTCTCATCTAAGAACATGATGACCCTTGCAGACATGATGTAAAAAAAAAAATGGAATAAAAGATTACATACTATATAATAGCATTTATGTAAATTTTACAGACAAAAGCAGTCTGTGGTAAAAAGAAACAAACAGTGGTTGCCTTTGGAGGATATTGAGTGAAGAGGGCACAAGAGAGGCTTTTGGGATGTTGAAATGCTTTATATTTTCATCTAGTGTGTGTTTGCACAAGAATATTAATTTGTATTTTACTGTATGTAAGTTATATCTTAACCCCCACAAACATGTTTTTAAATTATATACTTGTAAAAAAAATTTAAGCAGTACAGATAGATTTAAAAAAAAATAGTGAGATTATCCCCCACCTCTAAATTTGTAAGTAGTTGGAGAGTTTTTCACACTAAAGAAGGTTGTGTTCTAATTCCCGATTTAACAGAAGGCAAAACTGAGGTTCACATAGACCAAGTAAACTGATGATCACCTAGGTGGTTAACAGCAGGCTAATATTCAGATCTATGCATTTGACTCCAAAGTTATGCTGTTTTTGCCATTCTAAGAAATATTTTAAGTAGTTATTGCATTTAGTTATGAGTCTTTCTTAGTTGTTTTAAAATTCCAGGTCTTTTCTCCTTGATCCTTAGCGTGCTTTTATGCTTCCAAGTGCTTTTAAAAATATTTAGAAGAATTTTAGTATTTAGAAAGACATATAAATACATGAACAACATAGTCGCTTCAAAAATAATTTAATTTGAAAAGGTAATATGTACTCTCTACTGTCTCTTTAGATTTGTCTATACTGGACATTTCATTGACATGAATCATACCATATGTGGTCCTTTGTGACTGGCTTCTTTCACTTAGCATGTTTTAAAAATTTATCTGTGTTATAGCATGTATCAATATTTCATTTCTTTTTATGGCTGAGCAGTATTCACTGTATTGCTGTATCACATTTTTAAAATCCATTCACCATCGATAGACATTTGGGTTATTTCTACTTTTTGGCTATTGTCAGTAATGCTATTATGAATACTCTTGTGCAAGTTTTTGTTTAGACATGTTTTAAATTCTCTTGGGTATATACTTAGGAGTGGAATTGCTGGGTCAAACGGTAACTCTATGTTTAACCTTTGTGGAACTGCCAAACTGTTTTCTATAGCAGCTGCAGCACCATTTTGATTCTTACCAGCAGTGTACGAGGGTTCCAGTTTTACCACATCCTCTTCAAGCCTTGTTATTATCTGAAGTCATAGCTTATTTTGGTTTTGATTTGTATTTTCTGAATGGCTAATGATGTCGAGTGGATTTTCATGTGTTCATTAGCCATTTGTATATCTCTTTTTGAGACATGTCAATTTGCATCTTTTTCCCATTTTTAAATTGGATTGTCTTCTTATTTTTGAGCTATCAATTTGTTCAAGAGTTCTTTCCATTTTGTGAGTAAACATGAAAAATCATAGTAGGAGATTTATCCCTGTAAGCATAACATGCAAAAAACAAGTGAGGTCTCCGTGATGCTGTTAAAAATTAATTGTACTAAGGTAGGATTCAGAACCAGCTGTATGTTACTCACGTCTCTGCCTTTTTATTTTTAATCGAGGTTAAGTTTTTTCCTTATGTATAAAAAACAATAGCATATTCATTTAATCATCATTCAGGATGCCTCATCATTTAGCTCTATTTATTGATCAATGTGTATAACACTCTGTAAAAGCAAATCTTTGTTCTATCTTTAGCATTTTCTCTTTGGAAGTTTTACTTATTTATTTATTATTATATTTTATTTTTTAAGTTTATTGCGGTAACATTGGTTAATACAATTATATAATTTTCAGGTGTACATTATAATTTGACATCTATATATTCTATTATTGTGTGATTACCACCCAGAGTCCAGTTACTTTGGAAGTTTTAGATCAATTATGATTTTAGTATGGGGCTGCAGTTTGTATAGTAAGAAAGTGTAAGCTAAAAACTGGGAGATTTCCGTGATGCCGTTAAAAGCAGACATAACCGAAAAATATACTGTAGAAGCAAAAAGTACCTTCCCATTGACCATCATTGAAGAGTTGCAGAAGAAACAGACTTTATTGTGAAGCATAGATATGAATATACTTACAATGAGTTTGCTCCTTAGTGAAAGGTGGAAAAGTAAATCATGAATGAAAGAGTAGGGAACAAGGTAGAGACACTGGTAATGGCTGGAGTCAGCTAAGTAGCGGTGGTCTAACTTCCTGATCGTAATAGCATGGTGTGAACAAATATTTGCTAGCTATATTAGTTAGGATACTTTGGCCCTCAAAAAACAATATCCAAATAAAAATGACTTAAACTAAAGCTATAAATTAACTAAGATAGCTATTATCTAACAAGAAGTGATACTGTCTGGACCCAAGTGCTTTTCTCTGTGTTTTATTCAAGTTGGTCATATCTTTCCTCATGGTTGTAAAATGTTACAGTAGTTCCAGGTGTCACATGCAGACATGGCTAAGTACTGTGTAGAAGAATAGCAGTTTCCTCTCAACTTACTTCTTTATTGGTTTTAGACCACCGGGAGCTAGGATTGGGTTAATGCCCATGTCCTTGCTGTAAGTGAGGGAGGCTAGAAGGAGGACTTCTGGGCACTTCTAGCTTCTGAAGTACAGGCAGGTTTTGCCAGCAAAGAAAAAAAAGTGTGGAAGAAGTAATTGCTAAGTTGGCAACCACAGTGTTTGTCATATTTGCCACAGAAAATAACTGACCTGCTCTGTGCTATCTTATTGTGATAATATATTTCCTTAGGCTATAAGTGGAGTTTAAGAGGGGTGAAATATTGTTAAAGATGATACTGGGAATTATGCTTAAGTTTTCATGTTCTCTGCATTGAGAAATCTACAGGTTCCAGTTCCTTTGAAAACTATCATTTTGTTTCATGTTCTCTACATTGAGAAATTTAGAGTTTAGTTCCCTTTAAGAGCTTACATAGTGATGATAGTTTTAACCTCATGTTTCTGTTTTTTGAACAGCATTTTACCATTGACAATTTGTAAGGCAGTAACTCCAATCCATGATGTTTGCTGTTTCCAGACAAGTGGACAGAACAGAAACCCATCAATGTCTGGGGAATATTGTCATTGGTGTAACATATAGGCAAGTGGCTTAAATTCATGAGAAAACTAATCTGGCTTTTATGTTGGAATCAAGAATAATTCTTGTCTTTTTGCTAAGGCAGAAATAACAGTCTGTTGGTGACTCTGTATTATAGTATATACTATGAGAAGCACAGCTTGGGATAAGGCTATTTTGAGGACATGTGGAGTGGGTGTTCACGGTATCCTGTACATAGTTACTGTCCTTCATAATTTCCTCATCAAATGTGGAACCTTTATGATTACATTCTTGGAGGGCCATCTAAAACAAATGAAGCACAAAGGGATTTCATATTAGATTACATCTTAGATTCTAGAATTTGATATCTGATGGCCATCAACAATGAAAATTCTGGTCAGCTATTTTTTTAAAAAATGGTTGAAGTGTCAGTGAACAACAGTATGTCAATGGAAAAGTGCTAATACAAGAGATAGAAGTTTCAGGACCTCAAAATAAGGGAAGTTTATGATGAAAGGCTCAAATTAAAGCAAGTGCTACTTATTCTTATTCTTACCTTCATATGTACCTTCTTGGATATAAAATGGAATTATTTTGAATAATAATAATTTGGTATATTTTTATGTCTATTCTAATGAATTACAGACTTTGACTATATTCTGTAATTTCATATTCTTTCTTACCTCTTTTATAATGTAATATAAACACCAAAAAAGTGAACCAAACCATATTGAAGAAGGAATTATAACTGGTTTTAAATTAATTAGAAAAAGTTTAAATGGAAAAAACTAAGAAACTCAAGCCCTGAGAAATTGAAGTTCCTTGTCTTTTATGGTTTCCATTTATTTTAACATTTCCTTAGAGAACCAAGTGAGACTACCCTATAAGTTTACAATAACTATGTATTTTCAACTACAGGTATTCCCCACTGACCTGACTCTTGCCGTCTGTACTCAGAATAGATGGGACTGCAAGGGATATTTAGATTTTATTTCTAACCTATTTCTATAGATTCATATTATTTCTATCCTATATCACCATTCTTTCATATTGGTTCTCATTATAGAGCATTTTTTTTTTCTAAATTTTCTCTATAGTAGTTAAAGCAGTGACAACTAGCAAAAAATGAATTAAAATTTAAAAAAGAAGGATAAGACCTGAAAAGTCTGAAAAATGAAAAATAATGCATTAAAATATATACATAGGTCATGAAAGCACTCTCTTATGTAATTAAGGTACTAATAATTGAGAAAACAATGACTAGGTATATTGTTTTTCCACTTTTTAAAATTGATTTTTTATTTTGAAATAATTTTACTTATAATTTATTTTGAAATAATTTTTCTTTAGAGATAATTTTAGATTTATGTAAGCATTGCAAAGATACCACAGAGTTAGTTCCCTTACCCAACTTTCTCTGTTAACATTTTACATAGCCATGACACATTTATCAAAACTAAGAAATTAACTTTGGTTATGGTTATGTATTTATTTTTGATTGTCATGTCAGTCAAATCATCATGTTGACCAGCATGCTCTTTGCCGAATTTCCTGGAGATCACTATTGATGGTAATCACGATCACCACCTGTCCTCAGCCCTTTTAGGTGGTCATGTTAGGTACACTGTGACCTTAATTTTATGTTCCTCAGGCTACAGATGACTGATTGCCTTTCAGGTAGGCACCCAGCCATACTCAGTTTAAGTGCTTGCCAGAAACCTATGATATAACTTGGTCAGAAAGATGGCTTTTCAATTTAAATTTTGTTTCTAATCTATGTGTATGTTTATAATATCACCCCTCCCCCCCATTTAAAAAGTAGTCCAAATGTCTTCTTTTTAAACCAAAAAAGCCTGATTAAAATGGTATGTATTAGGTAACTGCATCATAGTTCACTATCGCTGGAGTGTGTATGTGTGTGTGTCTGTGGGAGAAGGAGGAAGAGGCAGGAGAAGAAATGGCAGGACATCAGGTAGGGCAGCTCACCAGATGGTGTGTCTTTTCATAGGGCTAATTTATGGTCTGGGCATGTCATAAGCTCAGTTTTATTTTTGGCTTTACTGATATCCACTATTGTATATTTTTCTTTGATTTGGATCTAGAGATGGGAATCTTTCATATGTTCTAGAACATTTTTAAGGTTTTGTCGCCTCTCAAATACTGTCCCTACCCCATTCTATCGCCTCTCACTTTATCTTCTGTGTTTCTTACCTCCTCTGTTTGTGTTTTCCTACTTTTTCTGTATCTCGTTCTACACATGCGTAGGGTCAGGCAAAACACTGCCTTCATTCAAGATTTGCAATTCTCTGAACCATCAAATGATGCAAACCTTGGTTATAAGACTACAGGGACTGGTTTATTTTTGATGGCTATTACCCTGAGAGTGTCGCTCTTTAGGGTTTCAGGTTATTCTGGGGATACTTTCTTTTTAGACCCATCATTTTATTTGGGTTCTATGCCTTGAATTGTGTTTCCTATACCCCATAATACCATCAAACAAAAATTTATATTTTCCCCCATGATCAAATGCCCTTAGATCAAAAGCAGCTCCAATACTAACTTGCTCGAGATGCTTGGCTTTCTCTTACAATTTTAACTGGATCATTCCTTAATGTCTTGTTATTTGTTAGTGACTTTTAAGAATTTGTTTTTTATATTTCACTTACTGTTTTCACAGGAAGAGTTAGCTGAATCTAGCTTATCATTTTTGAAAAGTGGAACTTATGTCATATTTTTAAATATGTCTAACATTGATCATGATTAACTTAAAAATACCCTTTTGTAATCTACTTGAAGTTATAGTAAATTTATAGGTTTATATGAGGAGAAATGATATCTTACATTATTTTTAACCATTAAAGAAGTGTGGAGCATCTTTAGTTATATTAAGTCTCTTGTTTTTCAATAACGTTTTTATAGGCTCAGTTTTATTCTTGTGCACTGTATGGTTTTTTTTTTTTCAATTTTAAGGAAACTGTCTTGATGATTTGTTGGATTTGTTTGTTCGTTTGTTTCATGTTTCTATTTTAAAGCCCTTTGAAACAAACGAACAAACATCCAACAAATGAAGAAGGCACCCTATGATTTTACATACCATCTTTCTAAAACTCCATAATTGCATTGTTCTTTTAATAGCAATATAAATTTTTTTATGGTCTTTTATTTGACTTTGCTATCTACATCAAAATATGGTGGTTATCTCCTTTTAATTTTTTAAAACTCTAATACTTGGATTTACCAAAAGATTTTAAAGTTTATTTTGTCTATCACACACTTTACTTGGAGTAACTCGTTCATGTAGTATCTATTTATTGAATAACTATTATTGGCCGGACACTGGAGTAGTTGGTGAACAAGACACATAAGAATAGAGCTTTCATTTTATTGGGGAGGTAAGGGTGGGAAGATTGCTAGGTAGGAAATAATAGGGTGCTATGCTACAGGAGAATACCTGCTTTATATGGGGTGGTCAGAGAAGGCCTCTTCAAGGGAGAAACATTTAAATTGAAACTAAAGGATGAGTTGGAGCAACTTATATAAAGAGCTATGGGAGCAAGGAAAGGAAACAGCATAAGGAAAAGCCCTAATTTAGGAAAGATCTTGACATATTTTAAGAAAGGACAGAAACCAGTATGATTACTGCGGTCCAGGTAAAGAACAGCATGTTGTGATTTTGGAGAGGTAGATAGTGTAGACAAAGGCTTTACATTTTACTTTTTGAGCTGCAGGAAACCCAATTGGAAGGATAGCAGGAATAAATTTTATAAATTACAAATTTGAATGTGCAGAGATGTAACTTTATTTCTTTGTAAATAAAAGTTCCTGAGCTCTGGAGCTTCTTATCTACTGGTAGTAGAAAACAGTCTTGCCAATTTAGGATAAAGTCAGTAGCTTCTGGGTTAATTTAGCTAATTCTAGGTTAATTTAGGCACTGTGTAAATAATCAGTCCTTTGGATAAATATTCAGTTTTTCCACGTAGCTTTCCCCCCACCCTTTTTTGGGGTGGTGGTGGAAGGTATTGGTAGGTAAGCCTTTTAAGTTCTTCTGGCATTGAGAAGGGGACATCTCATTCTTGTGCCATCCTCTGTCATTGGCTATTGCTAAGTTGCACCTTGACCAGCTTAGTCTTGAATGGCACTGTCTGCTCTGCAACATCTGAGGCTGATGTCTCTGCTACAACCATGCATGGCCTCTGGTCAACAGTTCTATGTGAGCTGGGTCCCCTTTAATCCTAGATTCTTTTGGGCCCACTGGCCCATAAGCAAACTCCATAATGGTTCCTGTATCGTGCTGGCAGGCTTGGGATCCTGAGGAGGTTTTCTGGAACATGGTCTGGGCATGTCATTGGCTATTGCTCCTCTACCACATTGATGTGGTGTTAGGTACAAGGTTTTATTAAAAGGCTTGCAGTTCCCTGGGTCATAACTTGGGAAAGGGAAACATAATTATCTTTTATTCTGGGTCCTTCCCCACAAACATACTGGAGATTTTTTTTCACCCCAAGACAGCCCCATATGGGACAGGTGGTAAGAACTGTGAACTTATAACTAAGATATTTTCCGACTGCTCTTTCCCTCGGCACTCGTCCCCTAGTTTTTTTTTATGTCCTCTTAATTATTGGAGAATTGCACTTATGTTATCACCGGCCACTTTCTCTGTGCTGTAGTTTACAGTATTAACTCTGTCAGCAATGTTTTCTTTGTGTTATGTAAAATTTCCCTGGGCCAAGAGACCAAACAAGAGCTTGGCAACTCATCATTACATCAAGAGTTTATTACAGGGAACTTACATATGAGGCACTTCTTGGGTGGGAACAAAATGGCATGGATATCCTCTGCACCAATGTAGCAGGTGCTATGGAGTTATACAGAACAGGGCAGGCTGGATAGGGTATTGGGGTATGACCCACCGCAGACAAGGGAAAAATGCCTTCCATGCTTGTTTGGAGATGGGCAAGGGCCTATTCCAGTATACCTGGGCAATAGAGGAAGGGTCGATGAATCTCCAAGGGGATTTATAGGAAGCACTGTCTATTCTGGCCCAGTCCAAATCAAGGGTCAGATAGCAGTCATGTCTCTCCTCCACACTTTGTTTTGTGATACTGAAAGCCATGGTTTTAGAATTTAGAAAGCTCTTTTTATTCTTAAGCCCTTAGATACTGCATTTAAATTCTTAGTTTTCAAGAATTATGGTTTCAATGGATTAAAGACCTAAGAATAAGGGTCGAAACTATAAAAGTTAAAAAAAATGTGGGTACAAGTATTAATGCTCTTAGATTAGGCAGTGGTTTCTTAAATATGACACCAAATGCACAAAGAGACAAAGAAAAAATAGATAAATTGGGCTTGATCAAAATTAAGAACTTTGGTGTATCAAAGGACACTATGAAGGTAGCGAGATATACAAGTAGCAGTGTCTTTTCAGAGAGATTAAATGGGTCCAGAATTCAGGATAAAATTCTTAGAGCTATAACTTTTGTCATCAGTGAATAGGTAACATAAATATGGTAATGCTGAGATGAATGTGAGAAGAGCCAAGAAGGGCTCTCATTTAAGGGCTGAATAGAAAAAGGAAAGAATGATCTGGGATGTTCAGAGGAGCGAATGAATTACTATAGAAGCTTCTGCCTCTTGACTTTTAAGTGTTTTGAGGGCTGTTCATTATTTTAACTGTTCACTGATGGTGACAAAATTTATAGCTCTAGCTAAGAGTTCTGTTCTAAATTCTGGACCCATTTACTCTCTATGAAAAGATATTGCTGCTTAGATATCTTGCTGCCTTCATAGTGTCCTTTGATACACACAAGTTCTTAATGTTGATGAAGTCTAATTTATCGATCTTTGTCTATGCATTTGGCATTGTTTTTATTTAGTTCTTGTCATAAAGTAGGTTTTCAGTAGATGTTAATGAAGACTGAGAAGTTGTAAGAAAGAGTGGTTAGCAGTATCAGATGTTGCAAATCGATCAACTAGTATAAAGACAGAGCAAGTAGCTGATTGATCATCTATAGAATAGTTTTAGTGAAGTCTCCAGGGTAGAGATAAATGGCAGTTTGCTGAGAACCAAAGAGTGAATAGTTGTGAGAGAGTGGAAATCAGAAGCGAAGACATTCTTTTGAAAAAGCTTGGTTATGAAAAAAAGTAGAGACAGGGGTAGAGGGCATTTTGTATGAAGATAAGAGAGATTTCAGGATGTTTGTTTGAATGCTAAATGGAAAAAGGTTAATATAGAGGGAGAAGTTGAAGACATAGGGAAAATGAGTTATGTGAGATTAATTGAACATTGTCCCAAAGAGTAGAGGGAATGGAGTGAAGATACTGAATTTGAGTCGGAATAGGAATGTTGTTACCACTGAAGTAGGAATAATGAAAGAGGGGATGGCGCAGATAGGTAAAAGTGTTTGGGTGGTAAGTAAGGAATTTGGGGCATCAACACACTCTATGTGTTTTCAGTGAAGTGGGGAGATAATGTCATCAACTGAGATTATAGGGAAAGAAGATGGCGATTGTAGGGGAGTTTGAGGAGAGAAGGAGAATTTTGAGAAGGCTGTTGAGAGAAACCAGAGGGTAACTGAATGGGATTACTTATAATAACTGTAATAATGTATTTTTTTGTGGCTCTCATATGTAATGTTGTGTGATGATTTTTTCCCCCTTAGGCTTCACCAGCCTGAGTGTTAACCAAACAAGTTGAATAATTGAATTGATCTCGGCCAGCGTGGCAGAAAGGGTAAGGAGGCAAGAGATTCCAGTAGTAAGAGTATTTGAGGTCATGGGCCATTGAATCTGGGCTGAAGAGGGAATAAAAGACACCAGAAAGTAGCTGCTGGAATGTGAAGTAGTCAAGATGGATACTGGAATTTAAGATTAAATATGAGGAATGGTTGCTGGTTATGACTGAATGCAAGATATGGCTATCTAATGGATTTCTGAAGTGGGGAGAAAGTAAGGTTATTTGAGTTAAGTGAACTGTAAAGCTAGGTTATTACAGGAGTCAGCTATAAAAGAAGTGAGTTGCTCAGAATGGTGGCAGAGCAATGGGTGGAAACATTCTGAACCAGATTCCAAAGTCTTTAGTGAATGTGGAAAAGTAACCAAGAGGTTGGTAAATGACAGAAGTGAGAGAGATAGCAACTGATGACATAAACCTCAAAAGAGGTACCTTTATTTGAAGATGGTAAACAGAGAATGATTTTCATGCTTTGTATTCTCTGAGTGAGATAAAAAATATCTTGCACTCAGATTTTAGTTTAGACAAGAATATTGCTGGAGTGTTATTTAAATTGGTTCAGGTGTAATTTGTTTACCATGGAACAATATAAAGGCTTATCAGGAAGTATAGCTGTTGGAGGTTGTGTGGTGGTTGAGGAGGGGGAGAGTGCAGAACAGAAATGAGATCAAAGTGCAGCAAGAAAGGGGAATTGGAGAGGCTTGAATTTTTATTGCAGGGGCTTACCTTTAGGATGATTATGGTGATGATGAAGAACGTGATAGTCTTAGCTGTTTCAAAATTTTTATTAATTTTGTGGGAAACTTTTTGCTGAGATACTGGCTTATACACAAAGCTAGATGACTTTATTGTTTTTAGGTCTTTTTAGTAGTGTTAACCAATCTGTGACCTTTGCTCGACATGTCATAAAGAACCCTAGTATTGAGCTGTTTTCTTCTTTGGCAAGGCTGAGCCCTAAATAAGGAGGAAGGCAGGGGTAGAAGTGATTGGTGCTCACTAGATCTTTTGGCTTTGACAAACATGTCTCTAGGGGGTGGGTAGGTGGGTAGAGGTAACCCTAAGTCCAAATTGGGGTGAGAAATGTCAGGCTTTTGGAAAGCTTAATGCCAGGTTGAGAGGGAATGTAAAAAGCTCTGATTCCCCAAAGGAGGGAATAGCAATAGGAATGATTCATAATCTCTTTCAGGACATGGAAATTTGATAATATTGAAGCAATATTTGTCATATTTAAGTTATGAAGTATAACCAAAAATGCTATATCATAAACATTTATTTTTAAGAATTGGAAAATGTGTCAATTTGTAAAACTGCAAAATAGTAATCTAAAAGTTTTACTTCTCCCAAAATGCCTATCTTAAAACAAGGTAGTAATCTATGGCATATTTAAAATATACTTGCAGACTTCTTCAGGTCATGGACTATGTAGAATCATGAGACATCGTGTTTTTGCAGAACACTAAGAAATATAGATATATATGATTTCACTATACAAACTAAGAACAATTTTGCTAGCAGAAAGGTATGACTTCATTGTATGTTTAGCCATCTCAAAATAATAGACAACTTTTGAAAGAAAGCTCGTTTCACAGTTTTTCCATATTTTTTTTTTACTATTACTTAAGATTATTCACAGGTGTTTGTAGTTTTTTGACTTTTTTGAAAAATCAAGTTGTAAACTTTTACTACAAATTAAAAATGAAGTTCTTCAAGGCTGGAAGTATCATACTCCCTGAGTTCAAATTATATCACAAAGCAACAGTAATCACAACAGCATGGTATTGGCAGAAAAACAGAAACATAGACCAACAGAGCAGAATTGAGAGCCCAGAAATGAACCTACATATATATAGGCACATTATTTTCAACAAGGGAGCCAAAAAACATAAATGGAGAAAAGAAAGCCTCTTCAATAAATAGTGCTGGGAAAACTGAAAAACCACTTGCAAAGGAATTAAACTAGACTGTCATCTATCACCACACACCAAAATTAACTCAAAATGGATCAAAGACCTAAATACAAGACCTGAAACAATAAACTGCATAGAAGAAATCGAAGTTTCTAAACTTATGGACCTTTGTCTTAGGATTTCATGAATTTGACCTTGAAGGCAAGGGAAGTAAAAGCAAAAATAACTGAATGGGACTATATTAAACTAAACAGCTTCTGCACAGCAAAGGAAACCATCAACAACAAAAAGGCAACCAACTAAATGGGAGAAGATATTTGCAAACAATAGCTCTGATAAGGGGCTAATATCCAAAATATTTAAAGAACTTGTACAACTAAACAACAACCAAAAAACCAAAAAATTGAATTAAATGGGCAGAGGACCTGAACAGAAACTTCTCCCAAGAAGACATATAAATGGCCAACAGATACATGAAAAGATGTTCAACTTCACTAGCTCTTAGAGAAATGCAAATTTAAACCACTATGAGATAGTACCTCACACCTGTTAGAATGGCTGTCATCAACATAACAAGTAATAACAAGTGTTATTGGAAAGATTGTGAAGAAAAAGTAACCCTCATACTCTGCAGCTGGGAATGGAAATCGGTACTGCTATTATGGAAAACAGTATGGAGTTTCCTCAAAAAAATTAAGAATAGAATTGCCATATGATCCAGCAATTCCTCTTCTGGGTATCTACTCAAAAGATTTGAAAACATCAGTAAAGGTATATGCACCCCAGAGTTTACCGCAGCATTATTCACGGTGGCCAAGACATGGAAACAACTGAAGTATACTTTGATATATAATTATATAAAGAAGATGTATATACAGTGGACTATTACTTAGCCATGAGAAAAGATGAAATACCGACATCTGCAACAACATGGATCTTGAGGTCATCATGCTAAGTGTAATAAGTAAGACAGAAAAGATTGAGAACCATATAATTTCATTCATATGTGGGATATAAAACTGAAAGCAACAAATGAACAAGACTAACAAAAACTCATAGACACGGACAAGAGTTTAATGGTTATGAGAGGAATGGGGTGGGGGTGAGGAGGGGAGGTGGAAGAGGGTAAAGGGTGTCAAATATATGGTGGTGGAAGGAGATTTGACTTTGGGTGGTGAACACAATGCAATATACAGATGATACATTATAAAATTGTGTCCTTGAAACCTGTGTAATTAACCAATGTTACCCCAATATATTTAAAAAAATGAAGTTTGTAAAAATCTCGACTAGATATGAAACAATTTAAAAACCTTTAAAGATGTATTGAAAAAAACCAGACTTTTTTGTTTTTAAAACACATTTGTCATCACCAAAGAGACACCTTTAGGTAAAAATGGTAAAAACCCCGTGCTGCATAGATAATGCAAATAGTTCTAGTTATCTGGTCAACAGACAAACAGCAAGCACTTAAGGTCTTTAGCTACAATCATTTGTTCATATTGTTGAAATTTCATATTCATTTGTTGTTGGATGACTAAACTGAAGGATGGTAGAGATGGTAAGCCGGCATTTACTCAGTCTTGCCCTGCTCAGCCTAGGGAAGTGGGGGGTGGGTGGCAATGAATTCTCAGCTGGTGGATTGACTGCTTTTGTCTCTTTGCCAGTTTGTGGTTTAGGGTTTTCTGGGCATCTGGGTCAGTAACTGAAGTTATGACAGTACCAATGTTGAGGTGGTTGCTAACTTTTAGTCTCATCTCTTTGATTTTCTTTATTTTCTTTATTGCTGTCCTTTCTAGGTTGTCTTTGGCAAGAAGGACCCCTGTGGAATTGTGGTCATTATCCCCTTATACATATTCTGTCTCACTGGTCTACCTTGTTCTCTTGCACCTGGTGGCTCTTGGCTGCTGGGTCTCAACCTTGCTGCTCATGGCTGTGGTGGTAGTGGCTGGGTCCAGCTGTGGCAGCTGCGGCTCTTCCCAGGGTGTGATGGTAACTAGGCAGGTGGCGTTGCTAGACTATTCATGGCTCTCTGGGGTCCACTCCTGCTACTGACAATTTCCCCATCTTTTTAACCACCATAGCAGTTTGCTTTATATTATTTCTTTTATCATCTGTTAGAGCTTTAGCTCAAAGGCAGATGGTAGCGAGTAAGAAGAATTAGGAAAAATTGAGGGGAGAAAATTTGATCCTTTTTATCTTTTATCCTTAATTTACTTCCATAGTATAGACTCTTGGCAATGGATTTGTTTGATGAAAGGGTATAAGTACTTATGAAAATCCTGACATGTATTGCTTAGAAAAAATTCTAAATGGAAGGGTGACATAAATGGCACTTTCAGTAGTGACTGTAAATTTCACAAATGGGTACAATAAACACCAAATGAAGAAAACACCATCATCTGAATATCGATTTCATGTCTATACAGTGGATATGAGACTCAAATGGATGACTGTATCTTGATAATAGAAAACGTTCTTGTCCTTATTCAATTGATTCCAGGCTGAATGATGACTGACTAGGCTCTACACAGTATCTTGGATAATTGAGTGACAGCTGTGATGAGGAAGAGGCTCACTTGAATAACAGATAAAATGATGTTCCATTCTCCTACATGTTCCAGGCACTGAATACATGTGATGGTGTCTATAAGGAGATATTACCAGTTTATTATTAAGAATAAAACTCGGGAACAGCCATATGGTAGAGATATGTAGGGAAAGGTATGGGGAAAGGGTCATTGAGCTTCCATGTCCCTTCTGTACATGCCACCCTTCTAGCAGCTCCATGTGTTCACCAGTCAGGAAGCATTAATCTTGTTTTTTTTAAAAAACTTTTTTTTTTTTTTTAAGTAATGGAACTCTCCATTATTTCTCAAGAGCATGTCTTTTGTTTGTTTGTTTGTTTAAAGACATCAGTCTTCTTGAGGGATGGTCTGCGGAAAAAGTGAGTTCCATCATATAAATTTGGGAAACTTCATACTATATCTCTTCCCATCGCAGCAATTCACTGTGAACATCAATTTAATAAAGGCTCAGAGAAATGATATTAGTACTAATAATTTCACATTTATTGAGCACTTATTATTTTAAGGCTCTTTTCTAACAACGCCACATGTATTAATCTTTCTAATCTTTTCAATACTCTATCTTCTACAATTATCTTTCTCTTTTTAAACAAATGAGAAAACTCAGGCCCAGAGTGGTGAAATAACATGCTCAAAGTCACATGGCTAGGCTAGTAGTTGGAAAAACCAGGGTTCAAACCCAAATAGACTGGATCCAGAAGGCTTTCAACAGTACATTGCACTATTTGTAACCAGTAAAGAAACTGGTTTAGTGTTAACCTGGCATTTCTCAAACTTGTTTGACTCTGGAAACTCATATTCTCTGTGAAATGCGGGTTTGAAGCAGTTTACACTGGTGATCTGCACTCTTTTAAATACCATTGGTTTAGAATAGAAGTAGCTTTTTTTTTTTTTAACTAAGTTGTCTTTTGATGATATTAAATGTTGTATTTATTTATTTGTTACTTCTTTCTACTCGAAAGATTAGTATTTCGACCTTAAGGCATTCTGTAGTCTCTTTCACAATGACCTTCCCAGGAATTTTTAAAAGGCCAATATCACTCTGTAATACTTTTGGAGTACTAAAACAGTTTATAATCCAAATTGTTATTTTACTCTGCTTTCTCTGCTCTAATATTATATCACAATTTTTTTAAAAATAAAAATTTCTTGTAAGTTAAAAAACTGACAGCTAATTGGTACAGCCACTATGGAAAACAGTATGGAGGTTCCTCACAAAACTCAGAATTGATCTCCATTTGATCCAGCAATCCCTCTACTAAGTATTTACTCCAAAGATTTGAAAACTCATATCTGAAAAGATATTTGCACACTGATGTTCATAGCTATATTATTTACTGTGGCCAGGACGTGGAAGCAACCGAAGTGCCCTACGATAGATGACTGGCTAAAGAAGCTGTGGTACATATATATAATGGAATATTAGCCATACAAAGAGATGATATACTGCCATTCGCGCCAACATGCATGGACCCCGAGATAATCATGCTAAGCGAAATAAGCCAGACAGAAAAAGTTGCAAATCATATGATATCACTTATATGTGGGATATGAGCCTAAAAGCAACAAATAAACAGGACAAACAAAGAGACTCATAGGCATGGACTACAGACTAGTGATTACCAAAGGTTAGGGGGCAGGAGGTAGGTAGACAGGGTAAAGGGGGTCAAATATGTGGTGACAGAATGAAATCTAACTTTGGGAGATGAACACACAATGTAAACATATATATATATCTTACTGTTAAAGTGTACAGCTGAAACTTACTGGATTTTGTTAATCAATGTCACCATAAAAAATTTTTAAAAAACAACTATTTAGTGTTATGGAACATTATAATAATTGACATCTGAGTTTGAACCTTGTCTCTGCCTCACTATTAGGTATGTAGCCATAGAAAAGTTGCTTCATTTCTCAGAACTTCTGTTTCTTCCTCTACAAGGCAAGGTTAATATCTTTTTTAAATTATTTTATTTTTATTTCTTTAATTAATTTATCTATCTACTATTTATTTATTTTGTTAGGCAATCAACCCTTGGTTGACCTCATAGTTTCCAAGGAACTTGTCAGCTAACAATCCCTTATTTTTTATTTTACTTTTTAAAATGCCTACAGCACTTGGTCTTCCTAGGTGGTTTCCCATCCAAGTACTAACCAGGCCTGACCCTGCTTAGCTTCTGAGATCAGATGGGATCAGGCTTGTTCAGGGTGGCATGGCTGTAGATTTTGTAAAGTTAATATCTTGCAGGATGGCTATGAGACTTAAATGAGAAAATTCGTGTGGTGTCTGACACACAGAAGGCTCTCAATAAATGTTAATTATGTTCCACCCCAAGAAGTTGTCTCAGTCTTATACCATGAATGAGTTATGAAAATAGTTGGAAAAGAAATATCAGGTTTTGTTGTTGTTGTTGTTGTTATTTTTAGAAAGACCAGTTTTAAATTTGAACTGTGTCAATGTTAACACTGACATCATCTTCATTCTGATAAAGTGATGTCATGATACAGGTTGTGTGGGAGTTAAAACCAGTTTTCTTCCGGCTTTCCAAACGACATAATAAGCAAATCCTGACTGACAAACATAGACCTATTTATTATTATTATTATTCTTACTGTTAACCTAGCTTTGGTGCTGCCTTCTGTTCTTTTGAAATTTCACTGTTGTCATTTAAAATCTGACAAACCTTCAAAAGCTTCAAAGAATGCTTAATGGTTTAAATCATCTCAGAACATGTAAAGTATATTTTCCAAAGTGGTCTTCTCTATCTAGCAATATGTTCAAAATCATGCATGTTGGACAGAATTGCTTATATTTTCATATATACCACTGGAAGTTTGTTTAATTTTCATAACAATCAACTTTTGGAGTTTATGGGCAGTACTTGGCATGTATAACCAAAGCATGAATAATCACTTAAAACAAAGATATTAAAAGAAAATCTATGGGGATTTTTCAATTTCACAATGACTTACACCCTAAGCAAAAAGAAAATGGGTTTGGTTTAAGCTATATGTGGACTATCTCTAATATTCTATTTAATTAGTATTCTATTCTCATAGCCCTGATACATAGTAAGAATTCAGTAAATATTTATTGATGGATGGAATTTAATTTCTAATCCTAACTTCATGCCTTACTTTTGTAGCCTTGAAACTTCTTGAATCGTCTAAACTTCAGTTTCCTCTTACATAAAAAAGGAGGTACCAATACTTACCTCCCAGGATCATTGTAATAATTAAGTGTTCATGCACTTAAAATAGCCATCGCAGCACGTGGCACACAGGAGGCACACAATTCACTGCATGTTTCCCCAGACACTTCACCTCTTTCCTCAGTAATGTTCTTTTCAAATACATTTCTTTCTCATTAATTAAACATTTAGAAGTTGTATTTAAGAGAGAATATTGTTTGCCAATTAAACTGAAATATGTCTTTTTGTAGCCCATGCTTGGAGTGCAAAATTGATAGTGCATCTGACAGAACTTTATTAAAATCCTGGCTTTGCAATGTACTAGTATTGTGTCCTTTGGCAAATTATTTAACCTGTGTGAAGTATAGTGAGCCTGAAATGAGTAATATGTGTAAAGCATCTAGTTCATTGTCTTGTTTGCACAGACCCAAAACAGATATTAATTTAATCTGAGAATTTACATAGTTCATGTATGTCAGGAGCACTCTACACCAACCCCGATAGGAGCAGTCATGAAGACCATGAATAAATATTGGGCAAATAATTATGTAGGTGAAGTCGTATTTTCTGTTGTATTTGAACTAAAATAAACTAATGGGCTGTTACTGCATTTGGCATTTTTTTTGATGTTGCCTTTCTTAATTGAGTATCAAAATTTCAAAATATGAATATTGGAGATAGGTTAATGAGGGCTAAGGCAGACCGGGTAAATTTTGCTATCTAAAACATTTTTTCATATTTTTGGTGATCTTGTTCATTAGAAATAAGCATGTTCCTCTCCTGTATTAAAATTCAAGAAATGTTATTGGTAAACCAAATATAATAAAATATTCTCCCCATTTTAAAATTCACTTGAATTGTTTAGACATTATATAAAATTGGTTCCTACCTTGGCAGACTAAGCAGTGCAAAGCTGGTGCTAAGAGTTTTATGAGAATTCCTAACAAATAGAAAATCTTAAGAATGACATTAGGTATTATAGAAAAAGTTTTAATTTTGAAAATGTTTATAATGTCCTTATCAAATTAGCAATAAAGTTTTAAAGGGGTACCCAAACAATCAGCATTTATTTTTGAAGTTAACTTTTCTCTGTTAAAGACATTAACATCTATTTTTTTGTTAAGTAGGGTTTCATTTATTAAAATATAGTTCACATAACATAAAAGTTTCAGTGGTGTTAATTATATTCACAAAAATTGTGCAACCATCACCATTATATAGTTCCAGAACTTCGTCATAACCCCCAAAGGAAACCCCATATCCATTAAGCAGTTATCCCCCCAACTTCCCCCTTTCCTCAGCCCCTGGAAGCCACGATCTGCTTATTTCTGTACAGTTTTGCCTATTCTGAGTATTTCATATATGGCAGCCTGTGATATACTGTCTTCTGTGTGTGGTTTCTTTCATTTAACATGTTTTCAAAGTTTGTGTTGTGTATATCAGTACTTCATTTTTTATGGCTAAATAATATTTCATTGTAAGGATATACCACATTGATCAGTTGATGGACATTTAGGTTGTTTTCACTTTTTGGCTATTATGAATGATGCTACTCTGAACATTTGTTACAAGTTTTTTTGTGGACATGTTTTCAGTTCTCCTTGGTATATACCTGGGATGGAATTACTGAGTCATATGGTAACTTTATGTTTAACTTTTTGGAGTACTGTCCAATTGTTTTATTCAAAGTAGCTCCATCATGTTATGTAGTTTTTAATGTTATCTATGATATTTTGGAAGAAATGAAAGAAAAGTTTTTAAAATGTTAACAATGTTAGTACTTGACAGCTAGCTCTTCTGGCTAGCCAGATGGAGGTCTAAGTTTACTTCATTTGCTTTTCAGAATGAAAACATTGAAATATAAACCCACACTATAGAAATAGTGTCAATTTCTTAAGCTCTCTTATTCCTCCACTGACCTGCTTCTCCTAAAAGTTTGGAACATGCTTCAAATTGATGATGATTATTTTCACATAAGGATAGGTCTCTAAAAGTTACATTAAGTTTCTTACTTTGTTTTTCCTTAGTAAGTTTCATATTTTATTACACAGTTTACTAATATGGAGCAATCTCTTTCTACGGAAAACATTCTTGAATCACAATTTAAAATAGATTTAATTATGATTAAATTTTTTGGATGTAAAAATAATTTTCAAATTATTACATAAAGAACTCACTTAAAAATTTTTGTGTAGAAGATACTGTGTTAATGTAGTAGGTGGTTTAGAGATGTTTTTGTTTGTTTGCTGATAACACTACCCATGCCTCTTCTGTTGCTTACAAGTCATCATCAACTCTTCAATTGCCTATATTTATTCACACAAATATTTATACAACTTTCATAAATTTACATAAAATGAATTAAAAGGATTGGTTTCATTGGGGGTATAGAAGTTCAAAGCAGAAAGGGTACTCAAGAGATATACTATTTATGGAATGATTTCTAATACTAGATTGAAGCTAAAGTGCTTTTTCATGCTCTATCTCATTTAAGGTGACAATCCATATGAATTTTATGTTTGGAAGAATAAATATGTTTATCAATCATTCCATAAAGCATGAAGTAAGCTCTGGTTCTCTAGGATAAATTTATTATTATTTTATATTATTTTAAGGTGTAAAATCTTTATTTTTTAAAAGGATATATTATAGAGATTGAGTTGCTTTGAGTAGTGAAAAATTAAGAGAGTTCTTTTTTAGGTAAATTTTTCAGATTTTAAAATATGAAAGTATCATTGTAGATGTCGAATATGTTGTTTACTAAATTCTGGCAAGCCCTGTAATTTTCAGTTATTTTTTAACCTGTAATTTTAAACTATTTATTTTCAGTTATTTTTGCAAATATTCTGGTGCTTAAAATAATTAATGTTGTGTTGGGTAATTTTTTTCTTCACTTCTGGAATATTTAAGTATAGATAGTTGCATTTGAGCTAGAGAAATATTGGATTTTAATCAGGATTTTTGTCTGAATGTTCACTCCTTTAATAATTTTTTTTGCATTTTTTTTTTGCCATGGTATTAAGTTTGTAGGTGATCACCTTCTATACTTACTAGAGGTAGTCTAGAAGCTGCAAATTAAAAAATCAACCTCAAAAAATTGAAAATAGAGCTATATGATCCAGCAGTTCCACTTTGGGATACATATCTGAAGGACATATCTGAAGGAAATGAAATCACTATGTCAAAAAGATTATTTGCACTTCCATGTTCATTGCAGCATTATTTACATTATCCAAATATGTGTAAACAACGTGTCTATTGATGGATGAATAGATAATGAAATGTGATATATATACACACGTGTGTATGGACACATGTTCACACTGGAATATTATTAGCAATTAAAAATAAGGAAGTCCTGCCATTTGAGACAACATGGCTGGACCTTGAGGACATCATGCTAAGTGAAATAAGTCAGACAGACAACTACTGTATGATCTCACAAAGCAAAAGGCATAGAAACAGAACAGATTGGTGGTTGCCAGAGGCAGAGGGTAGAGACAGGGGGAAATAGGTTAAGGTGGTCAAAAGGTACAAACTTCAGTTATAAGATAAATAAGTTCTTGGAATGTAATGTACATCACGGTGACTATAGTTAATAATACTGTATTGTGTGTTTGAAAATTGCTAAGAAAGTAGATTTAAAAAGTTTTCATTACAAGAAAGAGAAAATATTGTAACCCATGGGGTGATGGATGATAATTAAACTTAGTATGGTAACCATTTTGCAATATATACATATACAAAATCATTCTATCATACACCTTAAACTAATACAAGGTTATATGGCAATTGTATCTCAGTAAAACGGGGAGAAAATATATTCCCAGATAAAGTGTTATAGCTGCTATTTTAATTTAAGGTATTCATAAATGGAAAGAAGCCAGGGAAATTTTGGAGATCAAGTTTTATATTATGATAACCAAATTTTTATACATATTTATACATACTTGAAACAATATGAGTAGTCTGTGACTAGAACATGATTTCTAGGAGGAGTAATTGTTATGTAGATGGATATCTGCCCAAGCTTTATTGTTCTTGGTGTTCAACCTCTGGTCTTGTTGCCAGAGTTCCTTTAATTATTCCTTTAATTGGAAATTATAGTGCATATTTCCATAGAAAGAGTGTGATTCAAATAGTACTCTTAATTCTAGTTATTCATTCATTTAATAAATATTTTAAGCTCTTGATAGAAGGCAGGTACTCTGTTATATACTGTTCATGTTTACAAGGTTACAAAGATGGATAAAAAACATGACATATTCTTCAGTCTCAAGTCGCTATTCTTTTGTTAGCTGTGGAAGCTCAAAAGAAGTGGTCGAAAGTTACCTAATATGGTTATATTTATTCCTTTCTTTCTCCATGGTTCTTAGGTACTATGGATTAAGGTGGTCTTTGTTTATTGCCCAAGATCTCAACTTTATTTCTTAATTTTGTTTCTTTGGAAAAATGTTTCTCAAGTTTTAGAATACAGTATAACTGAACTTGGAGATCTTTATGCATAATTGGAGGCTACCTATTTTGAAATGGAGAAGTGCCTCAACATTACTGAGTTAATTTGAGTTAATTACTGAGTATAGTTGGTACAAAGTTTTCAGTCGTAGTTGCTGACTTGCTTAGTGAGTGAATGATTGATATAATCAACTAAAAAGTTAAGAGAAAGAGTGGCCTGAGTAGTTTTACAGATACAGTCAATTATTCAGTATGATAAGAATCTTAAAACAACTTTCATTGTTATTTCTGTTTCTTGTAGATGATCAGATAGTTTCTCTCTCCCTTTTTAGGAAACATATGAAAGGCCTTATGTTTGAGTAGACAAGGTAAGCATTCAAATAAATTCTTTAGTGTCATTGTGACAGCTGAATGATTTAATATAAAAATAGTTTCAGTTATTTAAAAAAAGAATTAACTATGTTAATATTTGTATACAACATTGCTATAAGCATTTTATGTTCATTGTCTGATTAAGCCTCATAACAATTCTGAGAGAGACATGTTATACCCACTTTACACATGAAGGAACTGAAGCGTAGAAATCTAAGGATTTCTGCTATTGATGTCATGCATTTAGCAAGTTATGATAGCATGAGAGTCATGTTGCTTCTTTCTTGCCTTCCCCCCTCACCCCACTCCAACTCCTTTGGTTTTGTTGTTTTTTTGCTTTGAAGGACAATTTTGTTAGACTTCTTAATTTCCAGAGGTCAGATTTAGTTGCCAAGGTGGGTTTTATGTCCTTGGGAAATCCTTAGGTACCTTATGTTTCTATCTTCCATATATAAAAATCTTCGTTTTTTTTTTTTTAAGTTTCAGTTTAAAAAATTAGTTCATCAGGGATTATTCAGACAGACAGTAATAATTCTTAGTTCCCATCTTCATTTCCCCTTCTCAAAGGTAACTGTTCTCAATTCTTAGCTGTTTGGTGCTTCCCTGTGATATTTCAAGTAACATATTTGAATTGATGTTCAGACATTGTTTATATGGTTTTCTGTGTCCTTATCATTAACTCAGCTCAGGATTCTCTTATCAATTGCCCAAATTTCCTATTTTATTTCACATTATTTACTCTGTCAGTGTCATCATGTTGAAGGAATCCCTCCCAAGCAAAGTGCTCCAATCTGGAGTAGTTTCTGTATCCTCATAGTGTCCAATTATCAGTCTAAGTATTCTCTTCTTTTCTCTTGTGTTGGATCTTCTATTTCTTCTGTCCTATGTCTTCCTCTTTATTGGTTTACTCCCACATTTTGCTAAAGAAAGGGTGAATGGGAGGCAAATTATTTGATACCTTGCATTTCCAAAAATGTCTTTATTATCCTCTTAACCTTGATTAATAGTTTGGCTTGTGTATAACATTCAGACTGGGAATAATTTTTCTTCAGAATTTTGAAAATTTCATTCCATTGTTGTCTAGCTTATACCATGGCTGCTGAAAGTTGAAAATCGTTCTGATTCTTCATCTGTTATCACCTATTTTCCATCTCTGGAGGCTTGTAAGATCTTCTCTTGGCTTCCCTTGTTTTGAAATTTCTAAAAGACATGCTTTAGTATGGATGTACTTTTTTCCTTTTTTAAAAATTATTTTAAATTACAGCTGGCATATGGCATTGTATTATGGAGTTACTTTTTAGATTCATTATGCTGTGCATTCTGTGTTTTCAAATAGTAAACTTACATTGTTTAATTCTGGAATGTTTTCCTGAATTATTTCATTGTTCTTTCTCCTCTGCTGTACAGATATTGAATTATCTTGACTAGACCTTCAATTTCTTAATATCATCTGTTTTATTTTTCATTCTTTCTGATAAATTTCCTTAAGTTTAATTTCCAAGGGCTCTTTTTAAAAGTATCCTTTTTTTTTTTTCATGGATGGAATATTGGTCTTCTCCAAGGATATGTAATGATAGGGTCAGAAAAAAAAATTTTTAATTTTAAAGTTTTTCTGTCTACATTTTCCATGTTTCTTCCAAGTTCTTTTTTTCTTGTTCCTTTCCTTTGTTTTCTGATAGAGGCTTTTCTCAGATGAGTGGTGAACCTTAGCAAACTACAGGTGTGACCCTGAGAGTTGATTGGAAGCTCTGAGTACATCATTGGTACTCATTGACTATGAGTTCACTGTAGGGTGACACGACTTTGCCATTTACTAGGGCACTCTGATACCTGCTTCTCATTTCTTTTCCTTTTCTGAAAAGAGAAGAGTCTTTTAATCTCTTGCCTTGTATATGAAAGCTGCTCCTCTAGGAGCTGAGTGAAGGAAGTATGTCTATGTCTATGTATGTGTATATGTATGTTTACTTAATCCCCCTGGTTTGATTAAATCCTTCTCCTCCCCCCACCCCCCAAAGTGTGCTTTGTATACCTTTGTTCAGAAAGCCTCTTCAGAGAATAATTCTCTAGAATTTTGCCTTGCTGATAGAGGCATAGTAAGCCAAACACATAGAATGGGAGACATTGAGAGATTAAGCTGTTCCTTAGAGAGCTTTCAAATTCCTGAACCTTTTGAGAATTCTGTGGTCTAAGTCAGGTTAGTTTTGGCTTTCCGCATTGCTGATTTACGATTCAGCTTTCTTGGATATTCTGTTACCATATGCTTCACAGCCTTCAAACTTTTATGTCTTAAAATTACCTTATTAGTATTTTAGCACTGTTTTGAGAAGGAATGAAATTAAATATCTGGGACCCTAGTAAAAATTCACTTTTACCCAGAATCTAGTTCTAGATTATTTTTGTTTAAGCTTGTATTTATCTATTCATTTTTTACTATTATTTTGTAAAAAAAATTTTTGAAAAAATAAAATTTTTTTTACAATATTTTCAACTTAAACACTATTCACACTGATCATTTATGGCAGCTTAACCTACTCAGATATAAAGTTTAAGAATCTATTCATTTTTTTATTGTGGTAAAATACACATAAAATTTATTAACTTTTTAAGTGTACATCACAACACTATCTAGTTCTGGAAATTTTTCATCATTCCAAAAAGAAACCCCATATTCATTAAGCAGTCATTTCCTATTCCTTCTTTCCCCAGCCCATGGCAACCACTGATCTGCTTTCTATCTCAATGGATTTGCCTATTCTGGGGCGGGGAGGGGGTGGGGGGAAGAGAGAGAGAGAGAGAGAGAGAGAGAGAGAGAGAGAGAGCGCGCGCGCGCGAGAGAGGGAGATGCGGGGAGAGAGATGCGGACGGAGAGACAGACAGACACAGAGAGCACGCACTTCTATGTTTTGTCACTACATAATTCTCCAGGTTCATTTTGTATATTTCCTGCCCCATCCTGGGATTGGGCATAAAAGCCCAGACTCAAGCGGCATAAAAGCCCAAACTTAGCTCAATTACAAATTAGATTGACTCAGACCCCATTCTAGTGGTCTGACAGAAGGTCGTGTCACTTTCTAGGAGTAAAATATTACTTATTTCAATTACTAATGTATTTTTATGCAAAATGTCTGTCTTATAATAATTGCAAGATGCAAGAAAATGTGACAAAAAGTTAAGAGAAGAAGTAGTGAGTATAGGGAGACCCAGAGATAATCCAGATGTTGGAATTATCAGACAGGGTTTTAAAGATAATTGTGAAAAAAAAAAGTGCCAGAGGATCTAATAGTAAAGGTGTAAAAGATGCATGAAAAGATGGGAATTTTTTTAAAAGTCTGACAATTTTAAAGGAGAATCATAGAAACTACACCAAAGAACCAAATTGAAATTCATAAATTAAAAATACAATATTAGAAATGAAGAATGCATTACAGATGCTTAATAGTTTCTTAACATATCAAGAAAAGATCAGTGAATCTGAAGAAAGGTTGATAGAACATTCAAATTGATGAACAAACACAACAAAGAGTGCAGGAGAGGTAGAAAGAGCTACCAGATCTGTGGGATAATATTAAACAATCTGACGTATGTATAATTGGAATTTTAGAAGAGAATATAGTATAAAACATGTTTGAAGAGACATTGGTTAAGAACTTCTAAGACTGATGAAAGACATAAACTCACAAATTTAAGAAGTTAAACAAACCCTAAGCAGGTTAAATATAAAATTAAAAAACAAACCAACAAATAAGAAATCCCAGACCTAGGCACATCATAATCAAACTAGTGAAAATGAAAGAACAGATTTTATAAGCAACAAAATAATACATTAAATACATGGGAATAACAATATGAATTATGACTAACTTCTCGCCAGAAAGAATAGAGGCTTAAAGAAAACGGAATGACATCTATAAAAGTGATAAAAAAAGAAAACCTTTATACCTAGAATTCTATATTTAGCAGAAATAACCTTCAAAAACAAAGGCAAAACAAAGACATTTTTAGACATTAGAAAGTGAAAGAATTTGTCTCTTGCAGACCTGGACTGTCATAAAACACTAAAAAATGTTTCATGAGCTAAAGACAAAAGAGACTAGATGGAACATTGGGTCTGCAGAAAAGAATGAAGATCATCAGAAATGTAAATATCTGTATAAATGTAAAGAAACTTTTTTTGTTACCTTTTCCTATAGTATAAACATAGAATATTGACTGTTTAAAGTAAAACTATTAATATGTGTGGGGTTTACAGTATATATAGGTTTAGAGTTTAAAATTGCAAAAGTAGGGGAATGTAATTAAATAGTTATAAGTTTCATACATTGAATTAGTATACTCTTATTTGAAGATAGGCTTTAATAACTTCAAGATGCATATTTTAATCTCTAGAGCAATCCCTAAAAAGTAATACAAAAAAGGATACTCTAAAACAGTACATCTGCCCATGTAAGATTAAGTGGTTTGAAAATCATGCTTCAACTATAAAAAGCTAGAAAACAGGAGAAAATATATGAAACAACTGTTTTCAGATATTGGACAACAGTGCAGGATGGTGATCTTTGACAGAAGGAAAATAAATGACATGAACCCTATAAGTGCCTCCATCATACTGCTTGTAGGCAGTTTCCAGACTGCAGCACAAAGTAAGACAACCCAAAAAGAGCTGAGGAGTGTTTAGAGAAACTACAGGCAACTAGAATTTGTGGGGTAGGAAACTGGAGCAGAGGGAGCTGTGCAGAAAACTACAGAACTAAGAGATCTCTGGAGATTTATGGATGGGTTCTCTAAATCATTTGTTTGAATACTCATCTGCACATGCAGAGTATGAAATTCTACAATACTGCGGAAAGTCATAGCGGAAATTAGTACACTGAACAATCCAGGAGGTCACACAGTGCTGAAATATCTTTATGTTTCTTTCTAGTAGGTGTACTTAAGGGGTGTTTTCATAGATGGGGCATTGGCTTTGATGCTTTAAATTAGCCATAGCCTGAAGGCTTTCCTAAAGCCACTGCAACAAAACTTAAAAACAAGTTTTGAAAGTACAAATAAGTCAACTGTGCCAAAACTAATTCTGACACTTTTTAAAGAATACAGTAAAAACCATCTTCCACAATTAAAATGTCTAGCATCAAATAAAAATTATTAGGGGTACTAATAAAACAGGAAAACGGACCATAACCAGGAAGAAAACCAATCAAATGAAAGAAACCTAGAAATGAAGAATCATTTGAAGTATTTCTGATGATAGAATTAGCAGACAGAGATGTTAAAATAGCTATTATAAATGTGCTCCGTATTTTTAAGAAGGTATGAGAAAATATGAATATGATAAGGAGAGAAATGAGTGATAGAAAAAAGGACTCAAATGGTATATCTAGAGATGAAAAATGAAATATCCAAAATGAAAAACAAGCCACTGGATGAGATTAACATCAATTAAATACTGCAAAAGAAAAAGATCATTCAACTTGAAGATACAGCAGAAGAACCAATTCAAAGTAAAGTGCAAAGAAGAAAACTGGAACAATATTAGTAGAACAATATCAAGTTGTGTAATATATGTATAATTGGAATTCCATAAAATAGAGGGTGGGTAGAGAGAAAAATTATTTGAAGAAATAATGACTGAAAAATTTCCAAGTCTGATGAAAACTGCAACCCCACAGATCCAAGAACCTCAATGAATGCTAAGTAAAATAACCATAAATAAAATCATACCTGGTAACATAGTAATCAAATTGCTAGAACTCAGTGATAAAAAGAAATTCTTAAAAGTAGGCAGAGAAAAAAAGGCACATTGCTTGAACAAAGCTAAGGTTAAAAACTGCAAGCCAGAAGACAATGGACTGATCTCTTCAAAATACTGCAAGAAAAAATAAGTGCTGTCAATGTAGAGTTCTATAACTCAGTAGAAAATATCTTTAAAAAATAATTCTGTTAGACTGAGAAAGATAAGAGAACTTATTGCTTCTTATTTGAGCTATAAAAAATTTTATAGGCAATTCTTCAGGCAAAAGGAAAGTGATACCTGAAGGAAGGTTGAATGTATACATAAAATTCCAGAAATAGCAATTGTGTGGTTGTATGTTAAGGATATTTAATTCATTTTTAACCTCTTTCAAGGATCATTGATTGTATAAACCAAAAATAGTTGCAACAAGTGAAATAAATGTATGACAAAAATAGCACAAAGAATGGGAGGAGGAAAATGGAAGAATGCTGTTGCAACGTCTTTAGACAAAGTTAAATGGTAAAATATTATTTGAAGATAGACTATGTTAAAGATACAAACTGAAAATTCTGTAGCAATGGCTAAGAAAATGGTACAAAGTAGAAATGATACAAATAATGCAGTTAAAGGAGTGTTTGGAGGGAAACATTGCATTCAATACTTATAGAAGAAAAGAATAGAAGAAAAGTCTCAAATCAATTGTCTAAACCAGAGACTAACAAACCTCTACCTATGGGTCACATCTAGTTTATCACCTGTTTTTGTGTGGCCTGTGACCTAAGAGTGGCATTTACATATTACAATGGCTGAAAAAGGATCAAAAGGAGACATTTTGTGACATGTGAATTCATATTTGAATAAGAGGTTCAAATTTTGTTTGTAGCCATAAAGGTTTATTGGAACATAGCCATGCTCATTTGTTTGTCTTGTTTATGTCTTCTGTTCTGCTGTATCCACAATGTAAGCATTTGTGTTATACTGTAGGGCCTTCAAAGCCTAAAATATTTATTCTCTGACCCTTTATAGAAAACATTTGCTAACCTCAAATCTATGGATCCTACAGATAATAGAACAATAATATGGGTATATATTTCACTTTCATTACTTCTGTTCAACATTGAACTAGTGGTCCCAAAAAGTATAGTAAGCCAAGGAAAAGAAAATAATAAGGCATAAAATTAGAAAAGAAGTAAAATTGTTATTTACATAGGGCATGATTGTATATATAGAAAACAATATAGAATTTACAAAGACAATAATAAATGAATTTAATGAAGTCAATATAAAAAATTATTTATAGTTCTCTATACAAGCAATGAACAATTTGAAAACTGAAATAAAAACTATCATTCTGATAGCATAAAAAAACCCACCAAGTATCTGTGAAGAAAACTTAGGATATGCTCTCAATACTGGAAGGTAGAAAATGTTGCTAATGTAAGTTTAAAAAGATTTAAGCAAATGGAGACAGGCATTGTTTAGATGGAATTCTCTCCAAATTGATCTATACAATCATCATTAACATCCTAGTAGGCTTCCCCCCCCTCCCTTTTAAGAAATAGATAAGCTAATTCTAGGAAAGTATTAGAAATGCAAAGGACTTAAGAATAGCAAAAATAGTTTTGAGAAAGGACAGAGTTGGAGGCCTTTTATTTACCGATATCAGGATTTTTCTTAAAGCTACAGTAATGAAGACAGTGTGGTATTGGCATGAGAATAGACATAGAGATCAATGGTAGATAATAGAGAGCTCAGAAATGGACTAACACATGTTTCTACCAAAGTGCCAAATCAAACCAATGGGAGAAAAAAAAACATTGCTCCAATGTGATATCTATATGGAAGGCAAAGAACTACCAGCTCAACTCACTCCATACACAGAAACTAATTTACAATAGATTACATATTTAGAATGCAAAAGCAAAAGCCATACAACTTTTTTATTATTTCTTGCTTCATAAGAAATTCCCAATACTGAGTGGCTTGATGCAACAGATATTTATTATATTATAGTTACCTTGTATCAAGAACTCAGGAAAAGCTTAGTTAGGCGATTCTGGTGCAGAGGCTCTCGTGAGGTTGTAGTCAAGATGTTAGCAAGTGTGCAGTCATCTGATGGCTTGATTGGGATGGGAGAATCCCCCTTTATGATGGCTTGCTTCCAATCGCTGTTGGTCATAGGCCTCAGCTCTTCGGTGGCTGTTGGCAGGAGACTTAGTTCTTCACTACATGAGCCTGCCATAGGTCTGCTTGAGTGCCCTCATATGGCAGCTGGCTTCCCTCAGAGTGAGTGATCTAAGAGTGAGCACAACGAGGAAGCTGCATTGCCTTTTATGACAAAGTCTTGGGGATCACATACCATTATTTCCACCAAATTCCATTCATTACTATAGCCCACATTTAAGGGTAGAGGAATTAAGCCTCATCTCTTGAAGGGAGGAGTATTAAAGAATTTGTGGACATATTAAAACTGCCATAGCTTCTAGAAAAAAAGGAGACTATCTTATGAACTTGGAGTATTCAAAGATTTCTTGGATAAGATACTAAGAGAAAAACGATAAATAAAAGAAAAAATTTTGATAAATTGGACCTCATCTAAATAACAGTATTGTTTTTTAAAAGATATCGCTAAGGAAATGAGTAGGTAAGCACAGAGTAGTGAAAAAAAATATTTCCACCACATTTATCTGTCAAAACAGCCTATATTTAGGGCATGCAAGAACTGCAGTAATCTTACAGCAAAATGAGGAAAAGACATGAGCAGACAGTAAAGACTTACAAAGGTACTCAGCATCACTCTAGGGAAATGCAGTAAACTCACATTGAAATACCATTTCAACTCCTCTAGAATGGCTAACAAGAGAAAGACTGAAGATGCAAATGGAGATGATGTGATGCAGATGGAACTCATATTGCTGGTGGGTATGTAAAAGGGTATAGTTACTTTGGAGAACTGGCAGTTTCTAATGAAATTAAACATGCATTCTATGATTTGGCAAGTCTACTAGATATTTAATGAAGAGAAATGAAGAAATATGTCTATAAAATAATGAATTCAAGAATGTTTATTGCAGTCTTATTCATAATAGCCAAAAATGTTCATCTATAGGAAAATGGATTGAAAAACTGTGGTGTATTCACAGTACTTACAATGGATACACCCAACAACACAGATGAATCTTGAAACCATTGTGTTAAGTGGAAGAAATGACCTAAATGAGCACATACTGTATGGTGTATATGAAGTCCAAGAAAAAAAAAAAACTAAAGTGATAGAAATCAGAAAATAATTGAGAGTTCTGATAGAGATCAGAAGATAATTGTGGGTTGGATGGGGAGAGAAACTGTTTGGAAAGGGACATGGGAGAACTTCCTTAGGTCCATGGAAACAACTTGTTTTGGGTGATGGTTATATGGGTGTAGAAAATTGTCAGTAGTTGAACAGAACTCTTAAGACCTGTGCATATTATCTAATGTTTAATTATACTTCAGATTAAAAAAAAAACTAGTAAACAAGAGTCTAGGGGAAGAATGTTTAAGGCTGAGGGAACAATGTATGTGCAGAGGTGCTGAGGTATACTTTGGGATATTAGGGGTAAAAGTAAGAAAGTGGTAAGGTTTAGGTCAGGAAGGTAGCTCTGTGTCTGTAGTTTGTTATTTTTACTCTTTAACTTGCTAAGCAACAGGATTTTAAATTGAATATTTAATTTTTTGAAGTTTAGCATCCCACTGCCAAATCATTAAAAAAAAGGAAAGAAAGAGAGAGAATAGGAGGGAGGGAGGGGAAGGAGGGAGAAAGAGAATGTGTCTGATATAAAAGAAGCAAGAGATTAAAAGAAAGAGAGATGTCCTCTTAAAAGGCATTTATTATTTACTTCAATATTAAGTTTACAGTAAACTTTCCAAGTGAAATTCTTTGATAATGGTGCTCCTTTATACTGATTTTGTTCTTGTCATACCATTCTACATAAGTCAGTGCTTTGAGCATATATTTAATATGACTTGTTGGCTGGGTACTAGCTTGGATTCTAGCTACACAGTTGTGCACAGACATAAAACCGAGAGTCAGTATGGTATAGTGGTTACGAACTTAGACTCTGCAGTTTGATTTCCTGCATTCCAGTCCTGCTCCACTACCTGCAGACTACTTGACTGGGGGCCACTTCTGTAAAACCTCAGTTTTTTTAAGGGGGCAAAAGGGGAAGAAGGGAAACCAGTCAGGAGACTGTTGTAAATCGAATGATGGTGATTTGAACCAGGGCAGTAGCAAGTGAAGATGGAGAACAGTGGTCAAGTTCTGAATGAATTTTAAGGTAGGGCTAAAAGGATTTGATGACAAATTGGAAAAAAAGAAATCAACCAGTGAGGATGCCAAGGTTTTGGGCCCAATGAACTAGAAGAGTGGAATTGCCATTTGCTAGGATGAGTATGACGTTTTACAAAGGAATGTCAGGGCTTAAATTTTAAAGTTATTTTTTTTTATTTGTTTTTTCATCTTTTTTAGGGGGTGGGTGGAAATGAGCAAGCAGAAAGGTTGGAAGCCAGACTCCTGGGACTCACCTTATGCTTATGAGATCATGGTTAGTAGTTCAGTCCTTTTGGAGGAGAAATGAAGTGTGATGTTTTAAGATTTCTCCTTTGACCTTCCTTAGAAAGGATGAACTTTGGACAAGTTGTTTCTTGCTGCCTGAGACATTTTCTAGGAAAACTGGATCCAAAGTTTTTATACTGATATCCACAGCTTTATTACTCAGAACCTGACAGCTAGACTCTTTTTTTCTTCTTAGTTGCCAAACAGGTTAATCCTCTTTTCTATCTCATTTAATTTTTATCACTGTTGTGAGATTCCCAAATGCATATTATGATTTTTAGTTACAGTTCAACCTAATTTCAATTAGTATTTCATTATTTAAAAATTTTTACAGGAAAACTGAGCACAATGTTTTCCTTTACTTCTACTGTTAACTGTTAAAATGTATTAAGAGTTACACTTGTCACTAATAGAACATTTATTCATGTATTTATATGGTTCTTAACTAGGGTTATCTCCAAACTGAGACACTTTTAAGAGTAAAAAGGGCAACTGACTAAACAGGACACAAGATAAGCATACTTAAACTAGGACTGTTCTGGGCAAATCAGAATGTATGGTCACCCTATTCTTAAGGCCAAAAGCTAGATTAAGGTTCACTTTCAGGTCCAGTGCTTGAACTTGACTTGGAGAAGAGAAATTCCTAGAATGGGGTGGGAGGGAGGAATTCTCACTGTATCGTAAGCGTGACTAAGAGGCTCACGGCACTGCAGTAACCTCATGTGGTGGTGAGAACATGATTGGAGATGTCCCTCTTGAAAACCAGACTATAGCAAAGGAAATCAAAGCTTATGCAGGGAGATTTAAACAATCAGTTGTCTGCCCACTGGTTTGTTTTAGTAACTATTACTTCAGATGCAAGAATGTGTAATAGCTTTAAATTTCAGTTGCTTTTGTTCTTGAGGGACAAATAATGCATCTTATATTCTTTCACAAGTCACATAAAATGTGGCAGCATTCTTACTAGTAAAATTATTTTTTAAGATATTGACAAAGTTGTAGTAAGACGGAGTCTCAGCCAAAAGACCAGTATCCAGGTCTTTTGCACACAACATAATAAATATCAAGAGCTATAACTATATATATATATCTTTGACACAATAATTCCATACCTGGAAGTATATCAGAAGAAAATAATTGAAAAGTAATACTAACTGCCTGAAATAAGTTATTGCAGCAATGGCTATAATAGCAACAAGTTAGAAACTAATTAATGAATTAGAGAGTAACAGTGAACTAAATTAGTAAATTAGATTCATTATGAAAATATTAAGCTAGCATTAAAAATGATTTGGAAAATTATAGATTGACATTAAAAGGTGACCATATATGGATTAAAGCAGGATACAAAATTATTTCAATTTTATGGTTATAGCTATATAAAAATACACGTTAAAAACAAAAACTTGAAGGAAATACAGTGGGTTGACTTTTGTTTGTGTCACCAAGTATGTGTGTAGTTCTGGGGTTTAAGACTGACGTTTTTGAGTAATTACTTTCTGTTCATCTCACAAACACTGTCAGATAGGGATTGATATTATTTTCATTTCACAGATAAAGAACCTTCATCCTCACTTGAGATATAAAGAAATTTTATTTTTTATTACGGATGTTTTCAAAATATACAGAAAAAGAAAGATTGGTATAATGAACCCCATGTAACTATCACTTAGCTTCAGTAATTTCAAGTTTACATTTTTTAATAAGTTACAGAGTAGGATTTTAACCCACATCTGTATTACTCTAAAACCTATGCTGCCTTTTCATTTTATCCTTTGATGCTACTGAGTAACTTTATGATGCTTAGTGTTTTTGGTAAAATAGACATGGAAAGCCTTTATAACTGAGTTTTTCAGGTTGGTAATAAAAAGGAGGAAGCACTGTCTTTTAACTACATGTATTTTGTTATGAGTATTTTTAGCTGCAGTGTTTTGCAAAGACAAAACCTGCTGATACAGTTCATCCTGTTTTATAAATCTTTGACCCATTCATCAGACTCTGACCATGCTAAAGATAAAGGATTGTGGCTGTATTGGTCTTTCTGAGTGAAGTAGCCTTCTACAGATTGGGAAATTGTATAATTATTAACTACAGTAATGGATGTGTACTTGCAAGTTTCATCTGGTATCTTAATGAGCTTTAACCCTCTGAGTACACTCAAAACATATCTAGAATCATTGAAATTTATCAGTTATCTATAACTTAACTCTTCAGTCTGTGTATTTTTGCTCTGATAATCGTTTCCCTCTGCCCTCACCACATCCCATTCACCCTCTCCCCGCCCCCCACACACTCACAGCTCCTGTAAAGTCGAGGATTTAGTAGCAGCAGCCTTAAGTATAAAGACTTTTTTAAAAAATTACTCTTTTGAAATAATAGGGCCACACTTTCTAGTCTTTTTTTTGTGTGCGTGAGAGTCTCACACTTACAAGAGGTATATATTTAGACAAATAAGCAGAGGCATACTGAAGTAATTATTATACACGAATAACTGTATTTTATAGAACTTTGATTTATTTTAGGTATCTTTAATCCTGGGAGATCCTCTCTGAACTCTCAAGACTGCTTTGTGTCACCCCTCTGTGTCTCACCATCTTCCCCTGCTTAGAAGACAAGTAGGGCTTTGAATGTTGGGGGCCTACAGCTTCATGGCCTCATGGCCTCATAACCATAAACCATACCAAATGCGAATCCAAGGACTCCTGTAATCTAGTCTGAAGATAGGTAGGGTCATTTAGTCAGATATTCTCTTCAAGAAAGAGACTAAACACAACTCTGCTTTTTCAATCTATTGTGAGTGTGTCAAGTATTATTATTAGAAATGTTATTATTAGAAATATGTCTGATGTTAGAGTGGTTGGTTCAATATAGATTGGTAAAGCATAATCGGATATTTAGTAGTTAAATGAATGGGATTGGATGAAATTCTGCAGAGTTGTGTGGAATAAAAAGAAGAAATGGTCCAAGGAAGAAGAGATAGAGAAAGAAAAATCAGAGGTAGAAAAACTGGTTAGGAAAGAGGAGTGTTCTACAAATTGAGGAGAGTTTCGCAATTGGAGTAGTCAGATATTATAAGTACTTATTTGACAATTTGTACCTCACTGTTGTCTTAATAGAGATGGAAAAGAGAAGTCAGATTGTAGGACATTTAGGAGAAAATGTTTGTGAGGACACAGAAGTTGTGAGTGTGTCACACTGTGATTAAACATTTTGGTGATAATCTATAGCAGGCCTGTCCCGTTGATAGGGCAACTTAGGCTGCTTTCCTAGATCCTGTGTTGGGGTGGCGGATAGGGATGACTCAGGGGCTATATTATATATATATTTTTTCTGAATAGTATTTAAATTTGGTTTCAAAATTTTGTCACTAACCATAGTCCAAAGAGCCTATGAAAATTGCAAATAATGGGCAGTCCTTCTTGGATTGAGTTGGTCCAGTCTTCTCACCCCTGCATTTAGTTCTGTGGTAGCTCAATATAACTATTTACAATTATCTTTTATCTTTCTCCTTAGACTATTAAAGCTCCTTGTTATTGTTGAATTCCCAGTATTTGTTACATGAATGATTGAATGGATAAACCAATCATTAGCTGTCTTTTAAGCATGGAAGAATTCTAATTTGATGCTCACAGTCAAAAAAAGAATGTTTCAAGAAAGAGGGTTTGATAAACAGTTTCAAGTGGCAGTCAGACAAGGATTAAAACCTGATCTTTGGATTTGGCCTTTTATAGGTCATTGGTTTCCATAGTAAAAAGCATTACAGCAAAAATGATTAGAGTAAGAGCTATATTTAAGTGGGTTGAAGAATGAATGGGAAGTGAAAATAAAAAACAACATGGAATTTTTGTTTTGTTTTTATAGATTTGAGGCTAAAGGGAAGAAACCATTGAAGAAAAACCTAAAGATTCGAGACAGGGTGGTCCGCTATCATAGTAAGTTTATGCATTTGATTTGAATATAAGTATTCCCACCTATATGTTAAGATAATACATTTCTTGCTCTTTCACTTGGTTTGGATATCTGTCTTTTGAAGTAGAAGGTTCTCATTGTGCTGTTTGGGGCCCTCTGGTGGCCAATCCAATAATGATATAAATAGTAAAACGTTAATTAGATTTAATATGCCAGTTATTCTTTATGCTAGTTATTCTTTCTATGAGTATTAGTGAGGGTGGGATATGTGGTTATGACAGTTAGTGATGTTCAGTCCTCTTATTTGTTATGGGTTAAAACTTGACACTTAAACTATTACTATAATTTTGTTTCCTTGGTAATAATTCACAGTTATTAACTGTTTGACCATTCCAGTATATCTGTTTTAGTTGCTAATACATGAACAGCTGCCATCATTGTTCTTAACTCTTATTCTCCAGTGTTAGATTTAGGTCCATTGTTATACAACTATAGAAACATCATATTTTGCTTGAAGATTGTGAAAGAAAACCGGAATTACCAGACAAAAAAGATTTGATTATTATTAAAATAATGCATATTCATTATTCTTTACAATCAAACTTTTAAAATATAGGAACTAAAAAAATTCTTCTTAATGTTGCCTCTCCATGTTTTTTATATAATATTTTAAATATCATAAGATATTTTGAGCAATATAAGAAACATCTCTGTGACCACACCTAGTTAAAAAAAAATAAAATATATTCAGTACATTGAAAAGCTCTTTGTGTACCCATCACCATACACCCCTCCAAAGGTAACCATGATCCTGAATTTGGTGTTTTATTCTCAGGCACTTTTTAAAACTTAATCTATTGATACCATAAATTATGTATTCTTCAAATTGCTTCTTTCATTTAAAGGTATGCTTGTAGATGTATCTATGTTGACATGTAACTCATAGTCATTTATTTTTGCTGTCATATAGTTGTCTTTCTCTGAATTCTCCATGATTTATCTATTTTCTTCTTCATGGACTTTTAGGTTCTAAATTATTTGCTTATAAAGTCTCTCACGATCATTCTTGTACATGTTTTCTTGTTTATATATGTACAAGAGTTCTTCAGGGCAGAAATTTGGAAGTGGAATTATTTGGTTTATGGTATGTGCATCCTCAGTTTTACCAAATTGGTTTTCAAAGCGGTATACCTATTTATTGTTCCGTCAGCAGTGTAAGAGTTCTTCAATCTAGGGTATTGTTAAACTGCTTAAATCTCTTCCCAGTTCTGTGAGTATGAAACAGTATTTTTAAAAAAACAACAAAAAAGAATTTAAAACATGTATGAAGTAGAGCAATTAGTGCAGTGAACCTCTCTGTGTTGTATCACTCTTCCTCAATAGTTATCAGTGCATGGCCTATCTTGTTTCTTCTATACCCTCACTCCCTCTCCCCTACCAGTGTTCTAAAGAAAACCGAGATGTCACACCATTTTATCTGCAAATATTCATTATGCATCTCCAACACATAACTCTTTTATATATAGACCTACTAACATTATCTCACTAAAAAATAACAATCTCTTAAAGTTATATCAGTCATGGTTTCAGTTTCTCCAACTGTCTTATTATATTCTTAAATTTGTGGCTTCAAATCAGGATCTAAATAAGGTGCATATGTTGTAATTGGTCTTAATCTATAGATTCCTTCTGCTCTCCCTTAAAACATCTAACTTTAGATGTTAGCAGCCATTAATGGTCATTGCCTAGGAAATATAATTTATTATGAGTTTCAAATGGTGCTCTTCTAGGCTTATTTTTTTTGTTTGTTTATTAGGCAAATACTTCTATAGAGATTTCCTCTCATCAAATAGTTGGTTGTCTTGAGATACTGTTAGTAAAAATTTTCTTTCCTTTCGTTCACCAACTTTTAAAACAATTAGTCACCCAGTAGCCTCCAAAGGTGATCATTGTGTGAGTTTGTTTTCGTTATCCTTTTGAACTCGTGGATTTGAACACATTTGATGTGTGATAGTCCATACAATAATCATCCTTATTGATGCTCAGATTGACTAACTTTGACCAGTGGAACTCTTTAAGTTGGTTCCTGAATTCTTTTAACAATCCTAGTAGTCTTTTATGGTTTTATTGCTTTCTGGTGTGATGAGATATTTCAAGTTCATCTTTTACATTCCTACCTCAGCCCTATAGTCAGCCATTTCTCAAATGAGTCCTGATCACATAGCCACTCTGCCTAGTACATATCAAAATTGCAGTCTCTCAGAAGGAAAGCAAGTGTTCATCATAACATTGTTTACATAGACAGTTTAGGCTCAGTGAGCCATTCTTATCAAGGAATGGTGTGAACTCTCCTGAAATATAAATTCACAGATGCCAGCCATGGACCCACCTTATAAGCAGGCTTTTTTAAGGACAGTAGTTTCAGGCTTGCCCTGCTAACTCTGCATGGATGCCTATTAGACTTTCGTGGCAATGAGGAGTAAGTAGAAAGTTGGATAAGGATTTAAGAGTTTGGAGGAGAGGTTATGATGGAGACATACATGTGGTAGTCATTAGTATATAGAAGATATTTAAAGCTCTGAGACAGAATGAAATCTAGAGAGTGAGTACAGAGGGAGATCCAAGTGCTGGGCCTTTGAGCAAGAAGTTGAGATGAGGAGGAGCTAGCAACAAAGACTGAGGCATCTGGTGAGGTAATGCGAGGTAGAATGAGAATCCAGAGGATATAATATCTCTAAAGCCAATCAAAAGAATGTTTCACCAAAAAAGGAGTGATCAGTGGTGTCTAATGCTGCTCCTAGGCTGAGTAAGCTAAAAATGGAGGTTGACTGATGGCGGTGTGGAAGTTATTGGAAGTTTTGAAATATGCTGTTTCAGTGGAGTGGTTTGGAACAAAGCTTGACTGGAGTGGTTTAAGAGAGAATGGGGACAGAGGGAGTATAGACAATTTTTCTTTCAAGAAATTTTACTGTAGAGGAGAGCAGAAAAATGGTGCAATAGATGGAGGGGTATAAGAGGTGAGGAATAACAACATGAGAAAAAAATAATAGCATTGTGTGCATGAGAGAGAGAGAGAGAGAGAGAGAGAGAGAGAGAGAGAGAGAGAGAGAGAGAGTGTGTTTCCTTTGAGGCCTTTCCCCTTGGCTTACAACTGGTTTTACCTCTTTGTGTAAAAGCATGTTTTTATGTTGATGGATATGCTCCAGTAATGAGAGAAAAATTAGTAATGTAGGAAAGAAAGGGAGAATTTTTGGAGCCTGAGTAGGAAAGCAAGAACAAGATCTAATGTCTAAGTGAGGAAGAGATAGCTTTGAATAAAAGCATAGGCAGTTCAACCATATTGATAGAAAGGTAGGCAAAGTATATGGGTATAATAGAGCTGTGTCAATATGTTGTTGAGAGCTTGTCAATGGAAATGGTGTCGTGGTCACCAGCTAAACTTGAGGATAGGGGAGGAGATGCTAGAGATTTTTAAAGTGCAAAGGTGTAAAAGAGTTACCTTCAAGAGTGAATGGATAGAGATAGATAAGATTGCCAGGTACCACCTGAGGTTAGTGGTAATGAACTTAAAATGAGACTAGTTTTGAGATGATTGTGAATTTTTTTTCTAGTTACTTCCAGCCATTGGGGTACAGGTGCAGATTAATTGATGATTCAACTAGTGTTTGAGTTTAGTTGGGCAAATACCTTGGAGAGGAGAGCAGAATTAGAGATGTATGATCGGGAGTAATTGCAATAATGGTTTGTGAAATCTAAGCCAGTTAAGGAGGAAGGTGAAGAATGAGGCTGTAAAAATGTGATGCCATGAGCTTGGTCATTGTAGGTCCTACGTGGTCTGAGAGTTGTTGGAGTTGTGCATTTAGAGGGAGTAAGTTGGAAGATAGGAGAAAGTAGTCCAAGTTTTGAAAAGTGTACAATTATTGATAATGCTAAGGTATATGAGAATGGATAACTGAAGTTAAGGTGAAGAATAGACTCAATGGAGAAGAGAAAGCCAAGGAACCAAGAGGCCAGGGTATTGGAAGGACATCCACTTTGATAATGAATTCACAATAATTAGACTCAGAAGAGGTACAATGAACAAATCTTTAAGGAATGATGATGGGTGACTGGGAACTATAGCTATCATTTCTTAGCTCGTTCTTCCTTTTCTTTGTATTTACGTACTTTCTGTACTTCCATGTGGACTTTTCATGATTTGAAACCTCTAACCTTATTTTTTTTACAAAGAATTCTCCAGTCGAATCAAAAGTACTTGATCATACCATGGTCTTTAATAACTCTGCCTTTACAATGCTATTTTTTTGTTTGTTTGTTTAAATGCTCTTAGTCATAATGCTTTTCTTCCATTGTAGCATTCATCTCCAGTAGATTATAGTTTCCTACTTATAGCTTATAGTTATCTATTACATTATTTTGAAACTATTAGTTTACATTCACTATTTTTCTCTTTTTTGTTTTTTAAAACTGACAGTTTACTTAGGCCAAGAACCTTATCTATCTTTCTGTCCTGTAGCACTGTTAAAAAAGTTTTCAGGAAACTCTAGGAATAGATCTATTTAAAACATACTTTTTGAAAGTCAGTTATTATCAAGTATATAGTGGTATGATTATTTTTATCTCAGTAAATATGATGCTTATATCAAGGACCACAGTTAATGGAAAATAGTTTAAGTTATAATGAATTTCTTTTACCTGTATATTATAAAATGACTATTCTTTATCTATTTGTATTTTAGAGAAGATTAAAAAATATAGAAGCAATTAATGATTATGCAAACACATTAGACTGAAGATAGATAGATAATATAGTCACTTGTACATTTTAAAGAGACCTTAGTTTTTATTTTCTTTCTCTTCTGTTTGAGCCTTCTGTTTTGGTTTGGAATTGAGTCCACAGTTCAAAGAAGTAGACCCCGCAATAATCTATGTAGTAAGGAAAACAGGAAATTTAAAGGAGACTATTATATAATTAAACAAATGCCTTTCTTCCCTTTCTTTACTAACTTATTATTTGAATGGTTAAGTTTATACAACATAAGAAATGAACATACTGAGAATTTCTTCATTTGACATTAGTATAGTTAGCTTCATTTTCCTTAGAGTTTTTTTTTAATTTAATTAATTTAATTTAATTTAATTTATTAAAAAGCGAGTCTTTACATGAGGACTTTTTGTGGATGTTTTAGTTTCTCCTTATGATTTCTTGTATATTTATGAATTTTATAATTTAATGGAGTACCAATATAAATTACCTCTATTAATCGTGTTTTTGATTAATAGTTTATATTACATTTGCTTTTAGTATGTTAATATCAGTATATAAAAATTACTGACAAAATACTCATTTTAGATTTTAATTTTTTCAGAAACCATGAGTAGAGGATCTGAAGTCCACATTTTTTGGGGTGCTCCAATTGGTCCATTGAAAATGAGAGTATCACAGGAACCAATTTCTTTAATGTTCACTGCTGACCCCTGGAAAAAAATTCAGCTTTTATACAATCAGCATTCTTTATATCTGAAGGATGAAAAATGCAAGAATCTTGAAGACTCTCAAGTCCTAGAAGCTACTGGCCCTCCAGATTTTCTTAATTGTCATTTTTTAGCAAGCTCTGTGAATAGATCTATTCATTATATTTCTGAAACACAGACTATAAAATTCCAGAAGAGTCACCCCTTAGGGATGACTGATATAACGAACTCTGATGTACAAATATGTGAATTTAAGGGCAGAATTCAGCATTTAACTGAAGAAGAAAAGTATCAAAAGCTTTTCAGTAAAAATAAAATCACAGATGAACAGCATAAAGATCAATCAAACATATGTGGTCCAAATATCCAAAAAAATTCCTTTCAGTTAGACCATAAGTGTGCAGATATATTGGATTTGGTTTGTAGTACTGAACAGATTAATATAGGACCAGGAGCTATCAAAACAAAGTGTGTACCAACAGAACATCATGAAATGCAAAACCAGTGTCTGGAGTTCCTTTCCTCTGACAGAGTGGATAAGCCAAGGTCTGACGGAGCAGTTAAGAAGGTCTCAGACCTTAAGGTATCTACTGATACTGAATTTCTCAGTATCATGACCTCTAGCCAGGTTGCTTTTTTAGCTCAAAGGAAGTATAAAGGGGAGAATTCTATAAATAAAGGAACTGTAAACATGAAGATTGAACCAAGAGCAAGTCATGGGGAAATAGAAATAACTGAAGATAATTTGATTCACCCTAATGATGATTTTGAAGAAGGACGTGAAAGTGGACAAAACCAAGCATTTTCCCTTGAACTTTTTAGTCCCATTTGTCCTGAAACAAAAAGTAGCCACATTCACATAAACTCTGATAAAGTTCTTGAAGAAAATAAAAGATCTCAAGAACTCTTTGGTTTTGAAGAGAAACTGCTACCAAATGAGATATGTATTGAGTCATGTAGCTCAGGAATACTGTGTTCCCAACTCAATACCTTCCACAAACATTCTTTTAAAAGAAATTGGACCTCTGAAGATAAATTGGGCCATCCTAAAGTTCTCTCTAAAGTCTTCCAAGTCTCTAAGAAAATGAAGTTGCTTTCTAATGCAAGAGATCCTACTGTAGCAAGGGACCAGAGGAATGTGTCTGAATTTAAGGGTATTAAGAAAACATCATTAATAAAAAATTGTGATTCTAAAAGTCAGAAGTATAATTGTTTAGTCATGGTGTTAGCTCCATGTCATGTGAAAGAAATAAATATAAAATCTGGACCAAATTCTGGCTCTAAAGTGCCTTTAGCAACAATTGTGGTAATTGACCAATCAGAAATTAAAAAGAAGGTGTTTCTGTGGAGGACTGCTGCATTTTGGGCGCTAACAGTGTTTGTTGGTGATATAATTTTACTCACAGGTAAGGTCTTCATGGTATAGTGATAATTTATTTTATAAAGCTGTAGGCTTTGTAAGTCCTCCTCCCACTTGAGGACTTTCTTTCTCATTTGCCTCTCTGAGCTCTAGCATAGTTAACCCCTTCATATAGCATCCATGCTAGCCTCCTTACCGTTGCTCCGTAACCTGTGCGTTGCCATTTCTGGGCCTTTGTTCCAGCCTTCTGAGTCCTGTCCCTCCTTTTCACTCATCTTCTCTCTAAGAAACCTTCCTGGTTGTCCCTCCTATTTATTCACTATATTATCTTTCAGGTCATGTCATCAGGCTCTTTCTTTGTTTTCTTATGGTTTTGTCTGTCTTATTTTTAACCTTTTAACTATATTAGCAGTTCGATGATGAAAGGACAGCGTTTCTACTATTTTACTTAATCCCCACTAATGCTGTGCACATTATATTCTTATTTAGGGAACAGATATAGAATTTCTATTGCACTTTAAAATTATTGCAGGTATGTTAATTACATTTTGAAATATGGAAAGGAAAACTCCTAATATAACAATCTCATAACCACCAGTAGAGTTTTGGAGTGTTATCTCCAGTTGTCTTCCCTATGCTTCTTAAAATGTGTATACATACATGTAAAAAAGCTGATATTTATTGGGAATTTACTTTGTGTCAGACTCTGTTTTAGAACTTAAATGTAATGTCAACCCTTTACAACAATTGTATGAAGAAGGCACTGATTATTATCCCTGTTTTTCAGGGAAATTGAAACCCAGAAAAGTAAAGTAACTTGCCCAATGTCACACATCTAGGAAGTGGCATACCCAGGATTTCACATAGAGTCCAGAATCCACTCTTTCTACATAGTTGTAATCATAAAGAATGTACAGTTTTTATCCTTTTCACCTGACATAAGAAATTTAATGTTTTGTTACATTTCTTTATTGACTTAAAATCAATACACATGTTTTAGAGCAGAGACACCAGTCATTTTGAGGATGAATTCCAGACCAAGAGGAAATTAAGCTTAATAACATACCTAAAGAAAGAATGTGATAAGAGAAGAAGTATAGGTCAGCCTTAAAAGCTTAGAAAAAGAAAACATCTGGCAATCATTGGTATTCTTACCAAATGATTTGCGGGGAAATGAAAACTTTGGCTAATAATATACCTTGGTATTTGTGTAACATTGTCAGGTGCAGTCCCTGATATAGAGGTAAGCAAAGGATTATAACTAACAGGTTTAGCATAATATCATCCCACTGGCAATATCTTATTTGCTGGCAGGTCAGTTCATCTAATTCCTTTTGTTCTGGTTCAGTGCTCACTGAGCAGCCCTTTGCTCATCATTTGGTTTCCCAGGTGTAAAACTGCCTGCAAGGTGAGAACAGGCTGCAAGTGTCCGTTTCTTTGGTAATTAATACCTCATTGTAAATTTTTTAAAAATTGTGTTATGTTTATGTTATTTGTCTCATTATATTGTTTAATGTGAGCTTATGTTGTAGAGTTGAAATCTATTTTTGGAGAGCTGACAAAAATCAGGTTCCCCAGAATAAAAAGAGAGGGCTGTACCCTGGACCATGGTTATTTCACCAAGGCAATTTCTGTCAATGGGTGAGCCTCACCGGAGGCCTTTTCCTAGCAGGTAGAAACTCAAGCCTGCTATCTCTGTATTTTTCCTACTGTCCACAGAGTTGTCAACAGCTAGATAACATTCTGTCAAGTGACTTTATCACAGTTCACTTAACCATTTTCTTTTTATAGGATATTAACATTATTTCTATAACTCCTTTTTAAAAACATTTTTTTTTCTGTTTTGCCTCATTTCCTTAGGAAAAAAGGTATCTAGTTCACAAATTTCTGAATAAGTTTCTTTTATTTGTGTGGAACAGGTGGAAACTTTGTGGAAAAAAAGAGAAGTCTGTTCTTTTCCATTGTTCCAATTAAGTATTGAAATTATATTTACATATAAATTTATGGGTAAAATCCCCTTTTAATTGCATTCAGTTGTTCATTATTTATCTCTATGTTGAGTATCTCTTACTGCCTACTGATCATATACCCCACAACTGAAAAATTCTATGTAACAAATATATTCCAGATCACATTTCATTCAGTAACATAATTGATGTTTTGCTATTATACTTTTAGCATTAGAATGAAGAGATACATTAAGTAAGGATTGTTTTATGGGAGACTACTGACTAGAGTTAAGAGAGAAGAAGACTTGGAACTTAAGCGTGGGAAACCACAGTGTTTAAAGAACAAACAGAAGAGTTAGGACATTATCAGCGGGTAGACAAAGAGAACCAGTAGGAAAGGGCTGGGCTATCGCCCCACCCCACCCTCTCACCAATGATTAACACTTCACTAATTGACATAAGTTTTACAATCTAGTCTTCAAAAGGCTCTCAGAATTTTTTGTCTGTTCCTTTCAGAGGAACTGGCATTCTGAAAATCTTGAATGCTGTGTTAGCTACTCCTGGCCAGGCAGTGGGGAGCCATGAGTATTTTTTAAACAGGTTAAGGGGTTACATTAATGTGCTTGATAAACCACTCATTAGCACTGTGGGACATGGCTAGAGGTGTGGGGGCATGGGAACCTGCTAAGAGGGTTGTGTATGATGTAAACAGTGGCAGTGGCAGGGCTGTGGGAAGACTCGAAGCAGAATCAATAGGGGTTTTGGTGACAAAGGTGGGAAGGGTGAAGTAGAAGTTCAGGGTGACTTCCCATTTTAATTTACCTGGCTAGCAGCATACTGCTAACAAATGAGATGGGTAATATGAGAAGAAAAGCAGATTTGCGTGATGCCGAGTTTGGGGAGCCAGTTGAGTATCTAGTCAGGAATTAGGCAGTTGTGGATAAATGCGTGGATGAGTTTGAAGCTGAGGAGAGGGTCTATGAAATAAATTTGCAAGTGATTATGTGTAATGTATGCATCCTTGTTTTTCTTACTATCTCCAAATTATTTTGCTACTGTTAGTATATCTTTACATTTCTAACATTTTATACACTGATAACATCCTGCCTGGGATCAATGTGTCTCTCTCTAACTTAAAGTTTTTGCTCTACTTAGGATTCTCTCTGTTGGTATGTTTAGTTCCACTAAGTGATCTTACTCTATCTAAGATTGTACAGTGCTTTTTTTCCCATTAGTAGGTGTTCCGTACTTCCAAAGTCTTTTACTTTTAATATCCAGAAAAGATTATTGACATGCTTTTTAGGGAAAAATAATCAAAGTCCTTTCAGAATGGCTTATATTCATATATGTTTATAGCAGAAGGGGGTAAATGCATACTGAGTATTACTTATTTTAGGCACTGCTACTTTGGAACCACTATTTTTGCTTCTTGGTTCTGAATGATTTACTTTTATTAGAAGTATACATTGTAACATTTGTCTTATGTAAACAAAATCCATTAAACCATTCTCTGCGGAGCAGTGAGCTTCCATATTGATATTTGAATATACAGAAGCAATTTTGTTATTTTACCTATATACGATAATACAAATCTAAGTTCAGATTTTGGATTTGCTATTTCGTCATTTTGTTCTGTTAAGCAGATCATTTAACATATTTAAACTTTAGTTGCCTGGTATGTGGGAGGCATGCATCATATTTTGCTATGAATGGTAAGTTAACCATAGTGTGAAGGAATTTATGTTATGATCAGAACTTTTTCCCCCTTTCCAGATGTTACTATTCATGAAAATCACTGGATTGGTGAGACAATACTACAATCAACATTTACCAGTCAGTTATTAAATCTTGGGATTTATTCATCTGTCCAGCGTGAAGAATGTAAGATACAGTTTAAATATAATAATTTATTAGTATTTAAAGTATATATATGTATTAGAAACAAGTAGAGTTAAAATGGTAATTTTACAAAATGTTTTCTAAACAAGTTTGTTGGAGAGTATTGCTTTCTTTTGTTTAGTAAGTCTGAAAATAGAATTTATAAAAATGAATTTATACATTGTAAATCATATATTCTAAGAAATATTGGGGTTTGTGTTTCATTTTCTTATTTTTCTTAGTCAGTATAGTGGTGGTTCTCAACCATTTAGGGAGTCATAGACCTCTTTGAGAAGCTATGGGCCATTTCTCCAGAAAAACGGATTTAAGTAGATAGACACAGAACTTTTCATACAACACCAAGTGGTTCTATGGACCTCCCAAATGGACCTAGGGACCGTTTTCTATGGAATTTCTGAGTCTCTGATTAAGAATCCTTGAGGCAATAAAAAATTTTATTAAATTTATTGGAGGCAACATTGGTTTATATAATTATGTAGATTTCAACTACCATTTTATAATACATCATCTGTATATTGCATTTTGTCTTCACCACCCAAAGTCAAATCTGCTTCTGTCTCCATAGATTTAACCCCTTTTACTACCCTTCCCCCTTTCCCTCTGGTAACCACCACGCTATTAGCTGTGGCTATGAGTTTTTGTTTGTTTGTCTTGTTTGTTCATTGGTTGCTTTCAGTTTTATATCCTACATATTAGTGAAATCATGATTCTTCTTCTATCTGATTTACTTTCCTTACCATGAGATTTTCAAGCTCCATCCATGTTGTCACAAATCGAGAGATAATGGGAGGCCAGTAGAGATAATGAGAAATGGGTGGATTTGAAATACAGCTTTAAATGGAGTTAACAGAATTTACTGATGGTGTGGATTGGGGAATGAGGGAAGAGGAGGAATCTACTACTACTAGGTTTCTGGTTTCGGTAATTAGGTGGTAGCCTTTATTAGGAAAGGCTGAGAGGGAAATTAAGGGTTTTGTTTTAGGCATGTTAAGTTTTAGATATCTCTGAGGCATCCAAGTGAAGATGTCATATAGAGATTGGAAATGAAGTCCAGAACTCAGATAAAAGGTTTAAAATTAAGACATAAATTTCAGAATTATTAGTTGTGTTATTGGGATTTAAATGTGAAATATATATTTGGCCTTTGTCCCCATTTCTGGTACAGACTTCTAAAACCCTTGAAATTTTTTAACTGATAAGAGCAGTAAACATGTCTTGTAATGAACCACTTCCAACCATACCTGAATTAATGAGTGACTTTTGGAAAGCACTTAAGAATATAGGCTGGTTGCCAGGGGAATCAACAATATGATTGGAGGGTTGGAAATTTCATTTCCCCTGGGAGGGGAGAAGAGCTGGAGATTGAATCAATTGCCAGTGGCCAGTGATTTAATCAATCATGCCTATGTAATGAAATCTCCATTAAAAACAGGAAAGGATAGAGTTTAGAGAGCTTCCAGGTTGCTGAACACGTGGAGATACGGGAGAGTGGAGTGCCCAGCGAGGGCATGCAAGCACTGTGCCGTGTTTTACATGCCTTGCCCTATGTGCCTTTTCCATCTAATATAAGGATATTATATGGGATGGCACCCATAATATAATAAACTGATAAGTGTAAGTAAATGTTTCTCTGAGTTCTGTGAGCCTCTCTATCAAATTAATCAAATCTGAGGAAGGGATTGTGAGAACCTCTGATCTATAGTACATCAATCAGAAGCATAGGTGACAACCTAAAGTTATGATTGGTGTCTGAAGTGGGGGAGTGAGGAGGGACAGTCTTATAGATCTGAACCCTTAACTTGTGGGATCTGATGCTATCTCTAGGTAGATAATGTCAGAATTGAGTTAACTGCTTGGTGGTATAGAAAAAAAATAATACATTGAAATAGGTGTCAGAGTCATAGTAGCATAAAGATAATTATTGATTTTATCATTTAAAAAACTTTTAATTTTGAAATTATAAATTCAGGGGATTGCAAAAATAGTACATAAAGTTTTCATGAGCCCTTCACCCAGCTTCCTCCATGGTGACATCTTATATAACTTTAGTTACGATGTCAATACCAGGAAGATGACATTGCCATAATACTATTAATTAGACTACAGACCTTATTCAGTTTTCACATGCGCTCGTGCGTGCGTGCATGTGTGTGTGTAGTTCTGTGCAGTTTGATTCCATGTATAAATTTGTATTACCACCACCATGATAAATACTGAACTGTTTCATTACCACAAAGGAACTCCCTCATGCTACCTCTTTTTTTTTTTTTTTTTTTTTAACACACCTACAGCACTTGGTGTTCCTAGGTGGTCTCCCATCCAGGTACTAACCAGGCCTGACCCTGCTTAGCTTCCGAGATCAGACAAGATTGAGCGTATTCAGGCTGGCATGGCTGTAGACTTCATGCTACCTCTTTAATAGTCATCCCTCCCCTGGTCCAATCCCCATCTGTCCTCTTGCAACTATTAATTTGGTCTCCATCTCAACTCTGCCATTTTGAGAGTGTTATATAAATGGAACATGTTATATAAATGTTATCTTTTGAGATTGGCTTTTTTTCACTGAACATAATGCCCTGAGATCCATCCAAATTACTGCATACATCAATAGTTATTTCTTTTCATTGCTGAGCAGTATTTCATTGTATGGATCTACCAGAGTTTGTTTAATTGTACAGCTGCTGAAGAACATTTGGGTTGTTTTTTGATATGGGCTATTATGAATAAAGCAGCTATGAAGTTTGTATACAGGTTTTTTGTATGAATATACATTTTCAGTTCTCTGACATAAATGTCTAAGTGTGCAGTTGCTGTGTCATATAGTCAGACAGTTGGAGTAAGTACATGCTTAGTTTTATAAGAAACAGCCAAATTATTTTCTAGAGTGGCTATACCATTTTAAATTCCTACCAGCAATGTATCTTTCAGGTTCTTTATATCCTTGCCAGCATTTGATATCATCCTATTTTTATTTTAGCCATTTTAATCTGTTACAGTGATATCTCATGGTGGTTTTAATTTGCACTTCTCTAATGACACAAGGGCTAATATACAGAAAATAACTAAAGATATAAATGATGTAAGCAACATAGTGAATAGGGTAGATCTTATGGATATAAATTGAACTCTATACTCCAATAATAGAAATACACATTCTTTTCATGTGCCCACTACACATTCAGAAAAATTGGACCTATTAAGTCACAAAGAAAATATCAGTAACTTCTATAAAATAGAATTATTTATAAACATGCTAATCAAATGCAGTAAAACTAGAATTTGTTAACAACAACAAAAAGATTATGTGGAAATTTTAAAACCTATTAAAGAAGTTCTGGGTGAAAGGGAATACAAACTGAATATTATAGTATTTTTCAGAAATAATAATGAAAGCAATACGTTATCAGAATCTGTGAGATGCATTTAAGGTAGATACCAGAGAAAAACCTATTAGCTAGACACTTTTATCGATGAAAATTAAAGAATAAAAGAAACGAATTAAATTCCAAACTCAGAAAACCAGCAAAAGAACAACAAAGTAAACCAAAGAAATCACAAGGAATGAAATAATAAAGATAAAAGCAGAAATTAATGAGAATTGAAATACAATAAATTAACGAATCGAAATTCTGTTTCCAAAAATAAAATAGATCAACCAACCAGTTAATTTGATCAAATAAAAAGGGAGAAAGCACAAATATATAGAAACAAATAACAAGGAGGATATAATTAACAACAGAAGTTAAAAACCAGTAAAACTACTTTTTAGAATCTTATGCAAATAAATTTGAAAAAATCTAAATGTATAATTTTCTAGGGAAATACAGATTGCCAAAATTTATCCCATTAGAGACACTAGTTTCTAAAGAAAAAATAAGAGAAAGTTATGCAGGAACTGCCATACAAAAAAGCACCAGGCCCAGATAGTTTCAAAGGAGAATAATAGCAAACCTTCAAAGACCAGATAGTTCCAGTGCTCTATGAATTATTCCAGAGTATTGAAGAAGGAAACTTCCTAATTTCTTTTATAAAGCAAGTATAATCCTGACATCTAAACCAAATAAAGGCACTACGAATAAAAATACAGACCAGTATTATACATGACTATTGATGCAAAAAGTCTAAATGAAACATCAGTGATTGAAATCTAATATCACATTAGGGAAATAATGACCAAGGGAGGTTTATTCCATAGATGGAGGATTTGTTCAAAATAGAAGATCCATGAATATCATATACCATATTATTAAAAAATTAAGAAAAAATATGATTATCTCCATAGATGTTGAGAAACCCTTTGACAAAATCTAACACCCATTTATTATTAATAGCACTTAGGAAACAGGAATTGAGGGATACTTTCTCCCTCAGTATCGATAAATGTAGTATCAATACAGTGTTATAATGCAATTGATACTGTATCAATAAAATAAATATTCTTAGTCCTAGTGCCAGTACCTTATTTAATGGAGAAATATTAGCGGCATTTCCACTAAAATCAGGAACAGGATAAGGAGGTCCACTCTCTCTGCTACTCTTAATCATTATACTAGAGTTGACCAATGCAGTTAGATAAGAAGGGGCATCTAAATGGGCGAAAAAGAATGAGAACTATTTCTGTGTACAAATACTCTGATAACATTTCTGGAAAACTCAAGGAAATCAAAGATAAAACCAATTCAAACAAAGAATTCACTGGTGTAAGAATATACAAAAATTAATGGTAAAAAAAAAAGTCAATAGTTTTTATATACACAAACTAAACAGAGGGCATAGTGGAAGGAAAAAACTCACAATACTACTAAAGAAGATACTTCAGAATAAATATAATAGGAAATGTGCAAAACCAATATGAAGAAAAATTTTAAACACTCCAAGAAGAAAAAAATGTGAACAAATAGACAACATTCTTGATTTTTAGATAGGATGGCTCAACATTATAATAATATCAGTTCTCCATAAGTTAATTTATAAACTCAGTTCAGTCTCAATAAAAATACCAACAAGCTATGTTATGGCATATACAAGTTGATACCAACATTCATATGGAAAAGCTAACATACAAGAATAGCTAGGAAAACATTGAAAAAGAAAAACTTTGAGGAACTAGGTTTACCTGGCATTAAAACATACTAGTAAGCCTCTATAATGAAAACAGTGCAATACTGGCACACGAATAAACACATACACAAGTGGAATAGAATAGGAAGATTGGGATTAGACCCACATACATATAATTTAGTATATAACAGAGATGGTATCTGAAATCACTAAAGTAAAGTTTAACTTTTTAATGAATGATGCTGCAGCAACTGGGTAGCCATTTCGAAAAAGACAAAATTAGATTCATGTCTCACAACAAATAGGAGAATAAACTCCAGACATATTCAGAATATAAATGTAAAAAATAAAACCATACAACTACTAGAAGGAAATGGATGAATTCCTCTTTAATCTTGATGTAGGGAAAGGCTTTCTTACTATTACTCAGAATCCAGAGGCAGTAATAACAAGATTGATAAATTTGACTCCAGAAAAGTAAAAATTTGAATGACCAAAACACCATAAACAAAATCAAAAGACAATTGGTAAACTTATAATATTTGCAACATAAACTTTGGACAAAAGGCCAATATTCCTATATTGAACTCTTAAAAATTGAGTGACAAAGGACCTGTTGGGAAAAGACATGAGATATTCAAGTTAAAGTATGAAGAGAGATTATTTTTTACCTATCATATCGACAAAAATTAAAAAAAATACGACAACACATTCTCATGGTGAAGCTGTGGGGAAATAGGACTTCTTATGGATTGCTGTTGGGAATACAAATTACTACAACCTTTCTGAAGAGATATTTGGCAATACCTAACAAAATTACATATGTTCTTGCTTTTAACCCAACAAGCCTACTTTTAGGAATCTATCTTGAAGGTACTGCTACAACAATATGAAAATACATACGCACAAGTTTATTCATTACAGTATTGTTTGTAATTGCAAGACAGTGGGAAAAATTGAAATGCTCATACATAACAGAATGGTTGATTAAATAGTGGAATACTGTGAAGCTATAAAAGAAAGAGCTCTATAAACTGATATGAAGTGATTTCCAGGAAATATTGTCATGTGAAAAACACAAAGTTCAAAAACATATATGTAGTATGCTGCCCATCATGTAAGAAAGAAAAGAGGAATAAGAAAATACATGTGTATCTTTTCATTTGTGCAAAAAATAAAAAATGCAGGAAGGATAAACTGGAAACTAAAGAGATTGATAACATACAGGGAGCAGGTAGGAAAGGGATAGAAATAAGGAGGGAATGGAAATAGGGTAGCATTGATGAAGAGGCAGTGACACTTCTCTGCGTATGTCTTTTGGTATAGTTCTGACTCACAGAATCATAGTAATGTTTCACATATACCCCAAATAAACAAACAATTGAAACTATCTAGAATGTGGTGAAGGGAAAACCCAAAATGGAATGCAAACATTAACAAATGAATCTAACAGCATTACAAATGAAGGAAATAACTACACAAAAGGGTAGGGGAAGAAAAGAACAAACCTAAGTTAACTGTGGAAATCAGTATATTAGCTGCATTCTGCAAGGCTAAAGACAAAAGGACTGTACAAGAATGCTGAAATCTAGTTAGTAAAACTTTCACAAAGGGGAGTGGGTTAGCATCAAGTCTATGTATAGACTTGAATTGAACAATTAAGTAAATAAATTGTAGATGATGAAAATTGGGTTTCTCACTGTAGTAGAAGTTATAAATTAAGGGAAGGTTAAGCCTTTGTTTTTGAGTCAGAGGTATTAATTATAAACTCAGGGTTTTCAATATATAGATAAACAGATAAAAGATATGGAAATATAGATATGTGTGTATGGTTGGGCTAATATACATATGTATGTATATTGCCTAGCTTTGTCTGCTGTGGACACAGAAGCAGTGACACCTAAGTAACAATGAGCATAGCTAGTGCCCAGGATCTTGGTCTGTAAACATTATTCTTTAAAAAATGAACCAACACTGTTAGAAGTAGTTGGTTGTAGGACTGGGACAGGGAAAATACAACATGAGCCCAGAACATCTGGTGGTATCATAAAAAACTGTTTAAAGAGCAGGAGAGCCAACATGAAAGAGTGCCTGCTGGCCAAAATTGGAACAATTTAAGTAAAAATAATGATAGTATTAGATTATAATGCACAAAATAAGATATTTAAAGGTCCATGTGGATATAAATAAGTAACTAATTTACTAAATAAATAAATGAGAAGATTCCATTCCTCACAATGGAGATCCAGTGAATATATGTGAGAGAAAAGAGAAAAATAGAGAATTACCTTTAGACAAACATCACAGTAATAAATATTGCAAACAGGGATCCACTGAGATGCTCAAATTAGTAGGTAGAAGTTTGAAGAGAAATAGCATTGCATAGTCTCAAAGTATCTTCCCAAGATATTTATTATCAGCTTACAAGGAGAAAAATACTTTTACAGTGAAGGAACTTGGCAGACACCAATTTAACTGATTAAGGTAAGCAGCAGTAATGAAATATATAGATATCATGAAACCCTTGCTATGATAGATACATTGGGATGGACCCAGTATAATTTTTGTGGTATTCATGCCAAAAATGCATAACTTTATTCCAATCATAAGAAAACATTGAAGAAACCCAAATGGAGGGACATTGTACAAAATAATATTAGTTAAAAATATCAGTTAATATTTAATCAGTATTAATTTCCTGTTCATGATAATTATTTTATGATTATGTAAGATGTTCACATTAGAGGATATGGTGTGAGGAACATAAGGGAACTCTACTATTTTGCAACTATTTTGTAAGTCTAATGTTAGTTTTTTTAAAAAATTATATATTTTAATTAGTTTCAAGCATATTGTACATTGGTTAGACATCTATATAGTTCATAAAATGATCACCCCAGTTACTCCCTTCCTCCCCTAACCCTCCACCTAGCCAACGTATTAATGCTAACTGCATTCCCTATGCTGTGCAACCCATCCCCATGACCACCCATCAGCTACTAATTTGTACTTCTTCAGCCCTTCACGCCATTCTCTCAGCACCCCCAAACCTCCCTCCCCTCTGTATGTCACTAAATTGTCCACTACATTTGCGAGTCTGTTTTTGATTAGTTTGTTTTTATTCCTTAGATTCCGCATGTAAGTGAAATCATATAATCTTTATCTTTATCTGGTTAAGTACCTTCTAAGTTCATCAAAGCAATATCTTTTTCTATCTCTTTCCTTTTCATATGTAGGGGTCTTGTTTTCTTATCCTTTTAGCCACTCCATCTTGGTTGGAGCACTTAATTCTTTTCCATTTAAGGTACTTATTGATAGGAATAGTTGTTACCATTCTTTATTCCTGTTTTTGATGCATATTTTTCTTCTTAAAGAAGTCCCTCCAACATTTCCTGTAATACTGGCTTGTGGTGATAAATTCCTTTAGCTTATTTTTGTCTGGGAAGCTCTTTATCTGTCCTTCAACTCTAAATGATAGCTTTGCTGGATAAATTATTCTTGGTTAGAGATCTGGGTCTTCATCCTGTTGAATATTTTTTGCCAAGCCCTTCTGTCCTGCATAGTTTCTTTTGAGAAATCAACTGCAGTCTTATGGGTTTTTTATATAATAACTGTCTATTTTTCTCTTGCTGCTTTTAAAATTCTTTCTTTGTATTTAACCTTTGGCATTTTAATTATGATGTGTCTTGGTGGGCTCTTTGGATCCCTGATTTTTGGAATTCTCTGAGCTTCCTGGGGTTTTATGTCCATTTCCTTCACCAGGTTGGGAAGTTTTCCATCATTATTTCTTCAAACAGCTGTTCAACATCTTGATTTTCTTCAGTATGCTGATGACAGCTATTTTACCCTTAATAGTGTCCTATGTCTCCTTAAATTATTTTTATAGTCTTGGCATCTTATCTCTTGCCATTCTGATTGAGTGTTCTTGGCTTTCCTGTCCTTTAGATAGGGTATTTGATCCTTTCTTTATTCACTTTGTTTATTCCTTTGTTATTCCATTTAATATACTTCTCATCTCAGATAATGTGTTCTTCATTTCAGACTGGTTCCTTTATAATTTCCTTTTTCATTTTTATGTTTTTTAATCTTTTTATTGAAGTTCTCACTGAATTTATCTACACTTCCAAAGTTCATTGAGCATCTTTATAACCAGTGTTTTGAATCTGCATCTGTTAGATTACTTGACTCCATTTTATCTAGATCTCTGTTTGTTCTCTCATATGGTTTCTGCTTCTTTCTTCCCATTTTGGCTGCCTTTCTATGTCTGATTCTATGTACTAAGCAAAGCTCCTAAGTCTCCCGGTCTTAGTGTGGATTTGTGAAGTAGTTGTCCAGTGGTACAGTCTTGAGAGAGGTTCAGCTGCAGTCCAAACTTAGCTCAAGCCTCTACCGCTCTGGGGTCACCTGTTAAGATTCAGCAAACAATCCACAGATGCTGTGCTTATAGTTGCCTCAAAAGGCCACACCAGAAACCAAGGCCAGCTGCCTCCAGTGTGAGTCTAGGTGCTGCTCAGCAAGGAGCACCTGACTCACTGAGGATATACCCGGATGTGGCTTAGGTGGGGCTGCGAGTTGGGGAGGAGTCAAGTCAGGGAGTCCTCCGGGCAGAGCAACCTTTGTTATCCAGTTTGATGATGTCAGGCTCTGGTGGTGCTGTGTTCCTCACACTGGTATGGGGAAGGGCTCAACAGAGGAACAATAGATAGTACTGGCACTTCTGTACAGAGTGAGTCTCTCCTCGGCCTCCCTCTGACAGTGTCTCTCTTTAAGTCCCTGGTGCCCCTGCGTGCAGCTGAATCAGCACTAGTGCTGAGATTAAGCAGAGCTGTCGCTGCAAAGATCCGCTCACTGGCACAGCTCCTTGAGAGGCGTCTGTTGCTGCCCCAGCCGCAGCCTCCGTCTCAGCCACTGGAGACTGGGCAGCCCTGCGTCCTTGCCCCATCCTACTTTCTGCCATTGCAGGGTGATTTCTTGGATTTCTCACTAGTTTTATGGCTTGTTCATCTAGATCCCAGGCAATTTTTCCTTGCTGCTTCTCTTTGTTTCTGTTACAACTTTGATTTGGTCACCAGTGGGATGAACAGAGCCTTTATGATCTACGCCATTTTTTTTTGCTTGTGTCCAACAATAGTTTAAAATTTTTTTTAAAAAGCCACATATGGTCATCTTAATAGATACAAAGAAAGCATTTGAAAATAAAGTCCAACACCCATTCATTAGGAATACAAAGAAATGTATTTTAACTTAATAAAGAGTATCTTTAAGAAACCCAGTACAAATATCACCCTAATTAGAGAAAGATTAGGAACATTCCTTTTAAAAGTTAGAAATGAGACTAGAGTACTGCTATTACTAGTTTTATTCAACATCATATTGGAGATACTTACCAGTGAGATAAAACATGAAGAAAGAAATTTCCAAAAAGACTGGGAAAAAAAGAGGAAAGCTGTCATTTATAGATGAAATGGTTCTTTTTCATAGGATTTTTTTTCTCTAAAAACTCAGGCAAATTATTAGAAATCATGGGAAAGTTCAGCAAGTTGGCCAGGTATAAGGCGAATAAACACAAGTCAATTGCATTTCTCAAGTGGAGCAACAACTAGTAATGCTTAAATAAAGAGAAGGCAGCATTACAATATTATCATGTGTGATACTAATATTCTAGTAATAAATTGAATTCTTTTGTTAAAGGAAAATGTAAAAATTAAGAGAAATGAAAGAAGACCTGAAAAACATATACTTTATTTATTAGAAGATTTAGCATTGGGAAGATTTCAAGTCTCCTCAAGTTATCTATAAATTCTGTGTGAATCCAATCAAAGTCCAATAAGATTTTCATGAAATTTGATGAGATTATTCTGAGATATGGAAGAATAAATGGCCAAAAACAGGACATTTTTGACAAAGACAGGAAAGAGTAATTTGCCATATCAGATATAGGATTTAGTATGAACTTATAATAATTAAAAAAACTATATTTTTGGCAAGTTGAGTCAGTCAATTTTAATTTGAGGATTTTTAAAAAAGACTTAAATTTAATCTTTTATTATGAATATTTGAAGTTACTGTATCTTGAAAAGCATATTTCCAAGGAGCTAAATGTCTTTTAAGTAAAATTCATGATATCTTATAGCTGTTAATACAATGGAAGGGTAAGGAATGTTTTGCAATAATGGAAATAACATGGTATGCAAATATTTTTGAGGGATTAGGTAGATAGATGTTGTAGATAGCTTTGGTTTTAAGGCTGATTTAGATTCAAATAAGGCTGATCTAATTTAGTAATTTCATAAAAATCTTAAGGCCTAATTCCAGTGGAGAATATCTAGTGGAACCCCTAGGGACCTTAAGGTTTTTATAGAATGTCGTGAAAAACCTTGAACTAATTATAAGTAGGTAACCTTCGGGTTACATTATACTCTTTGTTTTTGTACTTACATAGTAATGGACATTGCCTTAATTTTCACAGGTTAGTAGTTAAATAAAGTGTATTCGCAGGGTGTTTTGTTTGATTTAGGCAAATGGTTTTCAGTTGATGTTTTGAGAATATTGCAGCTGTTTTTCTTCTGAAAGAATAAATCAATTTGGCTAGCTTTTTTTTTCTTTTACAAGTAGTTCAACTGTTGAGAGCATTCTTACTTCTGATCAATATATTGTACTATTGGCAAAGACTTATGTTCTTTTGTCATTCTAATGAGCTGTTACTTATTTTACAATCCTAGTCCTGATAATGTGATAGAATATTCATTTGTCTTAAATATATAAATTAAAGGTTAACACAATGATTCATGAAATAGACTATTTTATTTGGAATTTGAATAGTCAGATGTTTCTGTATAAATTTTTATGGAAGCAGGGATAAGTAAATTTAGGAGGTCTGGTAAATAACTTGGAGTCATGGAAAGATGTATTTGAAGTTGAGTTTTGCTGTAGTCTTATTCATTTCCTTATCTCCACTCTTCTCTTTCATTCATCTCTCATACTATCTGTTCTTTTCTCTAATGCTCATTATTTTTGTTAGTGTTTTATAAAATTTGTTTTATAAAATTTATTTAGGAATTACGTAATCTTAATTAGAATAGATTTCATTTATCAGGTTTTAAAAATTTTAACACATTTGTTTTTATTCATCCACTCAGCTGTGCTAGATATCTTGATGCCATCTTTAATCTTTTCTCTACCTTCCACCTCTAATTGTTTCTTGGGTTTTACCCCTGAACTATTTCACAAATCTGTCACCCTTTTCCATTTCATGCAGTCTTACCTGTTTTACAATGTTCTCCTTCTGGATGATCACTAACCTCCTAAATATTCTTCCTACTCTCCTGTGAAAATGGATCCTTCTACATTAAAGCGTTCATAAAGTTGGATGTGAAGACATTACATCTTTATTTTTACTAATCACGAACTGAAAATTAGTATTTCTTTCCGTTATGAATAAGGTAACAATCCACAGTAATATTAGCAGTAGTTTTGACTTGGTCACCAATGGAAAGCATATAGATTTTCATATCACATCACAGTTGTTGAGTATCATCTATGCCCATTATACTTTGGCATACTTTGAAATTACAGTAGTTGTTACATACTCTGCTATATCTTTATTTAAGTAATTAATGAGACACATAAATTATCTCAGCTTAAAAATATTTCAGTTGTTATATTGCCATATAATTTGCCAATCCTATTTCATTTTTATCCACTTAAAGTGTTATTCTGTAATAAAATATGTTAAAATTAGGTCATGGTAATAATTGTAGAACTTTGTGAAATACTAAAAAAACACTGAATTGTACACTTTAAAAGTGTGAATTTTATATATGTGAATTAATCTCAATAAAGTTGTTATAAAAATGCTGTTTTGATAATGGATCAATTTGTTTCATAGGCCTACCAAAGCATCAATGGTATGTAAAGGATTGCAAACCTCTTCTCTTTACCTAGAAATATACCCTCTACCCCCAATTACTACCTAGAAAACTCTTAAGACATTTTTCTAAAACCCAGCTTAATATTCCCTCTATAAAACCTCTTCTAACTTCCGTGGGTAGTTCCTTTTGTGTGTTCTTAGGAATGCTTACATATATCTCTTACGCTTTCAGCCCAGTGTTTGTTCTCTTGTCAGTGTTGAGTTAGTGACATGATATGTCTTTGTATTCTTTGCACCAAGTATAATGCCTGTCACTTAGTAAATGATCTGCTGATGAGTGAGAGAAAAATGAGGCTATTTAGTAAGGAATACATTAGTATGAAAATGTTACTGAGAGAAGGAAAGAAGAATCATGTGTTTTTCTACTGAACTCAGTTCATATTCTCTGCTCTCTAAAAAGTACATGAGTGTTTTTTGCTAAGATCTTATTTTGTTCAACAATTAATCACATATTCAAACATACTTCACTTTCCTTCAGGGAAATTAAAAATTAACCAGCAAAACTCTTCAATCTGTATATTTAACATGTATGCATTTTATTGTTTGTAAAGTATATCTCAATAAAAAACTAGAAAAGAATTTGAGACAAAAGAAAAAAACATCTAAATGGCATGACTGATGAATTAAATAACTGATCTAACAATCGAGAAATATTACAATGTAGCACATGCTCAAAAGCCAAGTGAGAGAGAGAAAAGGAAAAAATCACTGGTAACCTATAGAGGTTGTTACTCTGTGTAGTATTTGGATAGGTAGAAAGCAGGATGATGACTTTGCAGCCAGTGAAAGTGGTGAGGATAGAGACTTAGAAGTGGGGAAGAAGAAGGCATGTTCAGCAAAAGAGCCAGTTAAGCAGCTCTTAGAGTATTTCAGATGTGCCATGCTAAGAGTCTTGAGGAAGAATGGAAGTGGTTTGGGCCAGTTGGGGAAGCGGTGATCAAATCAGACTCCAGGAATTAGGGAACTGATTGGATATGGCAGGGTAATGGAGGAGGCAAAAAATAACTGAAGTATTGGTCTTGGTTAATTGGTGGAAAAATGATTAATAACAAAGAAATGAGGGAACAGGGTAAGATTTTTGGAGATGGTAAATAATTTCACTTCTATTGATTAAAAATATCAAGCTAATTTTTACATCTAAACTGCTTCTAGACTAAGCTACATGTTTTAAAGAAATTAATAGTTTTACATTTAATCGCACCTTACAACAAAATGACAGTTCTAAAAAAACTGTGTAGTCAAGAAAATATAATTTTTAAGCAGGGTTGGGCCTGGTTAGTACTTGGATTGGAGACCACCTAGGAAGACCAGGTGCTGTAGGTGTTGGGCCTGGTTAGTACTTGGATGGGAGACCACCTAGGAAGACCAGGTGCTGTAGGTGTTGGGCCTGGTTAGTACTTGGATGGGAGACCACCTAGGAAGACCAGGTGCTGTAGGTGTTGGGCCTGGTTAGTACTTGGATGGGAGACCACCTAGGAAGACCAGGTGCTGTAGGTGTTGGGCCTGGTTAGTACTTGGATGGGAGACCACCTAGGAAGACCGGGTGCTGTAGGTGTTGGGCCTGGTTAGTACTTGGATGGGAGACCACCTAGGAAGACAAGGTGCTGTAGGTGTAAAAAATTTAAAAAGTAAGGGATCATAAGCTGACAAGGTCCTTGCAGTCTGTGAGGTCAACCAAGAGTTGCCTTGCCTAAAATAAACAAACAAACAAATAAATAATTTTTGTCATCTTTTCTATGTGTGTTTGTATGTTTTTTCCCCCCTTAGATTCCAGTATAATTAATGATGTTGTACTTCAAGACTTACTGGTTTATGTGTCTTCAAAACATTCCTATCTTAGAGATCTTCCTCAGAGGCAGCCTCAGAAAATGAACAGTGTTGAATTTGTAGAATTGGAACAGCTTCAGCCTGACATATTAGTACATGCAGTGCTAAGAGTTGTTGACATCACTATACTGACAGGTAATCATTTAGATTCTAAAATAAAGATACAAGTTCTCCTTAGTGTACCATTTGGTTATCATTATCTATTTATGATTAAATATCACAGTATCACAGGTGATAGAGTAATGCCAATTAAAATACTCCTTTTCTTTTCCAGAGACATTATATAGTTATAGAGGACAGAAGCAAAGGAAAATCATGTTAACTGTGGAACAGACCCAAGGTCAACATTGTGTACTCGTATTATGGGGTCGTGGAGCAGCCTGGTACCCTCAACTTCAAAGGAAAAAACGTAAGTACTCCAAAAAACATTGAATCTATTTATAGTTAGGTAAATGATTAATGCTTATGAGCCTAAGATGAAGAAAATCTTAAGAGATTAGATTTCATTTGAAATATAATTGATCATGAATGAATATTCCGCAGATTACTTCTGTTATATTTTTACCACCTGTAAGCAATTTGGTAATCTAAAAAGTCTTCTATAATTAATGATGACAAAATAAAAGCTTCTGTTTTTCCAAGGTATACTACTTTACCTTTTTAGTGAAGATTTTATCTTCTTCAGATAATGTTTTTAAAAAATTCTGGAGAAGCTTCTACAGTTTTTATTCAACCAAAGACTCATAAATAAATAAACTTGTCTCTGGTTGTAGCACAGATTTTAGGGAGTTGCATTAACTCTTTTAAGTCATAATGTTACTGTTTAATAAATTACTGTGTTCTAGGTTTTTACTCTAGATATTTTAAAAGTGTGGACTATTAGCCATCCATAGAATATTTATGTTTAAAATCACATTTTAAACATCAATGACCCCTTATTATATTTTTCTTTAAAGCATAAATTAATAATTATGATGTATTGAATTAAATGGAATTGGCATTTTAATAAAATAGTATATTTGCTTTTTGATATTCTGACATCCTCTAGTTATAACAGTCAGAGATAGTATAATCAGTGGCTTATGAGTTACTATTTTACCCTATTAAATTAATTCAGAGATTGATTGTGTGACTCATTCTTTTTTAACAGAAAGAGTTAATTTCTCTTCCCAAAATTCTCTCTACAAAATAGGTACCTGAAGATAAGATCTGTCACACTGTCTCTCTTAATCATTAATAGCCTATGACTAGGATTTGAGATAAGTCTGACTTTTGACTTTATGTTCGGATCAAACAGTGACACATATTTGTTTGGTTGAGAAATCTGACAAATATGTGTCAGTGATGGACTGACCATCATTATTGACCACTGTTTCATAGCAGGGAGCATGAGTCTAGTGCATGCTGATCAAAATGTAGGTCAAAGGTATTATTCTAACTCTAATGGAGCTATAGCAAAGCAGATTGCTCCATGCTTGATATTCTTTTAAAATGAATAGTTATTGGTTAATAGAAGATAAATTATAGTTGTGTCTAGATAATTCTATGGTATTTAGGTTAATGTTGAAAATTTATGAATCTTGGGATTAAGATGTAGTTGTTCTTTGTTCATTCAGCATACTTCTTTTTATAACCATCATCTTTAAGTTTTAATATTCACCTCAATACCTCAAGATTATTCTTTTTAAAATGGGACATATCAGTTTGAACAGTCATCTAAGTAAGTGATTTCTACTTTCAGAAAATTGTTAGCATTCTGTCTATTCATTTAGTATTTCTTGAGGCATTCTCTATTAACTTTATACTGGGCACCAGTTTTACTTGTTACAAAGATGAAAAATACCATTTAGGTGATGTAATTAGAAATGATCATCGGCAGTCATTAATTGAACACTGGAGATAATGGAATTGTGTAGTACATAGTACGTGTGGGTTCCTGGGGGACTTGGAACGAGAAGCTGAAAAGATTTTTGGGTCCCAGACAGCTTCTCTATGGATCTGCTTTATTCAGTCAGTGTAGACTTACTCTACTTCTCAACCATGTAAAAAGTAGGTGGTTACTCTGTAGCTCCTGATTTTACTTTTCTTTTTAAGAGACCAGCTCCATTTCCAAATTCCCAGATAAGAAAATCCGATTGCTCAGATGGAATTTGATTCAGGGAACTGCAGCCTGGAGGACGGGGTTGAAAAGTACTAATAGGAATGCCTGAGCTTATTTCAGAGGGTGAGGAAACAGATAAAAGGGTCATTTGTGGGCTGGGTGGACACACAAAGGTATTTATTACCAAAGATACGTATGTTCACTAGCCTGGAGAGATGTATGTGATATATTATTTAGTTTAAAAAGTAGATTATAAAACTTCACTTATAGTAGGATCCATTTTAATAGAAGTTGACATATAAGTATGTATATACATTTAAAAATCCAGAAATATAGGTAATAAAATTATAGCAGTGGTTATCTCTGTATGATGGTTTTATATGGTTTTATTTTTATTTATACCTTTAGTTTGAATTTTTTGCATGTAAACTGCATTTATTTTTTAAACATTTTAGTATGGAAAAGTTCAAACATACATAGATATAATACTGAAGTACCATTATCAAACCAATCTTACTTCACCCATTACTTCCCTTTTCTTTTACTGTCTAAATATTTTAAATAAACATATTTTATCTTATAATTAAAAATGAAAGCAAACTTTTCCTTTTTTAAAAAGTTGGTAGTTTGGAATATCTAGCCAACAATTTGAGGAAAAAATAGAATTAAATTTATATTTCCTATTTGTGCTAAAATAAATTATAGATGCACCGGATATTCAAATACGTTTTTAAAAAAAAAAAACAATGAGTAGTAGAAAAAATATAAGCAAACTTCTTTGAAATCAAAAAGTTAGTAGGATAAATAAAATACAGCAACAAAAACTATACCATACATAAAAATCACCATATACAAACTTAAAAGACAAGTAAAAAAACCAGAAAAAAATTGCCTTTTGTCAGAAAATAATGCAATAAGCAAAAGTCAAATATTTTTAAGGATAAATGGGCAATAGATACGAACAGGCAAGAACCAAAGAAGAAATAATATGGCCAATAAGTCTAAGAAAAATTACTCCTACTAGTAATTAAAGACACATGAATAAAATAATTTTTCTCCTAAGAAACTAATAGAGAAGCTGTGGGGAGACAATTACTCTCATAAGCTATTGAATATATAAATTTGCAAAATCTTGTTTGAGGACAATTGACAATACATATGAAAGACTTAGAATTTATAATACCTTTGGCCTAATAATTACACTTACAGGAATTCATCATGGCTATACATAAAGATGTAGTTAAAAATTTATCACAGTAGTTTATAATAGTGAAAAATAAAAAACAATGAACATGTTCCAAATAGAGTTGCTGTAATAATTTTTTAAGATTTTGGTTTATCTGTGCAATGATGTATTATGCAGATTTTAGAATAATGTGGAATAATAATGACATATAAAATATATTTGATATATTAAGTAAAAATTAACAAATTGAAAACAAATGTTTATTTTGAGGTATTGAGATTATGGCTGTTATTTACTTCGCTTATCTCTGGTTTCTAAGCATGTATTTTGTAACAAAGCTATTTTTAAAATAGTGATTGGTTTTAAGCAACAACTTAGAATATATATTCTTTAGTTTTTTCTAAGGTTGGTTTATAAGGATTTACTGAGTTGCTCTAAGATTCTCCACATATACACAAACTTTAAAATGAAAGAAGCTAAGGAAGCGGATGGGGATATTATTAGGTGTATGACCTGAAGTAAGTGGGAAACTAAAAAGACTGCTATTAATATTAGAAAATTTAGTGCTGAGAGACTACTTTTTGTTTCACTATAGTTTAAAGTTGAATTTATTAATATGGAATGATTATTTGGCAAGAAATTCTGTGCTACTTTGGTTTTAAGAATTAGAATTATTACTGAGGGAATTAAAAATGGGTGCAACTATATCTAAATGCATTTTTTTTGACCTGGAAAATTAGCCAAATAAGAAAACTAAGGTGTTGAAAATCAGTGAGAATATTGATTATGGCAGGCATGTGTTCATTTCTATGTCCCTGTTATTTTATGGAATCTTTGCCTGTAGGTATCAAAATGAGAATTTGCTACTCTGAAAAGCAATTGGTTATAATAAATTATGATTCTAGGAAATCAAGAAATCTTTAGAAAAAAATTTTATTAAAATGATCTCTAGCATCCTTACCTTATTGCCTTAATACAATATTCATATTTTGTCTCTTTATACCCAAATTCCTTAGTGTGATAAAAGTTATATTTAATGGTTTGAATTAAATAAATCTGTTTAGTCTGATTTTGAGCCTAGATTATTTCCTTCTTGGTAACTTTTTTTGTTTGTTTGTTTAAGATTATATTTGGGAATTTAAATATCTTTTCGTTCAGCGCAATTGCATCCTGGAAAACCTAGAACTGCATACAACACCTTGGTCATCCTGCGAGTGCCTGTTTGATGACGATATAAGGGCAATTACATTTAAAGCAAAATTTCAAAACAGCATACCCTCTTTTGTGAAGATGTCAGATTTAGCAACACACTTAGAGGATAAGTGTTCAGGTAAGATCTCTATATACATAAGGTATGCTAGTTTTATATAAGCAAAGCTACCATTTGCGGGAAAAATATGTACTTAAATATGAAAGTGAAATATAAATCTTTGTAGATAATTGAACTAGATATTGGCATCTTCTCAGCTTTTTGCCTACATTTTTTTCAGATTAATTTGTAATTATTAGGGATCATTTAAACTTTTTTATGTATAGTTACCAGCAGCTCATCATTTAATTCAATCTGCTTTTGAACACTAGAGATTAGTGAGGGGGCATGAAGCTTCCATGTCCTCTCCAGGCACACTATTCTTCTAGCATCTCTGTGTGTTCAGCACCTCTGAACCCTTTTATTTAAAGTTTTTAATCAAGGATTCATTATGTAGGCATGGTTATTAATTCATTGGCCATTGGTGATATAGTCAGACTTTCAGAGGTTGTGGAATAGGCTTGAAAGTTCCAACCTTCTAATCATGCTTTGGCCTTTCTTGTGGCCAGCCCTCATTCTGAAACTACCTGTGGGCTCTTAGTCATCTCTTAGCACTCGTAGTTTCCAAGAGTTTTTGGAGCTGTATGCCAGGTCTAGGTACAGAGAATAAGTATTTGTTTTTTCATAAGATTGGAGCATCAATCCAGTCCCTTACTCTACCTTGGTTGAATATCAGATTAAAATTTTACAAGTTGTGTTAATTTATGTAGGTATGTATATATGTTTTATACAATATGATTATAGATCATTAGCATTATTACATCATAAAACTAAGCTAAGGAGAATGAAAATAAGAAACAGAATAACACCTCACAAAAAAACCCAACTTTTAATAGAATACAGAGATTAATTCTCAGAGAAGAACTCTGTACGCTCAGTTCTGAATTGAAATGTTTATTAATACTAATAGTTAATTTAAAATTATTTCTGGAAGATAAGCACAAGTGATAGACAATTTATAAATTTTTATACTATTAAACTTTTATACAACTTTCAAAAATGAAAGTAAGTTGCTTATGGCCGCAGAAGACTCTAGATTTATACTAACTGATGAAATCTTGAGTAATGTTATAGTTCCTAGAACAGTTTCATGTTTGTGTGCCCCTCCTGTGCCTGCCCCTAGCTCTCTGCCCTGAATCCCCACAGGCTTATGGAGCTGATAACTGCAAGAAGGAATGCCATAGGCAGTAGAGGGCTATATTTAATTTAGTGTCATGGAGAAGTCAACTCTCATCTACTGCTTTCACAAAAATACTGCCTGCTAGGATTGAAGACCTAGAATTAGATTTTAAAATAAAAGTCAACATCATGAACAACAACAAAATAGGTGGTCACAGCTCTGGTGATTAATGGTACCAAGGATGTAGATAGCCTCACCAGTTTGAGGGATAAGGCTGGGAATTGGAAGTGTTCCTACATTCCCAGGAGACATGCTCCCTATTGGGAAACCATGCAAAACCTTGGCGCTGTTACAACCAGTCCCTGGTAGGTTGTATTCATAGAGGCCCTTTTAGCCATTTTCATTCTCTTTATGTTCAACAGTAATGGTTTCTGTCATTGTTTATGTGTTTTTAAGATAGAAATGGAGAGCACATGGAACTACAAGCAATTTTTTCCTAACCTATTTCATAGTTAAATAAAAGGAGGGAGAAAGGGAGATCAACATGGGAGAATTTCCTAAGAGACTTTGCTCTCTTTACAAAGCTTAACAAAAAGCCAGAGGGGTGTGAATTTGTGCCTGACTCCTGGGAAAGAAATGAGGATGCTCACTTAGCATCTCATCCTGTCATCAGCAGAACATCAGTACCCAGCAGGCTGTAAGCCCCTTGAAAGCAGAGTTCACATTCATAATGAACTTTTAATTCTTTTAAAATTCTTTTACAAAATGTTAGGAGTTATGTTAACATTCTTCTAAAATCATTTTCTTTCATTAAATAATTTCTTAATGATTCAATGTGTCTGTGGAAAGATGTGATGTAGCAGCTGCTATAGTTCATTAGGTATGCTGACCACTACACATCCTTGTAATTAATGAAGGGATATGTGAAATGATTGGAAGAGATGATGAGATAATCTTTAGGCACTAAAAGAATAAAGCAAACTGAAAGACTTAGGAATAGGAAAGTCACCATTAATGAGACTCTCAAAATGATGACCAGAAAAGATAATAGGATGCCAGAATGATTAATTCTTGACCTGGAGTATAATTACCTGCTAAAAGGATGAAGAACAAATTCAAAGGCTTAAAAAAGGCTTAAAACTGAATATGAAGAGGAAGGGAGAAGAATGCTCAGATAAACTTATATACCTCACTATACATAGACCTCAGTATACAATAAGGCAAAGCTAAATTGGAAAAAAGAATATCTGGCAGATTATAGATACTTAGTTTTTGTTTAACAGGTGAATGCATGAGCCAGTGAATAGTGAATGAACATGTTCAAGGTTCCTGGTGATTCACACATTTAGTAAATAAGGACTCTCAATGCTCATGTGGTTATATAACCAACACCCAGAGTATGGATAATGATGAGCAGGAAATTGAAAAAGAAAATTTAAAAAGAGGATAAACAAGTGGTATATTATTTTTGGACGAAATAGAGAATAGGAGAATAACTTACCTCCTATTTAGGTTTTAATGATCATCAATTAAAGACAGAAGAGAGGGCCGGGAGAGAGGGTATATTAGCTGGTTTTAAGTGTTTGAACGGATTTCTCCTAAAAGAGAGATTAAACTTATTTTGCATGATTTCAGAAGACAGGGAGAAAGAAAACACATCTGTTCAGTCAAATTAGTCAAATACATCTTTAAGTCTAGGCAGATCACCCCTTACATTGTACTATCAATATTCAAGCCATCAGTGAGTGAGATTATCTAGGAAAAGAGTGAAGAAGAGAAGACCAAGAACAAGACCTTGGGTGTATCCTGTAATATAAGTAACTGTAAATCAACTACATAATTAACCATGTTTGTAAATTTAAGTTATAATTTTGGCCTTATAATTTATACTATTTCTTTGTGTTTGTCATTTTAGGAGTGATTCTAATCAAGGCCCTGATTTTAGAGCTAGTATTTCCTATTACAGCAGCTCAGAAAGTAGTTCTAAATGCTCACAGTTCTCTGAAGAGTATTTTCTCTTCTCTTCCGAATATTATATATACTGGCTGTGCAAAATGTGGATTGGAACTAGAAACAGATGAGAACAAGATCTACAAACAGTGTTTTAGCTGCTTGCCATGTACTATGAAGAAAATATACTACAGGTAAGGCAAATAAGCAAGCCAATTGGATGGAAAATATTTATTTTTATAGGACTGGAAATGACCCCCCAAAAATTACATACGTCAATTCTTTCTAATGAGAACTCACTAAAACCATTCCAAGGGAATAAATTTTTCTCCTGAATGATAAATAGCTATTGATGAAAGTAAAAAACTTCTCAGTAATCTTAACAAGAGTGTTTAAAGGCAATAATTGGAGATTTCATTGTCTTGAAGCAGCTATACTGAAGAAAATTTTTACTTGGTTTAAATCACTTTACACTTTAAATCACGATCTAAATGGCTCAGAAGAAACTCATTTTCCCACCTTAAAATAAATTGGAATTTAAAGGTTAAAGGTATAATTTGATCTAACCTCTGAGTTGTGGAAGCTAGTAAGGTGTTTACCCTTTTTGTACCTCAGTTTTCTCAACTTTAGAAATTAAGGGTAGCAAATGCTCTGTGGTAAAATGGCTGACCAACTCAGTGAAAACACTGTTTTTTAAATATAAATGTTCAGTCTTGGATAATCTTTTACTTTTTACCTTATACATTATATGCCTTTACAAAATAGCACTCAGTGTCAATTTTAGGACCTTCTCATCACCCATCCCCAAAAGGCCCCATATCCAATTAGCAGTCACTTCTCATTCTCCCTTCCTCCCAACTCAACATTTGGATTGTTCCCACTTTTTGGTTATTATAAGTAATACTGCTGTGAACTTTCATGTACAAATTTTTGTGTGGATATATGTTTTCTATTGGGTCCATACTCAGGAGTAGAATTTCTGGGTCATATAATAACTCTATGTTTAACCTTTTGAGGAACTGTCAAACTTTTCCAAAGCTATTGCACAATTTTATATTCTCACCAGTGATGTATGAGGTGTGCAGTTTTTCTACATCCTTGCCATCACTTTTTATTATCTGTTTTTGTCGCTCGTGCTTTTGGTATAATACCTAAAAAAGATATTCATAGGCCAAGATACTCGAGATCTACTCCCATATTTTCTTCTAAGAATTTTATATTTTTAACTCTTACATATAGGTCCATGACTTATTTTGAGTTAATTTTTCTGTATGGTATAAGGAAGGGATCTAGCTTCATTATTTTGCATGTGAATATCCACTTGTTTCCGCATTATTTGTTGAAAAGACTGTTCTGTCCCCATTGAATCATCTTAGCACCATTGCCAAAAAGCTTATTGTCTTTCTCTCCCACCAAACTCTTAAGTTCTTCAATGAAGGTACCAGTTCTATCTTGTTCACCAGTGTATACTGTCAATCAGTTGCTTTGAGGTTTATATCCCACATATGTGATACTATGTGATTTTCAACCTTTTCTATCTGGCTTATTTCACTTAGTATGATTATCTCAAGGTCCATCTATGTTGTTGCAATGATAGTATTTCATCTCTTCTTATGGATGAGTAATATTCCATTGTATATATGTACCATAGCTTCTTTAGCCAATCATCTATTGAAGGACACTCTAGTTGCTTCCATGTCCTGGCCATTATGAATAATGCCGCTATGAACATCAGTGTGCAAATATCTTTTCGAATATGAATTTTCAAGTCTTTGGGGTAAATACCCAGTAGAGGAGTTGCTGGATCATATGGTAGGTCAATTCTTAGTTTTTGAAGAACCTCCATACCGCTTTCCATAGTGGCTGTACCAATTTGCAGTCCCACCAGCAGTGTATGAGGGCTCTTATTTCTCCATATCCTCTCCAGTATTTGTTATTACTTGTCCTGTTGATTATAGCCAAAAATTTATTTCTTAATAGATAATTCAGTAACATAGAACCAGTCCCAGGAACTGTATCAAGATGTAGCTGTTTGTGCTTTAGCTCAGTTCAAAAGATCAGTTTCACATAGAGAGGATGTGTTAGCTTAGCTTTCTGGAGGTCTCCTGACTCCATTTTAAATTGTCCTCTTGACAATATCAACTCCATTTTGCTGTTTTTCTTTTATAATACCCAGGCTTAGCACAGTGAATAGTACACAGTTGATATTGAATATGTATTTGTTGAAATAAAGAATGGAGGAAGAGAGATAACCTGGGAGAGTGTAGAGTGAAAATGAGGAAAGGACCTAGAATCAATCATGTGGGTGAAAGGGAAAGTAGGTTTTTAGAGGGAAAATCAGTAGTTTTGTTTTAGCTGTTACACTATTCTATTTATGAGCCTGTTTCTAAATTCTGTTCTCAATTTATTTTTAAAAGAGATAATATATACCGTGGTAAAAATGCAAACTGTAGAGGAAGATAAAAACAAAAAGTAAAAGTCTTCATCCCCATCCACTCCCTTTACCATCAGTGCTACTTCCATGCTTGTTAGAAGTTTTCTTGTATATTCTTCCACTAATTTATTCTGCTCATACCAGCACATGTATATTCCTTTCTTTAAAGTACACAGATAGAATATTATTCATATTGTTTTGTTCGCCTTGTTTGTTGCTTAGAGCATATCATGGCACACCTTCCCTAATAGCACTTATAAATCTTTCTCATTCTTTTTAACACCATATTGTATATATACCATTACATGATGTATTATTTATCTAGTTCCCTATTTACTGACATGCAAAAGAGATTGTTTTTGATAGGAAAGAATCTAGTGGAAAAAAATAACCTGAAATTGTTATTGTGAGATATGTGGTTATCATCTTTATTTTTATTTAAAAAATAATATGTAACAGTGTAAAATAATGTTTTTCATATTAGTATCTGAAATTTTAAAATGAATATGGAATAATATAATTTATTGTTTTATCATTTGAAACTCTTTAAAAAACACTTTTCTTATTTCTAGGGTATTTCAGAACATCCTAGAGTTGCTCTAGAAGTTAAAATTAACCCTGCATAAAAACCTAGTGCTTTCTGATTTATTGCATTTAAACATTTTTTAAAATTTGAAAATTTTTTGAAGGTCATGTGCTATTTACTCTCTTGTAGGCCAGCTTTAATGACCATAGTTGATGGAATAGATAAAGTTTGCATCCATGTAGAATCAAAGCTGATAGAGAAGATTCTTCTCAACATTTCTCCTGACCAGCTCAAAAGAATTATAGGTAAGATATCAGCATGTCATCAAGAGGTTATTCTTGGTGAAAGTATTAATTTCAGTAGTATAGATAGTATAATGGAACAACAAGAACATTAGACTGTAAATTAAGATTTATTACTGTCAGCTAAAAGCAGAAGGATAATTTAGCTTGAGTGAAACATAAAACTATGTAAGTTGGAAGGTAAGACTTGCTCTACGTTTGTCTCAGTACATGAATGGAAGAAAGCAAGCACCTAATCTCTTGTTACTCTAAATTCTCAATTGGTAAGCAAAAACATTAGGATCTTAGTTTTTTTTTTTAATTCAGTTTATTGGGGTGACATTTGTTAATAACACTATATAAGTTTAAGGAATACTATTTTATAATACCTAATCTATTTGTTGCATTATGTGGTCACCACCCAAAGTTTAGTCACCTTCTGTTTCCATATATTTGACCCCTTTTACTCTCTTCCCTGCATCCCCTCTGGCAACCACTATACTATTAGTACCTTAGTTTTGTAATAGTTAAATAAATGAATGTGTGACACTATATGTATGAAGATAGTCTACTGTCAGTGGAGTGGATTTGCAGTATCTTCAGCTATAAAGCTAGGTATAGTCAGTGGGTGAAAACAAAGTGAAGATAATCCATTTGTCAGATGATCAAACTCCATACCTTTCCTCATTAGTCTCGGACTGTCTAAGCAGGTGAGCTTATCTTGTTCTGTCTCTTAATAATGGATTTTTATTTTTTTGCTTTTTTGTGTGTCTAGTAATTTTTGCTTGAATACTGAACATTACATATAGAACAAAATAGACAGAGGTAAACAGTTTTTTGTTTTTTTGGTTTTTTTACCTAGAAATAGGCATGTTTGTTTTCCTAGACCTTTACTGTGGGTGGGGGTGAGCAAAGTAATCTTTTTTAAAAAAAAAATTATTTAAATTAGTTCCAAGTATATAGTACATTGGTTAGACATCTATATAGTTCATAAAATGATCCTCCATTTGCTCCCTCCCTCCCCTGGCCCTCCACTTAGCCATCACATTAATGCCAATTGTATTCCCTCTGCCCAACTGTCAATGACTAATTTGTACTTCCATAACCCTTTACCTCGTTCTCCAGCTCCCCCACCCCCTCCATCCATCACCAAATTGTCTACTATGTTTGTGAGTCTGTTTTTGATGAGTATGTTTTTTTTGTTCCTTAGATTTCGCATGTAAGTGAAATCGTACGGTATTTATCTTTGTCTGACTTATTTCACTCAGCATAATAACCTCTAGGTCCATCCATGTCATTGCAAATGGTAGGATTACATTTTTTTAATGGCTGAGTAATATTCCATTATATATATGAACCATAGTTTCTTTATCTAATTGTCAGTTGATGGGCATTTAGGTTACTTCCATATCTTGGCTATTGTAAATTGTGCTGCCATGAATATTGGAGTGCATAGATCTCTACAAATTATTGTTTTGGTTTTCTTTGGATAAATACCCAGAAGTGCAATTGCTGGGTCAAAAGGTATATCCATTTTTAATTTTTTTGAGAAACCTCCATACTGTTTTCCATAGTGGCTGTACCAGTTTGCAATCTGGGCAGAGTAATCTTGTCAGACGTAGAGTTGGATTCAAGCTTGTTATTGCCTTACGGTCACTACTGGCTTCAAATTTTTGTAGCATTATCTTCTGCTTGTGTTGAGGAGTGGTTTGCTAAAGTTTTCCCCAACAATCCTATTTCACTATCAGCTTTAGCTCTTCACTCTGCATCTGGGCCTCAGAGAGTTTCTCTCTGTATTCTTGTATTTCCTCAAGCTGTACAGGCTCTATTGATTGTTATTTGGTATATTCTAGCCTGGTGGAAGGGGCAGGAGTCTCTGATTCTGATCCAGCCCTAGTCTACATAGCCCTGTGTCTCTGGATCTTGAATACAGCACTTTAGCTTTTACAGTGACCTTTCCCCTCTGGCCGTAACAGCCAGGCTCTGCCTCATATCTTTGGTGGGTTTTGTGTGGTCCTACCCTTCCCCAGCAGTAGGTTACCACTAATGGTCTTGATCCAGAGTGAGTTTTTTGCCCCTACCCCAGGCATAGCAGTATTTTTCTCTTATCTATTTTCAGTCTTCAGTGGATCCTCACCTGTACCCTGGGGCAACAGGATTTTCCATCCTTTCTCCAGGAGTTTAAGGTTTTTATTTCTTTAGGGGGTGTTTCTGAGTGGTGTTCTGTGCTTTTCCTCATGGCAGCTTCTCCCCTTCTCCAGGACTTCATCATAGTTGCACGCTTTCTCTGATGTCTGTCCTTTCGTCCAGTCTTGTGAGCACCTGGTGAAGATGAGAATAGCCTGCGATGGTGCAAATTCCCCCTGTCTGTGGTACTGGCCCATATCCGGCTTTTAGGAATTCATTAAAAACTTAGGTACATTCTTTTTCCTTGCTCGTTTGGTGGACCTGTCTTCTTTCTTAGCTCTGCCCCAGGTAAATCTGTGCTCCTGTTACATCTTCTCTACATTTCAGTCTTTTTGGCTGCTGTGCAGCCTTGGCTCTCTTATTGGTTCAAGAAAATTGTGACTTTGTAGTTTATTTAGCTTTTCTAATAATTGTTAAGGCAGGAGCCATGCTCTTTTCAGCTTTCTACATCCTAATTGGAAGTCTCTGAATTTTTTATTTGCTTTCTTTATTAATTTTCATTCTTTTGGCTATTTTTATTCCTTTTCTCAATGTTATTATATTTTTGGTCTTGTCTCTTCTTCTTCTTTTTTTTTTTTTGCATAAGTCAGTTAGCGTTTATGTCTCAGAGAAGCATCATTCTCATATCAAAAATATGTCTGTTTTGCCCATTCTTGACACAAAGTGATATTTCTTGAAATTAATTAAATTGTGACCATAAGTGAAAATATGAGCACCAATTATAAAGTCATCAGACCATTCAGATGGTTGCTAATCTTGATTTATTTTTAGCTTATCAAAGTAAAACTAGAAAAAGTGTAATTGTTATAGAGAATTATCATACTTCCAAAAATATGTCATTGGGCCTCCAGGAGTCTGTAGACCTAATCCGAAAAAGGTTGGTGGGTGCTGGTCAGGGAACTGGTATAGTCTGAGCATCGTCATTAGTGCATTGTTAGTCTAGTATTGAGTAACCTGCTAAATAGTTTGATTAGAAGTCCTAAAAAAAATAAGAGGAAGAATATAGGATAAATAGTAAATACAATGACATACCTGTCTATAATTTTAGTATTTTTCTATTATCAAGATTTGATATTCATTAACTAATTGATTCAGGGTTCTATTATATAAGCAATAAATTATGTATATATAATTATGATAAGAACTGTAGGCTGGTTAAATACAAGGGTAGTTTTTTTTTGTTTAATGCTTAATTTAGGAAAATGTTAATCTCAGTTCTTTCCTCTATTGTTTTAAGAAGTCAATAGCTGTGTCATTATAGGCAATGCTATCAGTATGAATAGTGTATTATCTCTGCCTTCTCTCCATAATCCATAGGAATTGCATGTCGTTATTCTAGAATATCTTCAGCAGCCTGTGACTAGAAAGAGAAGGCATAGCAAAGCAAATATAAAGTGGGGTTGGGACTTGAAAAACTGAGGGAAGCAATGAGCCCTTCAACATGTGCGTTTCTGTCAACCCAGGAATGACACTAAGAGCTGTGTATGTGTGTTTTCATCTTCCTCAGCTCCTTCCTCAGAGATCACCTATGGCATGGTTGCAGCAGACTTGTTCCACTCCTTATTGTCAGCGGGCGGGACACCTTGTGTAATGAAGGTGCAGAGCCTCTTTGTATTAGATGAAAACAGTTACCCGTTGCAACAAGATTTCTCTCTACTGGATTTTTATCTTGACAGTGTAAAGCATGCAACCTATGCCCTTCCCTGAAACCAGATCAAGAAATTACAGGCACTTCAAGGAAGACTGCTGAAATGATTTGTCTTTTGAAATGAATGATTGGGCTTGGAGGTTTTAAATATATTTTATAAAGAGCTAAATATGTAAATTAAAACTTTTTTCTAAAACAGTTCTGTGAGTTTTATTTGTTATGTCTTTTCCTTTCTTGCTTCTAGATAAATGGTCTAGCAATAAAGGCAGTACATTCCCTAGGAATTAAAGGTTCCCTTCATATAGTCCCTGCCACATTCCAGGCATGATACTAAGTGCTGTGGATATAGATGTGAAACATTTCCTCAGGAATTGCTTTTCTGCTATACTCACAAACTCTTAAGTGCTTTCCCTTAATCCTACTTCAATAAACTATCAACATGAAATGATTTCCTTGAGTATAACTGTACATGATAATGGATTAGTTTGTATAAGCCTAAAACAGGTTCAAGATAAGTATGTCTTTCTATAAAGAAGCATTGAAAATGAAGGCGACAAGGTCATGTTTCAACTCATTTTATAAAGGGAAAAAGAGTCATTTTCTTTGTTCGTTTCTGGAATTTGAGTGGCATACTGAATTTACTTGTCAATAAACATTTTGTTCTCTAATGAATGGAGAAGCAGCTTGTATAAAATAGTAGTCACCAATGAGATATGGAGTGATACTTAATCTGTAAGTTTTGTGTATGCTAAGAGTTAATAGATCAATAATATTGCTTGAAAATAACTAAATTCATGTGAACACATTTATTTACTATGTATAATTTTGTTAAGTTCTTTTTGGTTAATTGAAATTGTTTTCTCTAATTCAGGCTTAAAAAAAGACGTGGCTTCCAAAAAATGAACCTTAGGAGTTTTGTGATTCTCCCAAAAATAATATGCAAATGATTGTGTGTGTGGAGTGCAACACACACAAAAGTACATTTTTTTGTGGAGAAGAGTCTGTCTTTCAACAAATATTCAGAGGATCTTTGACCAAAAAGAAAAAAGAAAAGAAAAGAAAAAGCGTCATTAAGTGCTTCACTTTGTGGGGAAGATAAGGACAATAGATCAAATGGTTGCTACAATTTTATCTAGCACCTAGTAAGGTAGATAGAGAAAGAACTGTTCCATTTTGTATTGAGAGATACTGGAATCTCCTTAGGTTATCTGCCCACACCCTGTGATCAGGCATGGGTAGGACACCAGGATTGAAAGGGCTAGAATCACATGGGATGAAACACCGAACAGGCAGGTCACATACCCATGGCATGGTAGTTAAGAATTGGGAGGGCTGTCTCAGCTGTGAAAGTCTCCCCTGAGGAGTGAGGGGTCCCAGGTTCACACCGGGCTCCCCAACCCAGACTACCAGTGCCAGAAAGAGGAATCCCCATAATAGCTGGCTCTGAAAATCCGCAGGGACTCAGTCCAGGTGAGCCAAAGGCTGCCGTATAGCCAGGAATCTTCTTAAAGGGCCCACACGCAGACCCACTTGCTCACAAACACTCGGCCTAAGCTTCAGCAAAGGGACAGTAGCTTGAAAAGTACCAGGGACATATAGGGAGGAACTGAATTGTATGGTTTCAGGGCAAAGGCTGGAGGGGCAGCTGTCTTTGGGAGTAAAGTGCAGACAGGTGCCATTGTTCCTTCATTAATAAAAGGAGAGCCCTAAGCAGACACAAACATGTCCATGGCAATGGAAGATGCAAGAAGGCTTTGTGGTGGAAACATTTAACTCACATTTTAAAACACAGAAGGCGTTCACCACAAAACCATAGTGGTGGGCATACAATAGCAGAGCATAGTTGGAAAAAATGGAACATCTCAAATGGGGCTGAAAAAAATGAATACCACCCATTCCCCCCAATGAACAGGTGAGACATAAGATAGTGCAACAAAGAATGTATTTCTGAAGAAGTCTTAATTTATAAAGCAATGGAGGTTTTATCTACAGGTTCAATTTAGTATGAGAAAACATGTTGATTTGTGCAAAGCACTGAATTACATTTTTTAGAGGATACCAATGACATGACTGAATTGCCATACCAATTCTTTAGCCATAGAGTATAACACTGAAGCACTGGGAAACCAAAGACAAGTTCTATCATACCCCAAATATTTGAGTTACCATTGTTGTTCAGGCTTTGAAATATGGTTTGTTATAGATTAAAATGAATCTAGAAATTGGATCTAAAGACATCAGTGATAAATTAACTATAACACTTCATGTTCTAAAATTCATGTTCATAGGCTTTAAACAGATCAGAAGAGAGCTTTTATTTCATATGCTGTTGTGTAAGAGCAGACAGTTCTACAAAGTTTGATAGAATAACTTTTTCACAATGGCCATAAATTATCATCATCTCCAGAATTCTCCTAAACTACTATGATCCAAGACCCTCAGTTGTTTAAGACTAGTCTTATATTACTTTAGGTTCAGCACAACCTACAGAGTTGACCATGGGCTATGACACGGCTTTCTCAGGAGAAAATGTCTGTAATTTCTGAGAAAATATAGAATGAAGCATAAAAAATAACCATCCCTATGTTTTTCATTTTAAATGATAAATTTGTATTCCGGAAGGTTTGTGGATGGTGCAATATAGGTCATGAATCAGAACAATTAGAATAAAGTGTTCATCTTTCCTGAGAGTTTAATACTGGTCCCTGTTTTACTGTCAATGGGGGAGAAATATGTGAGAGGGAATGAAGTTTGCCAATCAGTTGTCATTCTGTCTTTGAAGATATTGGTTTATTATTAAGAAGTGTATTCCACCTACTTAAGGAATATATTTACTAAGGGTGGCCTCTCTGCTTCCAAGTAGAGGAGGAGGTATGGTCATCTCTTCCTTTCCTCCCACTGCAGCTTAGAGCTAGAGGGAGGGGGACGTTCATTGACACTGAGACTTCTCCCCATTCCCTCCCTTGTCCCCAATGTCCAGTTCCTCCAGTAGTTGGGGGCAGGTAGGAGAGAAGGAAAGGGGAAAAGAGTCTTCTTACAAACTAGCTCCCCAGATGGTCCTCTCTGATGGTCTCTGCTCTTCTAGCCTGTCCTGACTGTTGATGCCATCTGCACAGCAGGCACTGAACACTCCTCTTTCTGGAGTGCAAGGTGAGGATTCTTTGGAGAGCTTAACCTTCATGTACAGTATATGCACAGTTTCTTGTCATGGGAGATCAAGCTCTTGCCTGGTCTCTTCCACCCCTCGACTCCCTCCAAATGTCACTTGTCCTCTCCATCCTGAGTTTTCTCACCTATTCACTTCATTCCATGCTCAAATAAGCACAGCAGAGCAGGTCAGCAAATACCATGTATAATCAGACATTAGACAAGATAAGAAATTGTCTCAATTTGCATAACATTTAGTACAACTCAATTTATGTAACATTATGATACTGCCTGGAAAAATCTTACCAAAATAGTGTAGTGGTTTTCCTGGGTGGGGAATTAGGGCCTGGTTTTACTTTCTCCTTTATTATTATTTTTATCTGATGGAATAACCAGGAAAATTTCCTTAATTTCTAGGGATTCCGTATGTTAAAAAGATCATTTCTCAAATATAGAAACATAATATGATACGATTTGATCACAGAAACTAACGCCACATAGTGTAGATACTTCATGGAGTGGCAGCCAAGCATGCAACAATGCTCCTTCTCTGGGCCATATCAATACCATTTAATTTGATCCCTTGGCAAAAATTGCTTACTTAAAGAGAGTAGGATGCCTGACTTAAACTGGGATAATCATGTTCTTTTTCCTGGAACTAAAATAAATTAAGATTTGCATACAGTAGGACACACAGCTCCTAAATGTGCAATTTGCTGAGTTTTGACAAATATATACATTTGTGTAACCAATGCTCCAATCAAAATTTGGAACATTTCCATCACTTTAAAAATTTCTGTCATCTCCACTTTTAGTCAATTCCCACCACCCATGATAGGCAACCACGGTTCTGATTTTTATCACAATAGTTTTATTTGTTCTTGAACTTTATATAAATGAAATCATATATAGTATATTCCCTTGTGACTTGCTTTTTTTCACACAATGTTTTTGAGATTCATCCAAATTTTTATGTGACTCAGTAGTTTATTCTTCCTAATGCTGAGTGATATATCAACACATTATATTATTTTTCTATTAGAGGTCATTTAGGTTGTTTCCAGTTTTTGGCTATTATGAATACTTCCCATAAACATCTTTTTACGAGTCTTGTGGACATATATATTCATTCTGAAGGGGGGAAAACACTTGAAATTGAGATTGCTGGTTTATAAGATAGGTGTAGATTTAACTTTATAAGAAACTGCCAAACAGTACTCCAAAGTTGCACAATTTTATATGCTCACAAGCCATGCATGAGGATTCCAGTTGTTCTACATCCTTGTCAACATTTGGGGGTATCATTTATTTTCATTTTAGCCATTCTGCTGGATGTAAAGTGAGTTTAATTTACATTTTCCTGATGCCTAATAATGTTGAGCAACTTATCCGGTGTTTATTTGCCATCTGTATGTCTTCATTTGTAAAGTGTCTGCTCTAGTCATTTGCACATTTATTTTATTAGGTTTCTTGTCTTTTTTACTGGTCATATGTATGTTAAAGATGAAAGTCAGATGTATGTACTATTAAAATTTTTGAAGTGTCTGTTCAGCATTAGAAATTAGAAATTAGAGAAGAAAAAGAAATATGTAGTTGAAACAAAAAGTCTTAAATAAATAAAATGTCACTATTTTGAATGACGAGAATATATACCCAGAAAAATAATCCCAGGAAATCAATCAAAAATATATTGGTAATACATTTATCATATATAACATTAATTAAATATAACACAAATTGTAAATTTTTAATACAACAATATTACTACATACCTGTAATGCACAGTTCTAAATATAATAAAAATAATCATGCTTATAGATAAACTAAAAACATTAAAAGCTTTATTTACTCTAAGGGAATGATTTTAAAATCATGAAGGAAATAAAAGGAAATAGGAGTCAATGAAACATTGTACCTGAATCAATGAAACATTATACATGCTCCTCTACTGGTTGAAAAGATTTGATATGCAGAGTTGATTCAATATTAACCAAAGTCCCTGCAGGATGGCATATAAAAGTTCATAAATTGATTTAAAATTAATTTAGAAGAATAAAAAGGAATGTAAATATTCTAAAAACCTTTGAATTGTACACTTTAAATGGGTGAATTGAATGATACATGAATTATATCTCAATAAAGCTGTTAAAAAAGAATAAACAAAAAATTTTTAAAGCTAAAATTTTAAAAAGGTAAGCAAAACAATGAAAAAAATTAAAAACCTGGTCTTGGTGTTGATGGTATATTTAGTGAAAAATCATATTAGGAAAGAGTATGTAAAATATTTCCTTTTTGTAAAGGCATACATTAAATCAGTGAAGAGTGGTTAAGAACTTTTAACAATGTTTATTGTAAGGAAATAACAACCACAGTACATTTTACTTAATGATGAAATGGGGAAAAATTTCTGAGAACTGGAATCAGACAAAGATATCCACTGTTAACACTCATATCCAGTACTTTTCTGGTGTTTCTAGTCAGAGTAATAAAGCAAAAAATTGAAATAAAAATTATAAAGATTAGAACTGAGGTGTAAAATAAGAATTATGTATACTGAAAACTCAAAAGAATCTAGAGATTAATTAATAGAATATTTGAAGTTAGCATGATTGCTGGATATAAGGTCGATATAAGAAAATGAAAACTGCGAGGAGAAACGTGGCAGAGTGAGAGTCATCCCCAGATCCTCCCTTTGAAACAACAATAAACCTAACATCTAAAACTCAACAAAAAACACCCAAACTGTACACAAGCATGTCTGAGCATGGAATCTGCACATAAGAGCTACCACACGTCAGAACCCCGGGTGTTGGGTGGTGGACTGGGAGAAATATAGAAGCTGCCTCTTGTAGCAGGAGCTCCCTGTAGGAGGAGGGGAAGGGGAGAAAGAACAGTGAGTTTCCTGAACAGCCTTGTCTGAAAAAGCCATAAACTCCCCATGGTCTGCATCAGGGCCCAGTCATCAGGGCAGAAGGCAGTAAAGCAGGACGGCAGAAAAATAATAGTTGATTTTTACCAGCTGTGGCTGCAAAACCAAGGCTAAGCCACAGCCCTCATCCCCGAACCCAGAGGACCCCTCCCCCCATATCCTCGGAGACCTGATCACCACAGAGCCCCAGGGGTATCTGAGCAAATGCTAACAAAAATTGTTGCCTACACTGACAGGGACTGAAACTGAGGGTAGGAGCGTGATTAAATATCTATCAAAAAATAAAAGGCATTTAAAAAGCTTTATATAAAGCAGGGATCCAAGAGGCTTAGATGCAACCTACTGGAAACCAAACAAAGAGTGCCTTCTTTGCATAGGCTAGAGAGACCTTTGTATAATAAATCTTCCTGAAAAAAAAAAAAACAGAATACATTTCCATTAATGCCCAGGTGGAGATATAATCCATTAAACACCATGAACAACCAAGGTGACAAACATCTCAGAAAGAGTGAGAAAAATCCCAGAAAATAAGCTTATAGACATAGAAATATGCAACTTAAATGACAGAAAATTCAGGATGGTACTTCTAAAAAAACTCAGTGAGTTTCAAAACGTGTCATGTTAACAATTTCAGAAACTGAAAATATTCCTAGATGAGCAGAGCAAGGGAATTGAAACCCTCAAAAAGAACAGAATAGATCTTCTGGAGACAAAAAACACATTGCAAGAGTTGAAAAATGAAATAGCAAGCTTGGGAAATAGAGTTGACCAAATGAGGAAAGGATCAGTGGTATTGAAGACAGAAATCTAGAAATAAATCAGAAGGAAGAAGAAAAACCAAAAATGAAAAATATGAAAGAGAAATACAAGAACTAGCTGATACCATCAGGAGAGGAAACATAAGAATAATGGGCATTATTGAAAGTGAGGAAAAGGAGCAGGACTAGAAAGCATTTTCAGAGAAATAATGGATGAGAATTTCCCAAATCTAAAGAATGAGCTGGAGCTTGGAATTCAAGAAGTCAATAGAACACCCAATTATCTCAACCCAAAATGTCTTCACCAAGACATATTGTATTAAAATTATCAAAAATCAATGACAAAGACAGAATTCTCAGGGGCCAGAGAGAAGAAAATGGTAAGTATAAAGGAAAACCCATTAGATTATTGTCAGACTTCCTAACACAAACCTTACAAACCAGAAAAAAAGTGGAATCAAATATCCAAACTATTAAGTGAAAGGAACTACCAGCCTAGAATAATGTATCCAGCTAAGCTCTCCTTTAGATATGAAGGAGAAATAATACCTTTGCAGACATACAAAAATTGAGGAAATTCTCTACTACAAGTCCTGTACTACAGTAAATACTGAAAGGGATCAGATCACCTAAAAGAAAATGACAAAAAATATATATATATAATTAGGAGTAAAGTGACTATCAGGCAAATAGAAGCAGAGGAGTGCAACCCTTACTAAGAACAGGGCATTATAAGCTTAAACAATAAAAAGAAAATTGCTATAGCAAGATAGTAATGAACATTCAGCATACCTAGGGACAAATTGAAACAACAATGACTGAAAAGGGGAGGATTCAAAGATCCAAATTCGCAAAGGGGAATGGAGATAAGTCACATGCAGAAGAAACTGGATGACTATATATACACACACATATATATATACACACACACACACACATATACACATACATACTATATATATACATATATGTAATATATGTATGTATATGTATATATATACCTATCTTTTACATATTCATAATGGTAACCACACACCAAAGATTCAGAACTGAAGTATTATAACATAAAACAAAAAGTACAGAGGGAAAACCCACAAAAGCCACAAAATAAAGAAGAAAACACAAGGACCAAGGAAGCAATGGAAACATTGAGCTACCGAAAGTAAAAGACCAAAAATGGCTATAAGAAGATCACAATATTTCAATAATCACCCTAAATGTAAATGGACTGAACTCATCAATAAAAAGGCACAGGAAAGTTGCAGAATGGATCAAAAAACAAAAACCCAATTATATAATACCTCTAGGAGACACATCTCAGCTCCAAAGGCAAATATAGACTGAAAGTGAGTAGAAAGTGATATTTCAAGAAAATGGCAGTGAGAGAAAAGCAGGAGTAGTGGGTACTAATATCAGATGAAACAAACTTCAAAATAAAAAAGTAAACAATGATACTGAGGACACTTCATTGATAAAGGGAATCATGCACCAAGAAAGACATAACACTTATTAATATCTATGCTCCAATCAAGGGAGCCCTGAGATATGTACTAACAAAACTAAAGGGAAAACAGACCAAAACACTATCATAGTAGGTGACCAAAGTATCCCCACGGTTGGATATGGACAGATTATCCAAACAGAAAATAAATATGGAAATAACATCCTTAAATGACACAATTAGACCAACTGCACATAGTACACATTTACAGAGCCTTCCACCCAACAGCTGCTTAATACATTCTTCTATAGTGCACATGAACATCCTCAAGGATTGACTACGAGACACAGAGACCGCCTCAACAAATATAAGAGGGTTGAAATCATACCAACCACATTCCTTTGATCATAATGCCCTGAAACTGAGATCAAACTGCAAAAAGAAAGCAGGAAGAACCACAATACATGGAGATTAAACAACATGCTAATGAAAAATAACTGGGTCAGAGAAGAAATAAAAGAGAGATCAAAAGATACATAGAAACAAATGATATATGATGTACAACATAATCTAAAGTTTTGGGACACAGCAAAGTGGTCATAAGAGGGTTCATATCATTACAGGCCTATCTCCAAAAAACAAGAATGAACTCAAATAACAACCTAACACTTCATCTCAAATTAGGGAAGAGCAAATGAAGCCTGAAATCAACAAAAGGAAAGAAATCATCTAAATTAGAGCATAAATAAATGGAATTAAAAACAAAAAATAATTGATTGAGCTGTTCTTTGAGAAGGTTAATAAATTGTCATGGCTGACTTACTAAAGAAAAAAGAGAAAGGACACAAGTAAACAAAATCAGGGATGAAAGAGGGGGAAATTAATGACAGACACTGCAAAAATTCAAAGCATTATACAAGAATACTATGAAAAAGTATACAACACCAAATTTAATAACCTAGAAGAAATAGATAAGTACTAGATAAATACAAGCTTCCTAGACTGAATCAAGAAAATCTAAATAGACTGATCGCATTATGGATATTGAAACAATCATCAAAAACCTATCAAAAAGTAAAGCCAGGACTAGATGGCTTCACAGTGAATTCTACCAAACATTCAAAAAAGATTTAATATCTATTCTCCTCAAACTCTTCCAAAAAATCAAAGAGGAGGCAATACTTCCATCATTTTATGAGGCCAATATTACCTTGATACCAAAACCTGGTACACTAAAAAAAAAAACTACAGACTATCTCTAATGAACACAGAAGCAAAATTCCTAAATAAGATACTATCAAACTGAATGCAGGCAATAACAATTAAGATTATACACCCGATCAAATAGGCTTCATCCCAGGGACACAGGGATGGTTCAACATATGCAAATCAATTAATGTGACACACCACATAAACAAATTAAAAAATAAGAATCATATGACTATATCAATAGATTCAGAAAAAGCCTTCGATGATACAGCAACCATTTATGATCAAAACACTTAACAAAATTGGTATAGAAGAAAATACCTTAACATAATAAAGGCCACGTATGACGAACCCTCAGCCAACATTATACTTTATGGTGAAAACTAAAAACCTTTCCTCTAAATCAGGAACAAGGTAAGACTGTCCACTATCGCCACTCTTATTCAATATAAGATTGGGTCCTAGCAATGCAGTCAAGCAAGAGAAAGATATAAAAGTCATCCAAATAGGAAACAAAGAAGTCAAACTGTCACTATTTGTGGATGACATGAATTCTCTATACAGAAAACCCTAAAGACTCCACAAGAACACTACTAGAACAATAAGCAAATACAGTTAAAGACTCTGGATACAAAATCAATGTTCAAAAATCCATAGTTTCCTATACTCTAATCATGAAGTGTCAGAAAAAGAAGTAGAAAAAATAATTCCTTTTGCAATTGCACAAAAAGAATAAATACCTAGGAATAAATTTAACAACCTGTGAAGGACTTAATAATGAAAAACTACAAGACCTATTAAAAGAAATTGAAGAAGATACAAAAGAAATGGAAAGATATTTTGTGTTCTTGGATTGGAAGAATCAACATAGTTAAAATGACCATATTACCTAAAGCATTATACAGATTTAATGCAATCCCCATCAAAATCCATCAGCATTTTTAAAGAAATAGAACAAAAATCATCAGATTTGTAAAGAAGCACAAAAACTCCAATTGCCAAAGCCATCCTGAGAAAAAAGAACAGGCTGGAGGCATCACTCTGCCCGACTTCAAATTATACTACAAAGTGACAGTAATAAAACAACATAGTATTGGTGGCAAAACAGACACATGACCAGTGGAACAGAATTGAGAGTCCAGAAGTAAATCCATATTTATATGGGCAAATAATTTTAACAAAAAAGCCAAAAAAATACAGTGGAGAAAGGAAAAGCCTCTTCAATAAATGGTGCTGGGAAAACTGGAAACCACCTGCAAAGAATGAAACTAGACTTGTTGTCTATCACCACACACCAAAATTAACTCAAATGGATTAAGACCTGAATATAAGACCTGAAACAATAAAATGCATAGAAGAAACATAGGAACTAAACTCAAACCTTGGACTTAAAGAGGATTTTATGAATTTGACCTCAAAGCAAGGGAAGTAAAAGCTAAAATAAATGACTGGGACTACATCAAACTAAAAAGCTTCTGCTCAGCAAAAGAAATTGTCAACAAGGTAAAGAGACAACCATCTGAAATGGGAAAATATATTTGCAAGCAACGCTCCGATAAGGGCCTAATATCCAAAATATACAAAGAACTCATACAACTCAATACAACAACAACAACAACAACAACACAACACAACAACAACAACATCCAATCAAAAGGGCAGAGAGACCTGAACAGACACTTCTCCTAGAGGACATACAAATGGCCAAAAATATATGAAAAGGTGCTCAACATTGCTAGCTTATTAGGGAAATGCAAATCAAACCACAATGAGATACACCTCACACCTGTTAGAATAGCTGTTATCAACAGGACAGGTAATAAAAATATTGGAAAGGATGTGGAGAAAGGAACCCTCGTACATTGCTGGTGGGACTGCAAATTGGTACAGCCACTATGGAAAACAGTATGGAGGTTCCTCAAAAACTAAGAAATTGATCTACCATATGATCCAGCAATCTCTCTATGAGTATTTACCCCAAAAGACTTGAAAAACCCATATCCGAGAAGATATTGCACACCGATGTCCATAGCAGCATTATTCACAGTGGCCAGGACATGGAGGCAACCAGTGTCCTACGATAGATGATTGGCTAAAGAAGCTGTGGTACATATATACAATGGAATATTACTCATCCATAAGAAAATGAAATACTGCCATTTGTGACAACATGGATGGACCTCGAGATAATCATACTAAGTGAAATAAGCCAGACAGAAAAAGTTGAAAATCATAGGATATCACTTATATGTAGGATATAAACCTAAAAAGCAAAAATGAACAGGACAAGCAACAGAGACTCATGGACATGGATTAAGACTAGTGGTTACCAGAGGGGAGGGGAAGAGGAGGTAGGTGGGGTAAAGGCAGTTAAATACATGGTGACAGAAAGAAATCTAAGGTGAACCCACAGTGTAAATGTATATATGCCTTACTGTTAAAGTGTACAGCTGAAACTACTGGATTTCATTAACCGATATCACCATAAAAAATAAATAAATAAAAAGGAAAAGAACTTTGTATACTAGCTAGAATTAACATAAAAATTAAAAAATTCCATTACAATAGAATATGAAAATCAAATATCTAGGGAAAAACTTAATGAAGGATGTATGAAACCTCTACACAATATTTAGAGAAATTAAAGAGAAGCTAAATAAATGGAATTATATACTATGTTCAGGGACTAGAGGACTCAGTATTTTAAAGATGTCAGTGCCCCTCAAACTGACCTATAAACTCAATGCAATCCACCCTGAAATCACAACAGACTTCTTGGGAGGTGGTAGGGACTTAGCAAGCTGACTCTAAAATTTATATGGAAATGCAAAGTGCCCAAAAGCTAAGACACTCTTGAAGAAGAACCAGATTGAGGACTGAAGATATTGTCATTACAAATCAGTAATTAAGACACGGTGGCATTAGTAAAAAGATAGGCAAATTACTGATGTAACAGAAGGAGACCAGAAGTAGTGTTGAGATAATGAATATCCTTTGGAAAAAAGGAAGAAACTTGAGACTGATGTTATAACTTATTCAAATTTCTACTTCAAGTAGATTCTATATTTCAATGTGAAGACAAAATAATAAAACTCTTCTGAAAATAGTATAAGAGAGAATAAGCTTCATGATTTTAGGATTTGAAAAAACTTCCTAAAATTGGACACACACACAAAGCATTAATATAAAAGATTGCTTCATTTTGACTACATTAAAATAAAAAACTTCAGTTTATCTAAACAAATCCATTAAATGGGAGAAAATCAACCAAAAATATATTAACAAAACTGTATTACTAAAAAAAGAGAGGATTGTAGAAAACATTTGCAATACATTGAATCAAAAGACATTCCTATAAATCATAAGAAACCCACAAATAACCCAATAGAAAAACAGCTCCAATCTATGAACAAGCACTTCACAAAGAAGAATGACCCGTTAATATATGAACACTGTTCAATCCATTAGTCATCAGGGGAGTACACATTTAAATCCACAAGGAGATACCTTTACATGCTGAAAAGAACCATTAAAATAAAAAGGCTGACAATACCAAGGGTTGACAAGGACACAGACACATAGGAACTCTCATACACTGCCTGGTGAGAATGTGAATTGGCACATCGACTTTGGAGAACAGTTTCTCTTTATCTACCAATTGGAAGATATATAAACCCCTATGACCCAGCAACTTCATTTCTATTTTTATAACCCCCGAAATGTATGATGAATGTTAAAACATCATGTGGCGTGAAGAAAGCCACACACACAAAAAGAAAGCTTGCTTTCTGATTTCCTACGTAAACTTCAAACCAAACCAAACCTCAAAAAAAAAACCTATAACGTTTAAGGCTGCATAGTTAGGTAATAAAAGGAAAGAAGTGATTACCATATAATCAGATCAGTGGTCACTTGGGCAGGAAGAGAAGGTAGTGTTTGGGAGGGGGCACAAGAGAAAATCTGGGATGGGAAAGGTGGTTTATTAATTATCACTTACCTCGCCCCTCAAATGCTCCTTCAGTACGTGCTTTGCAGATGGAGTTCCCTTAAGCAGCTCTCCTTCGCAGTGACTACGGTGCTAAACAGTAGAGGGCGCTCGAGACACAATGAGGGAGGCAGGTGCTTTTCCTGCTTGTTCCAAGAAACTGCACATCCTTCCCCGTGCCGGCGTGAGGACACCTAGTGGCATTCTGCCCCGGCCACACTCCCTGGACTCGCGATCCCTTGACCATCTTGCGTCCCAGCCCGGCCTGTCAAGCATGTTCCCATGGCCTTCCTGACGTGGACACCACGCGCTGCAGGCCATTGGTCCTTTCTTTACCTGTGCTCCCACTCCCTCGGATCATCCAACTCCTGGAGGTTTGTCAGTTAACAAATTGATAAAAGCATATTTTCAAAACAAAGGGTCAACAGGAATCAAATCTGGTCACTTGCGGGATGTATAGTCCCTCATCACGAGACGCACAGATAACTTTTACACAGTCAGAAGGGAGAGAAAAGAAAAACCAGAGGGAAGGAGGGTGAGAGTTAAAAGAGGAGAAAGAGAGAGAGGAAGGAAGGGAGTGAGGGAGGAAGGAAGGAGAGAGGGAAAGAAGGAAAGATAAAAAGGGAAATAGGGGAGAAATGAGAAACCGCGCAACCTTATTAGCAACTAAAGGTGCACAAACAAAAGCAGCTTATCTAATAGGCACGGAAACAGACCCCACGCCCTTGAGAATGTGCAGCACTACACACTGTCTCTGTCTTTTCGAGGTCTCTCTGGCAATATGTAATAATGACACCATTTTTGGACACCTGGAATCTGATATATTCGTTCCAGCTTCATCACTTATGAGCTATGGGTCAGAGAAATGGCGTCCCTCTTCGATAATCACTTTCCCATATCTAAATATGGGGAAGGTCTCTTCCTGGGCTGGCGTGCGGATTTAAACAAGCTGCCTTATAAAAACCTAAGTACAGTTCCTAAGAGCTATTCCTTTCTTCCCATCTGGACAGTTATTTTCACTTTGAGAAACACACCTTTGAAATTGGTAAAATGGGGAGGTGATTTGGACCAATAATTCCATACTTTAAAAATTAGGGAAAACCAATAATAGGCAGATTGGTACAATCTGTCTTTCATACTGTATATTAAATTCAATTAAGAAATATATCATTATGTTGAAAGAGTCAGGCTTTATGGAATGTAATCAGAAACTACTTCATTCTTTTTTTTCCAGTGACCCATTTCAAACCTGCTTGGCAGGTAGCTTCTTCCTGCCCTTTGGATAAAATCTAGGGCAAGTCCCATGACTTCTTTGATTACTCTTAGGTAACAATAAATTTTTTTTCTATAACTTCTAATTAAAAAACAGGCTGTATCAGTACTGAACTGCCCAGTCTCATTAGTAGTTCTAAACTTCCAGCTTCATCTAAAGCATGCTCCTTCATTCTCCCTCACCCTGGCTCATGTCTGCATGAGGCTGCAACAAGAAATGGGTACGTAGCAGTTTTCCTACTTCTCCACTTTGTGCTTACCACTCCTTCTGCCTGACTTGTTAACAGGTGTTTCTGATCATTCGGGAAAGGGCAGGGTATGGGAAAGAGGCTGCCTAAGGTGGCAGGAGAGGTTTCTGTGTCACTAGTAGTTCAGCAAATAAGCTGGAGTACTCATATGGGTTCTTCTTCAAGAAACTCCTTTCTGTGTAAGATCCGTTAACCTTGGGTTCCCATGACTTAGGTTGGCCCCAGAGTGTGGCTCGCACACAGCACTGTCCCATTCCCTTTAAAAATCTTTATTATATTTTCTGAAAATGGAAGCGTAGACATTTATTTCTCAGACACCCTTACAAATACAGTTCTAGATTGAGTTTGCCAAATGTGAGACTAGAAAGCTGAAAAGAAGGTAAAAAATCATCCTTTTCTTCCTTTGACACTGACATTTATGACAGCAAGAAGCTGGAGGCTCTTGCAGTAATTGGGAAAAGAATTCCATAATGAAGAAATTAAAAAAACGAACAAACCATAATGGCAAATGGCTGTGAAAATTCCAGCCATATCTTTACAGGATACCAAATTGGCTGCAGTGGCTTTGAGGCACGGTAGCAGGTACACAGCAGTGAGGACTTCTTGGTGACTGCACAACCAGGAACAGGCTCCTGGATTCTCCAGTTCTAGGGAACATCAGTATGGTACGTTGAATTATCATCCCAATTCTTTACCCCTTCGTGTAGCTATGTCTATTGCTATATAACTTTGCAGTTCCTCTCACAAAAAGTATAGTTTACTTCCCTGCCCCTTGATTTTGAACTTGGCCACATGACTTACTTCAGCCATGGGATTGGTGACATAACACAAGCAGAAGAGTAGAAACATGTTTCCCTTTCTCCACCTTCACCATGAAAAGAGCTTTCCCTAGGTAGTTCCTGCCCCTTTAGCCTGTGCCTCAGAATGAACAACATGGACCAGGCCTGGGTGAGGACCTGAGCCTGGCCAGCCCACAGCTTGAAGGTTATATTGCCTAACTAGATCAGCCCACACTCAATTGAATCATCAATATTATGAGAAATAAATGGTTATTTTAATAGGACACTGAGATGTCGTGATTGTTTTTATGCGCCATTATTGTAAACTAGCTAATTGATACAAGCACTTCTCCCTTTTGACTTCATCAGCTTTCCCAAATTTGTGTAATCAAATCCCTGTATAAATCACTCTTTGCTGAGAATTTTTTTTCTGGGAAAAGAATTCTGGAAAAATAGTTTTTTTCTGCTTGAGGCAAACTGATGTTCATGCCAGGAACAACTGGAAAAGCTGAATACAACACAGAAAACCTTTTTTTTAAGTTATTTGAGGGCTGCCAAGTTGACAAGCATATGATAGGCTATGATTACAGAAGAAGGAAAATACAATAGGTTAGGTGACATTCTGTGAACCACTTTTCCTTCAGGAAATTTGGCTGATTGTAGCTAAGAAACTGAGCATTTGGCAGAGGGCCATAGCTTAGTCAGAAAAAGGTAGCAGAGTCTTTGGACCTGGAGAGACAAGAAATTGGGAATTTGGGTCGCCAAGGCAGCAGGGACTGGATAAGCCAAGATGTCAGATAGAAGGGAGACACAGAAGAGTAATTCTAACCTTACGGGTTTTATCCCTTGAATCATTTGCTGAATTATAAAGCTGTGAATTATCAAGTTATATAGGAAGTCTATGAAATACAGCAGGGCTTTTCTTTCTTTCTTTCTTTCTTTTCTTTCTTTCTTTCTTTTCTTTCTTTCTTTCTTTCTTTTCTTTCTTTCTTTCTTTCTTTCTTTCTTCTTTCTTTCTTTCTTTCTTTCTTTTTCTTTCTTTCTTTCTTTCTTTCTTTCTTTCTTTCTTTTCTTCTGCAATAACATGACACTAAGGAGATAAAACTTGGAATTCAGGATCCCTAAGGAAAGAAGTCTATTAAACACACCAGATTCTCATTTGGGATCCTTGGAAGACTATACTCTAGAAATGGGGGCAAATCATAGGTAGAGATAGAATCTTACCCAAAACTGTAACCTAAACTCCAATCAGTTTTAGTACCAGATTGGGTTAGAGTTAACCTGTTCCACTCTGTCAGAGGTTTACTGTAGTAAACCATCTCTAGAGGAATAATGTGTCCTGAGGCCACTATAATTTATCATAATGGTCAGCATTCAACAATAAATTATCCAGCATGTCAAAAAACAGGATCAAAGTGGGGAGGACATATACAGAATGCAGATGAAAAAGGGGTTCTACTGAAAAGTTACCTTGCAGGGTAATCTGATCATAAATTCCAAACTGGGAAGTTATGGTGGGTAGTCATGCCCCAGGACTATAACTTCTTTAGTAAAAGGCTTATCTTTGCCTTAAGCCAGACTTGTCCATTGTTTCTGTGCATCTAGGTTAACAGAGTAACTCTCTTTTTCAGACCCCTCAGAGGCATAACTACTCTCAAGGGAGCACATAATCTTCTTAACTATCCTGTAGTCCAGGGGTCTCAACCTTGGAGTCATGGACCAGTACTAGTCTGTGGCCTGTTAGGAACCTGGCTGCCCAGCAAGAGGTGAGCAGCAGGCCAGAGAACAAAGCACCGTATTTGCAGCCACTCCCCAGCACTAGCATCACCGCCTGAGCTCCACCTCAGATCATCAGGCATTAGATTCTCAAAGGAGCACCAGTCCCTGGTGCCAGAAAAAGTTGGGGGCAGCTGCTGTAATCTAATCCCTGCTTTGCTTTCTCCCACCTTTGTTTAAACTTCCTTAATTTCCAAATGCATAAAAGAAACTTCAAACGTCATTTTTAGGAATCATTTTTCTCAGTCTGTTGAGATCTTGCTTCCAGGAATAACTTCTGTTTGGCTCAAGTAAAATTTTATTAACATTCTCTACAGGTTTGGATATTCATACGTCAACAATAAAACTGATTCATCAGTGACCCAGATATTGGTGTGATTGACAAAAAAGAAGACTTTCATCAAAGAACTATAACAAAATATTAAATGGAAATTTAAGTGCTGAAGTGTTGACAATGGGGGAGGCTGTGCATACATAGGGGTGAGGTTATGTGGGAAATCTCTGTACCTTCCCCTCAATTTTGCTATGAACCAAAAACCTAAACTTACATTTTTGCAATAGAAAGCAGAGGAGTGTGTGTCAAAAATCAATCAATATAATTCATCACATAAAAAGAATAAAGGAGAAAAATATGATTCCTTCAAAAGATGCAGAAAAAGTATTTAATAAAATTTAACAATTTGTGGTAAAAAGAAAACTTTTAACAAATTGAAAATACATGATCATGAGTATTATTAAAAGTCCTATAGCAAGTGTCATACTTAATAGTGAATATTGAAAGCTCTGCCACTCCTGAGATTGAGAACGAGACAGGTATACCTACTATCACTATTGCAGTTAGGCCTACCCGATACCATTTATATATCAGCCTTGTATCCTGCAATTTTGCTGAACTGGTATATTAACTTTAATGGTGTGTGTGTGTGTGTGTGTGTGTGTGTGTGTGTGTGTGTGTGTATTCCTTAGGATTTTCTGTAGATGACCATGCCATCTGCAAATATATATTTAATTTCTTTCTTTACAATCTGGATGCCTTTTTTTCTTGCCTGATTGCCCAGCTACTGCAATTTGGCAAGATATAAAGAAGGCACAAAGATTGGACAGGAAGAAATAAAACTGTCATTTGCAGAGGTTCTGATTATATCAAAGAAAATACAAAGAATTTACTGACAAAGTACTACAATTTAAGTGACTTTAGCAAGGCCACTCACTAGATATGTCGACATTCAAAAAAATCAATAGAATCTATATATAATAGCAACAAACATATATAAAACACCTAAGAATAAATCTAATGAAAGACGTGCCAGAACATTTTACTGAAATTACAAAACAGTCCTAAGAAAACTTACAAGAGACTTAAACAAATGGAGGGATACGCCATGTTAATGAATCAAAGATTGAATACTGTAAAGGTATCAAATGGCCCCCAGACTGTTCTATTCACTCAATAAGACACATTTAAATTCTAGTAACTTTTTGTGTGTGTGTGGAAATTGACAAGCTGTTTCCAAAAATGCTGTATGGAAATGCAAAAGGCTTCTTTCTTCTGGGGTCATCTGTGAACAGGATTTGAGACAATCCAGGACAGCTCTCTCAGGCCATGGGAAACAGATGTGTACTTTTTAGGCCTGATCGTAGCTATAGACAGGGGCCAGCTCAACATAGCAACCCCTTCTTCCTCCCTATCAGAGCAGAGAGCCTGCCAATCTCTTGGCATTGAGATTTTTTAGTTGTGATTCAGACACACCATTCTACTCTGTTCCGCAAAGGGGATGCTTTCCAACTTTTTCAAGTGGATCTAGAAAGGCCTCACCTTGAAATGTAGTGGTGGTTGGCTTCTACTGTCTCAGGACCCTAGGTAGACTGCTACAAAATATTTAGAGAGAACTCGTGTTATGTGTAAGTTATGACACTATTAGGAAATTACTGGAGTGTGGACTATGTTGAAAATGTGCACGTGAAATAAGCGAGAGAAAGCAAAGACAAGATATTTTGTCCATGCAGACCACTACTAGGGAAAGCTTGACTGAGACTGGAAGTCAAGTGAAAGGGGCAGAAACTGAGAGTATAAAAGGTTCGCTTCTTTCTTCTGCTGAAGTTTACTTCACTGAACAAGAAAAGAGACAATGCTGGTTTAAGGGTTCATTCAAGTTATTACAATAATGATGCATTGACTGGGAGTACAACAGCATTAGGTTAAAATACAAACTGTGACAGTGACAGGCACAATGCTTGCTTGTAATCTAGAGTATAACTTCACTGGGTTGATGTCTGTGGTTTGTGGGAACTTCTATCTTAATGAATTTTATACCAACACCTACTACACCACAAAATAATGGTAATGAAACTGCTAGGTTTACAGGAAAAGCTCTCAGCTCTGTGGGCTACATTTTGGCCATGTGTTTTCACCATTTTCTGCATAAAGTTAGTGCCCAGGAAGCCGAATGTTTGTTAACAGGGAGACCACAGAAACCAGCAGCAGAGCGCCTGTGAGACCAGGGTGTGAGATGTTGAACTCTGGGAGGGCAGGCCGTGGCCCAGACTTGGCCATGATGTGGTGGTGGGATCTGAGATGGCCTCAGGGAGGGACCTGACACACAGATGAGGCCCTTTCTAACAGGGAGTGATGCCGAGAACCTGTCCATCACTTGGTACCTGGGTGGGCTGCTCACAGCATTCTCTCTGCAGGTCCTGAAGGCAGCGAGTCCCACCTCCGGGAGCTTCCTCTCCTGAGCTGTGGGCACACCATGTGGCCTATACATTCTGGGACTTTTCCACACCTTCATATGGAAACCCATTCTCAGGATTGTGCTATTGTGGACCAATTGAAATAAGTGCTTGGGGTGTCCCCTCTTCCCTTATTTCCCTCAGGGTAGTTTTGTTTTCTCTGCTAGGTAGAAGGTGGAGACACCACATATGAAAAACTGCAGCTTGAGCATCAACATGCCATTAGCTTTCCAAGATGGTAAAACCCAAGTTTACCCAACACTTCCATTCAGCACACACAGTTATGCTATCACTAAATAGACTATTTCTTCTGAACACTGGTCCGAATCGGTACTGTGATGACCAGGAGCTGGGATCCTAAGGCCCTAGCAGTCCTATGTGTAAAGAAAGAAAGAGTGAGTCGGAGGTCCCTTTAGGCTGGTGATTAGACACTGGCCACACTGCTGATCAGACCAGGGCTCTCTTGTCCCTTGTTCTCTCCTGTACATCAGCACTTATGTACCCCTGGTATGGACCGGCCCAGGAGCCCATGAGATGCTGGGACATGCCCAGGCTGGTGGCTGTCATGCATGGTGGTGGGAAGAGCAGGCTCCTGAGGCACATGTGAAGTTCCCTGCTTGAGTCAGGACTCAGTGGTGCGGCAAAGTGCATGCCAGCGCTTCACCAGCTCCTTCGGCTTGCTGAGCATCTCATCCCAGTGCTCTAGCTCTTTGCCACGGGCGTACATGTAAGGGCCCCCACCACCCGGCCAAGCTGGTGGGTCTCTGCAGAGGAGAAAAAGCACTGTTAGTCTCTGGAGCACAGAAGCCATATTGTCTCAGGCATCCCCACCTCCCATCCACTCCTTTCTCCTTCTCTTTCTCATTTATTCTTACCCTCCAAGGGAGTAGCCAGGCTCTCGCTATTTAAGCACAGAGCTGACAGCCTCCAAAGAGGTCCTAACTTTTGCTCTGGAGCTGGAGATGGCAGGGAAGGAAGCCCAGGTGGAGAGCCTGCCCTTTGGGAGAACCCATTCTGTCCCTCACCCTCCTGGTGGGCTGTCTTAAGCCTGCCTCATGTCAAAGAGCTAATGGAAGAAGAGAACCCTCCAGAAAGAAGCCCTCTTCCATCAGCCCACTTATACATTCATGGGGAACATTCAACAGAAATTTCACCCACAAAACTGTCACAATAGAGACCAGCCTTCTCTGCTTCCCAGGACAGTGACAGTGGACATTGGGTTATGAGGCAGTATGGGAGAGCTGGCTGAGATAACTCCACCCGTCATCCACCCTGAACCTCACCCAGGACACAAAGACTAGTAGTCTGGAGGCATGAAGCAACGCAGAGAGTTACAGTGACACACGCATCAGGTCACTTGGCCATGCAGCCTCCAACCTCTGGTGATTTGCCCCAGAGGGGGTGGTAGAGGGGGTGGCACCCTCTTTTCTAGGGTGCCGCAGAAAGTCACACTGGAATAAAGCTGGGTGTGAATTCCGGCTCTCGCACTAGCCAGCTCTGTGTTCTTGGGCAGGCCTTACTGTCTCCTTCGGTGCTCTGCAGCACTGTCAGGCTGAGGCTGGCAGTGTCCAACTCGGTGGGGTCAGCCTTGAAGCTGAAGGTTTCACTGTACACAGGGTTGGCAGAGCCCAGCACAGCTGAAGTCTTCTTGCACTTGACAAACTTGTTGTGGTTCATCAGGGACACTTTGACAAACACACCTGAGGGGCAGTGCAGACTAGGCTAGGAGAGGCAGGTAGGAGCCCAGCCTCCAGCCAGTGGGAGGTCTGGCTCAGGGAACACATGCCCACCCAGACATCAGGAGCCCATTACTCACAGCTTCTGTTAGCCAAGAGCATTATAAGAGGAAACATGGTTGATTAGTGTACCGTCTTAGGGCTGAGGAAACACTCAGCTCCCATCCTCTTCCTTCCTCTCTGCCTCCTGAACCACCCACGGCTTGGCTAGCCCTGTTTACTAGAGCCTGGTACCACACACCCATCTCTCCCCATTATGGCAGTGGTAGGGGGCGGAGGCACTGACTGCTGGGTGCTCAGGCCCTCTGGGGTTCCTTAAACACCTTGTCCTTCAGAGGACAAAGTTTTGGGGGATGGGGCTTAGATGAATTTCGGATCCATAGCAGAAGATTGAATGCCAGTTTGCTTATGGTGACTCAGATGTGGAGAAGCACAGGTGGCAGACAACCACCACCTTCCTAGAGATCCACATAGGGGCAAGAAACGTCGGGTGAGCTAGTGTAGGGCCTCTATTCCTCCAGCTCCTGGGTCTGGGAAGTTGGAGGAAGCAGAGCATCATGTGGCCTGCCGACCTTCTTCCAGCAGAGGGTCATGCCTGTGTGCAGGGGAACCATCCTGAGGGGCAAGGGCACATAGGGCCTCTCCTTGGAGGAACTAGATCCCTTCACAGAAGGGGGGGCTGGAGGTGGCAGCACAGTTCAAAGGAAAAGGGAGGGGCTGACTTGGTCTCAGGGGCCTTGGAGGTCTTTACTGGTGGTCAAGGCAATGCAGCATTGGATTTGACATCAGGAAGCTGCTTCTCATACCACAATGTCCACAGAGGGTGGGTGTGCCTCAGGAGATAGAGTTCTGTGATGGGTAGTAGGCACGCAGAAACTGGATGGCCAGGGGTGAGGGTCAGACTCTAGCTCTAGGTCTTAAGCTCATAGGGCTGGATCTGCCCTGAAGAGGAAAACTTACTGACAAACCCCTGTCCTCCTGGAGCTGGAGGCCCTTGGCTCGTAGCACGACCACTGTCAGACGGCTCAGGTAGTCATTGTAGCTGAGGCAGAATTGGAGGTCGCCAAATTCTGAGGGAGGCTGGAGAGGCCAAGGAGAAGGTAGCCTGTCATGCTGGTGGGTGCTGGAGGAGCCCTAGTGTCTTCCTCCTTTCTCACAGTGGTCAGGCATGGAGTACCACTTGACATACTCACATTCCCTCCTTTAAGCCCACCTGCCATTTTATAGATGGAGAAACTAAGGTCTGGAGAGTTGACACTAAGGTACTGAAGATCACACAGTAGTGAGGACCAGAGTCGAAGATTCAAACCCAGGTCTGGGGAATGCTAAACTATTCTGAGCCACAGGGTCTTTCTTGTGAGCTGGGGGAAGGCAGGTAAATATTTTTCCCTGGTGGTCCATTTGGGATGTTGCCTTTTACAGCTGTCTGATCTGGATGGGCATCCAAACATGGATTTTTTCAAGTTGCTCCAGGTAATCTGGCCTCCAGGTCAAAAGAATCTCAGGTGGCCCTCCTTGCCCAGGAGTGATCCCACATATCCCTTTATCTCATGCAGCTCCACCCAGGCCCACCACCCTGAGCAGGGGTGGTAGGCAGTATGCTGAAGGCTAAAGCTGGCCAACAGGTGCTAGGCCACACTTGCTGGTTGCCCATGATAGTCTGCCATGCAGTGGCATATGTTTGGTGACTCTGGCCTTTACCTCCAGGCTCTCAGCCTCCAGGTCTCTCCAGATAATATGCCGGCAGTCACCTGCCAGGGGCTCGTTCTTCAGGGGGAACAGCACCTGGCCCAGGAGCTGGTGCTTCCTTTGCCTGTCCACATGGTACACCGAGAACCTCAGCACCCTCTGAGTGATGATCTTGCTGGATACCTGGGGGAGATGAAGGCTGGGCTGAGGTCAGGCATGGGGACAAGAGATGGGATAGTGTGGCATATTGTTCTGGACACAGGAGCTTTTGGTGAGAGGTGTCACAACCAAGGACTTGTATATCCCAAACTCAGCCATCTTTGGGCACCCTTCACAGCAGCAGGACCAGCACCCCCAGGAGGTAGGAAAGTGTGCCAGAGCCCTCATCACACAGAGTGTGCTCTGAGGACCAGCACAAACCACCACTCTCTGGACCTTGTCATAAATATGGGTCCTTGGGCCTTATTCCAGACCCAGGAAGTGGAATCTGCTGTTTCACAGGATCTCCAATGATTGTCTGCACATGGAACTGTGAGAGGTCCCCTACTGGAGCCCAGGGAACCTGCCCATCTCTGCTATCCCCTTTCCTAAGATTCAGTCTCCTGAACCTGTGAAATGGGAAGATAGTTCTTACTCTCTGGGTTGTAAAACCTAATCACAGTGTCGACCTATAGCCAATGACCAATAATATTGATTTTCTTCTATTCCTGTGCTCCTTCCCCTTTCCCTTTAAAGCACAGAGAGACCAGGATCAAGTTAATATTGGTCAGGGTAGGGTAAGGAAATATAAGTATGTGAGCATGACACGTGGCCATGCTGGTCAGCCAGCCTGTACAACTTGGTCTTGATGTCCTGACAAGAACAGGTTCACCTGTGAATTCTCATAGCCTTGTACCCAGCAGGACAGCTGGCATTTGGGCCCCATGCCACCCTTCTTCTCAGCTCTCTTCCCAGGAAGAAGGCAAGAACTGGGGTGCTTGCCTCTTCCTGAATGCTGACCACCTCTCCTTACCTTGCCAGCTAGCCTGCTACTCAGCTCGTAAGAATGTTTGTCCAAGGCCTCTCAGCAGCTCTTGATGGCTAGTTTCCCATTAGAACCCCAGTCACCTGCTGAGGCTCCCAGGCCACTGTGAGCTTGGCTCAGTGTCCCAATAGCTTTTATACCTCCAGACCCTATGCCAACTGGTCCACCGTGCAACAAATGTACCGCCTGCCTAGGATGACTCTTGGGTCCTATGCTGGCCTCTGACAGGATAGGTGAGTTCCTGACCTCATTTCAAGGGGCCTGGGGGTTTTACCCTCTGAATTCCTTGTATAACCTTGCCATAAACCCCATAGTGCTCCAGGGCTTTGGGGTTCTTCTTCTGTGCCTCATGGACCAGAAACTGGCATTCAGTAGGCACTTCAATAATGTGTTTTCTTTTCTATCCTCCAGACAGCCTGGACAGGAGGAGCCCAGCCCTCTGCTCTCTTATTCTCCAAGTCTCTCCTCTCCCCCATGCCATTGTAGTTCAGGGCTCTTGTAGGCCCTGACTTGAGGCCTGGGGATTCTGGAGGCTGCAGGAACCTTGGCTAGCACAGAAGACTGTGACTCTCTTGTGTATTGCCTACTCTTGCCCAGACCCTGCCTGCTGCAGAGGCTGTACCTGGAAGATAAAGTGCTCATCAAACTGAGGGTTGGCGGTTTTTGCGTTTAGTCTTAGACTGGAGGAAGCGCCGCTCATCGGGCAGGTGGAGCTTCACCAGGGGGTGCAGGTCTCCGAGGGGCTTGTAGCTGCCGCCTTGATCAGGCCCACCAGCAGCCGCTCGGCCTCCTGCTGGTATTCCACAGAGAACCACAGTCGCCCCAGGCAGCCCTCAGGGAAGTCGGTCTCACTCTTGTCCTCTGGGAACTTGTACAGCTCTGGGTTGATGGTCCCCACCATACACGCATCTCCTACAATACAGGGGTTGGGAGGTCTCACAGGCCAGAGGAAGACAGGGGCCTGGGGGACAAGCAAGCTGGGGTGCCACAGCCCAGGCACTTGGTAAACTGAAGTACTTGGAAAGACTGCACACTGGCCAACTCTGGCTTCCTTGGGCCCATCCAGGCTGTGTTCTGGAGCCAGGCTCATGAAAGCAGATTGATCTGCTCTGCCTGAGTAGATCCTGACCCCTGGGCAAGCCCTGGCAGGCACACTCACCAAGGTTGCTGCCAGTGGAGTGAGGCCGGAGCTTTTGGAGTTGGGCAGGGGTCTTGTGGCACCTGGGCCCATTCTCTGCTGTGCAGGGGCACCCAGTCTTGGCTTTGGAAGGAAAGGGGGCACCACAAATGGCACACCTGATGGCCTGTCCAGAGGCAAGGAGACAACATATAGGTGGCAAGTGAATGGTGTGGCCTCAGAACGCTCAGCTCAAAGGTGTTGAGTGCCAGGGGCTGGAGGAAGAAAAGTGAGGAGACAAGAGCACCATTTTCTGGCCCTATACCAGGCCACCGTAGTGCTTCCCGCCCCCCCTCCCGCCCCCATACTCGCACAGCCAGAGCCAACACCTCTGTGTGCCAATGGCTAATTGAAGAAGAAGCACAGCCTCTGGAGTCAGCCTGCTTGGGTCTGAATGCCTGCTTTCCCACTTAGTACTTATGTCCTCGAGCCTTCAGTTTCCTCAGCTGGACAATGTGCTTCATAATGCCTGTCTCATGGCTCTGGCGAGGATTCTAGGATTTCTTTGTGATAACTCCCAGCCTGGTGACAGCATAGAGGCTGCACTCCATAAACAGACCTTTCCTTCCCGCCCCACTCCAAGGGAAATGCCACAGGGAGGGCCTTAAAGCAAGGTCAGGAGCTCGCTGGGCCCACATCCTGCCTCACCTGCTTGTCTGAGTCCCAGCATGCAGCCGGCAGAGCTTGTCCTCCCTGTAGGCTGGAGGCAGCTGTAGTCCCGGCAGCTCCTCATAGGTGAACTTGGTACAAAGCCTCTTCCAGAGACAGCAGCTCACCCAAATCAACAGCAGCAGCAGTAGCAGCCCCCCAAGAGTGCCCCCAATCACCAGGGCCACCTGCTCTGGGGGGCGGAGACCACCAGGACTGTGACGCCTGGGAAAAAGCCACTCTCCTTCACACATGTGGCCAGCTGGGGGCAGATTTGGGCAGCAACCTCACTCCCTGGGTTTGCACCCCGGGGGTGACACAAAAGCAGACTTCTTGGGTCTGCTGGGGAGGAGGCTGCTGGCTAGGCTCTGCTGTGTATCAGCTGAAAAGCCATTTCCCTTGGGATCCTATTGCCTTGAACAGTACCCTCTGGTTTCCTTTGGAAAGAAACTGGCCGGACCTGGGATTCTGTCTGAAATGAACGATTTCCTTGCACTTCTGAGTAGAAATTAAACCCTTATCGGAACCTGCATTTTCCCTGGGCTCCTCTTCAGGCTTGCAAGTGAGCTGGGTATGGGCACTACACACTTAGGGAAAGCACAGGAAGGGATGATGGCTGGGTGGCGTTCAGAATCTTATTCTTTGGGATCCTGGAACCTGCTGACAGGCTGGACTCATTTTTGAATTCTGCAACTTTCTCTAAAACCCAGCCCTTCCCCCAACCCTCTACTAAGGAGAGCCACGTAGGGGAGTCGTGGGAGGGCGCTGTGGACAAGGATGGGGGCGGCGGGTGTGAGTAACAGACACAGGGACCCTTTGCTGCTGGCACCTACCCCCACATTTGCGGAAAGCTGGGAAGCTCTACCCAGCCCCGCTGAGAGTGCTTAGATGCTGAGTACCAGGCACCTGCCCGCTGCCAAATCTGGGCAAAGAAAGGACCTCCTTTGGCTCAAGTGCGGGGTTGGGGCTTCTGGGCTCTGGACCTGGTGGGGTGATGGCATGGCGAGACCTCACATCTCCTGACCCGTAAGCGTCTGCGAGGAGCTGGCTTTACTCTCCATTCCACTCCGTGCGTCCCTCTAGGAGCCGGGAGCTGCCAGTGCCGGGGCTACGACCCAGCGGGTGCCGGCGGGGCTCAGGATAGTGGCCAAGAGGCCGGGCGCAGTGCTGGGGCGAAGGTGGGGAGGCGAGGGCACTTACCGGCCATAGGGCTGCTTCTACCGGCCGACGGGGCGCGGCCCGGGGCTCAGTCTCCCGGGTCTCCGTGCCTCCCACCGCTGCCTTGGGACAGAGTATTAAAGCGCGGCGCAGGGCCGAAGGCAGGCGCGGGGGCGGCTATCCTTTGTCACGCTCTGGCCCTAAGGCTGTGGACAGCGGAAGAACAGACTCAGCGGCCGGAGGGCGCAGCTCCTCCCCGCCCTGGTTCCGGCCTTAGCCCAGGAGGGACGCCGAGCGGAGCGGGCGCTCCCGGAAACCACAGGGCTCCTAGCGGGGCGGGCGCCTTGGACTCCCTGCGGCTGCGGGCGGGGCGGGGTGCGGTGCTATGGCCACCCCTTTCAGGAGGGCAGAACCGGAGTGTTCTCTGCCCGCGTCTGATAGAGGGCTACCTGGGCACGCTCCCGTCTAAGGATGCGCCTCACCTGCTGAAGCTCCTCTGCGGGTGAAGCTGCGGGCTCCAGGACCGGCTGCGATCCCTGCTCCAGCGAGCCTCCGAAATCCCAGGTCTTAGTCCCGGTACCCTACCCCATGAAGCCCGCTGGTCAGCCTCGCGGGCCATACGGCTCTAAAGTGTTTTCTTTCGCCATCTCAATAGACAAAATAATGAGGCGGGCAGAGTGCGGATTCTCCAACCCCACCATGTAGGTTCCAAAGCAGCTCTCCACGCTCCTGCTCTGTGCTACTTGGGACAGTTTACTTCAGTACTCTAGGCTCACTTTTTTCAATTGGGCTAATACGACTAAGCCCTCTAAGGTTACTATATGTGTAACCTGAGAGCAACTGAGTCCGGGGCTCCTGCTGCCTGCGCTGCTCAGCCAACAGACTCGCACAGGAGTTGGGATATTTAGAATAAGCGGTATTGTCAGAGCACCAGTGATCTGAGAAGGCAGCAGGTTAACACCTTCAAAAACTGCCTGACTTTCTCAGTCCAGCTTAGGGTATTTAAGGGGAAATCTGGGCGTTATTCCAGAGGCTGCATGATGGTTCCAGAGGTCTGTTACGCTTCATTAAGACTTCCCTCTGGTAACGTAGTCCCACAGTGGTATTAGCAACCCAAGAACAAAGATGAGAGTAATCTGGACAGAATGCTCGACCATAAAGATTATGATCAGTAAGCATAAGGGCATTAATCATAAGTTCCAGGGCAACTTTCTATGGCAGGAGATGTTACAACCTCTGGGTCAAGCCGCAAGGGACAATCTATTGTTAAGCTTTAGGGTAAGGATAGGTGAGGCCGTGGACACTGTAAGACCTTTACTATGAGGGTGCCAGCTGGGCCCTTGCTCAGATGTAAGGGACACTTAAAATGGTGGCTGGCCTGCCAACCCTATTATAGTGAGTATTGGACCAAGGGTGGGCATTGCCTGGATCTCCTCTGAACCTGCAGCCACTATTAATATAGTGATTATTATCAGACCACAGGGGCTGTGCCCATCAAGGCTGGTGGAGGCTGCCTTGAAGTGGCTGCTCAGGCAAGGGCCCTTCTGGTCCTCTGCCAGCTCTCACAAGTCATATGCCCTATCAGGGTATGTGCATCCTCGTGGCACCTGCACAGCGACCCTGTGAAGGACTCTGTTGAGAGCATGTGAAATTTCAAGGCATCTGTAAGTGGGGATAAAGGGAATACATGATGGGGGGAGGGTTGATCTTGTTTTACAGCCTTGAAGGTTGTATCCAAAGATCCAGCTTGCACACCCCTACTGCGTGGCACCTGTGCTTATCATTGGATGGAGGAGGTGGAGTGGACAAGATGGAGAGTGGGCCAGGCTATCAGTGTGTGTGAAGCTCCACCCTGCCTGAATCCTTGATGACCTGTGGCAGGGTGGGTAGTGAACTACGGTCTCCTTCATACAGTGGTGGGGTCTGGGAGCCTTTGGGTGCCAGGGTGCAGAGCAAGCATGACCACTCTCTTTCTGGGGTCTGGATGGGTATGAAGTGGTGAGAAGGCAGGATCTGCTCCCCTTTACCTTGCAGCTATCCTGGAGGAGTGGAGCCTCTCTCACTGCTCTATTCCCCCACAATGCTAGGATCTCCACACCCTGCTAGGATCCCCACACCAAGAAAAACCAGGTACAGCTCATGTCTTGCAGACAGGACATTTCCTTCACCCACCTGCCTACAAAGCTTCCCTCAGGGGACCCAGTCATGTAGTCTGGAGCGTCTAGAGAACTTGGGTCCCTCACCTGTTTCCACTGGGCTGGTGATGTGGGTAGTATCTCAGGAAATGGGGCCTGAGCCCCCCGTAAAACTTCCCCATATTTCCCCTCACATCTGGGTTGGATGTCTGTATTAGTTTCCTGTTGCTGCTGTAACAAATTACCACAAATTCTGTGGTTAAAAATAAAAATTTATTATCCTTCCTTTCTGGAGGGAAGAACACTAAAAGGGGTGTACAGGCTTACATTCCTTCTGGAGGCTGGGGGAAAATACATTCTGTAGTCTTTCCCACCTTCTAGGGTCTGTCTGCAAGTGGCCCTTCATTCATCTTCAAAGCCAGCAGCAGCATTTTCTAATCTCTCTGACTCCCTGTCATCCTCACATTAACTTTTTTTGCCATCCTCTTACAAAGACTTCTGTGATTATATGGGGGCCCACTCAGATAGTCTCCCCATCCATCTCAAGGTCCTTAACTTAATCATATCTGCAAAGTCCTTTTACCATGTAAGGTAGCCTAATCCCAGGTTCCAGAAATTAGGACATAGACAGATGTCTTTGGAACCATTATTTTGCTGAGTACAGTGTCCATACAGCCCTCTGGGAGAGTGGGTTTACACTCTCCCTCCTCTTGCTTCCTGGAACTCTCAGTGAACTTCAAAGCTGGGACTAGGTAGCTAACATGTAACCCTTCAGCTATCATGACTGTCTCCCCCAACCTCCAGCTGCCCTGCCTGGGCCTGAGCTGTACCTGGTTTTTCTAGGTGTGGGGTAGGAAAGTGGGTGCTCCTCACTCTCTGCAGTAGACCAGGACCTTCAGGAAGGCAGGGGCCATGTCTTATTCAGCTCAGCATCCCCAATGTCTGCTGCTGGGGCCAAGGCTGTGCTGAATAGTGGATAAAGGGCTTGTGTAATTAGGATGAACTGCCCCCTTGGCTTCTGCCCCAACTGTCCATGCATCATACACATCCTGAGCCCAAGCTTTGGGGCCAGACAGGAACTCCTCAGCCTGGCTCTGAAGATCAGCTGTAGGATTTTGTACTCACATTGCTAGCTCTGTCTGCAAGCACCTTACACATCCAGCCAGCCCACTGAGTTTTGAGTCTTTCTTCCTCTGTTGGAAGATGAGAGCAGATGGCAAGTAGGAACTCACCTTTCTTGTTCCTTCTTATGTTCTGGACATCATGGTGCAGGCTCATTGTACATGATTCCATCAATCCCTGCCTCATATCAGCCCTGTAGGATCTGAACCATCATCTCAGATGAGGAAACTGAATCAAAGAGGTTCCATGGCCCACTCAGTAAGCGGTGGAGCTGGACATGGTGCTTGGACCCCCTCATTCTTTCCTTTCCACCGAGGGACCAGCTGAAGGACCTGTACAAGACCCCAGGAGACCATTTCTTCGGTAGATGATGGTGAACTAAGCCAAGAGTCACAGGCACTGTGGTCAGTGTTCCCTTCTTCCATTGTCCCATAGGAGCCCTGAGACCAGGCTGGCCTGGAGCCAGCTCTCATATCAGAATGGCCCCCTGGTCTGCTGCAGCCCTGGCCCTGCTTCCTGTTTTCAGATCTTACTGCTTACTGGGTCTTTAGGAGCTGGGAAATCTGGAGATGGCAGCTAATGTTTCTTTTCCATGGCCAAAAGGAAGTCATATTTCCATTGGCAATAGCATTTCCAAATAGTACTTCAGGAAGTTCAAGCATTTAAAGGCCTGTAAATGCCTGCAGGTGATAAATAATTCAATGCACTGGATGATTCATAAGAAAGGCCAATTTCAATTAACCTTAAGAATCAGCCCCATCTGAGGACGTGTCATCTCTCATCATTTAGGAACAGAGGCCAGAGCATGACAAAGGCCACACTGAGAAACAGGTGGAAGACTGCATTTCTCACATTTACGTAAATCTCACCTGGCTACCCCAGGTTCCTCTTTGTAGGTGAGGAAGGGTTCTCCCACCACGAGCATCATCTCTTTCCTCTGGTTTCATTAGGGCAGACTCAAGATTAATTTCCTGTAACCCCTTCTTTTCAAGAGCTTGAGGGAAGTATCTGTCCTTGTCAGAAGTATCTGTCCTTGTCAGCTCCATTCTTATCCCCCACTCCACCAGTCTGGCTCCAAATGTGTCTCATCCTGTGGACACCTACTCAGAGTCCTGGCATGGAGCCCAGAGCTCAGGGCTCACTTCTGCCTCCCAGGAGTGTTCTCTGCCTCGCTTCCCAGTTCTCCCTCCTTCCTGCTCTTGCCTGCAGCCTTTTCCTTCAAGTGGCAGCAGCATCCTGCTTTTTCTTTCTTAGGAATTACTTTCTCCCCTCCTTGTTTGCATAAGCCATTTTCTTGCCTTTCCCCACACTACCACCTCACCTCTGTTCTGGAGCTTTGCACAGCTCAGGGATGGGCTGTGACTTAATCAGAATCAACCCTGGAATTTTGTGGGATCTACAGGGGAAGAGACACTCCCTTTTTTTTTTTTTGTGGGAGTTGTTAAGCTGAAGGAGCCAAGTCTGGGGTAGCTGGCAGTGCCCATGTGGAGGAGTGTGTGTGAAACGAAGCCAGTACAGGGGCACAGAGCAGAACAGGAGGCCCGATGATGCTATTTGACCCTTGATCCTGCTGTGCTGGCAGCCATCTACCCCCAGATGATTTAATAAAATATTCTCTTTTTTTCCTAACTGGTATGTTTATTTCTGACACTTTGATCTAAGAGTCTTAATTAAAGCAGGAGATAAAAGGGGTGGGGCAAGATCTGTGAGACTCTTGTTCCCATTTTACTCAGGTGGAAGATGAGGGATACTGAGATGATGAGTTTCCTAAGTCCTCTCAGCTAGAAAGTGGCTAGCCAGGTTTGACATCAGCTATTGTAGCTTCTGGTCTCTTGACTTTCCAGGCTGATCCTCAGACAGAAGTCAGGGACTGAGGCAGGGCTTGTGCTTTCTGAACTATCATCTCTGGCCATGCAGCTGTCCCAAAGATTGTTGGCTGCTCAGGGTTGGAGTCAGGGCCCTCGTGCAAACAGCAGTTAATTTACTACTTAGCCCCATGGGTGAATGTGAATGGTCTGAGCCATTGATGGCATTCTTACCCCTCTTTATTTGCAGCTAGGGGTGGTTTTGGAGTGCTTTAGTCAATGAGACACATGACCAACTTTCTTTGCAGCTAGGGGTGGTTATATGGAGTGCTTTAGTCAATGAGACACATGAGGACATCTTCCAGGGGCTGCTGGGAATGCTTTTTTTTTTTTTTTTTTTTGAAGTATCAAGATGTTAAATTGATGTTTTGGCTAAAACACTCAGAAGTGAGCTATCAAATTTCAAAGAGTGTTGCTAGACCATGATGCAGATTTTTAAAGGTACCCGAGAACCAGCTGGACAACTGGCCCATAGTGGGAAAGAAAAGGCTGAGAGATTAGAGGAGAGAGAGGATTTGTGAAATTCCTTTGGTGAGGGCTGGGGCTGGATGGGGGATCCCCATCAAGGGGGATGAATAGAGTAGCTACACTCTCCCCTAAGCCCAGGGAGTGTTGGCTTCAACAGGACCACTCTGAGAGCTTGCTTTATGTCCCCCAGAGTTTGGAAGAAAGTGGACTGGTGGTTGATGCACATAGGCAATTGTGACTTCTGGCTTGAGATGGTGGAGAGAGAGTAAGAGACAAGAGCAGGCTGCTGCTGTGTTGGGAAGTAGCTTCACTTCCTCTAATGGTGAGTTAAAGGCATGTGGATCTTGAATACTAGATGTGCCACTTGTGGTGGGAGTATGGGCCTGAACGTGATGGGGGAATTGCCACTGGTCTGATCCTGCGGGTTTGTCAGAATGTAGAATGTGTGCATAGTTCCCATGACCAAATGTGAGCCACATGAATGAAAGAGCTGGTATTGATCCCCTCAGATTTTGACCCAAAGGCCTGCCAGAGAGCTGATGGGACTGCAGCAGAAGGTAGTATGAGGTGAACTTTCTAGGAGCTGAGGAGAGAGCAAGTGGCTTCTGATTCATTTGCTGGGGTCAAGGAAATCACAGCTCTGGAGCTGGGGGTGGAGGGGTGGGAGTGGGAAAGGGACAGTCCTTATAAGAAACTTTTCAAAATGCCCATGAGCTTGTTAAACCTCTTCTAGATGCACAGAACATAAGGCCATCTATGAGAGCATGAAGAAAAGCTTTCCATAACCTCTTCCTTTTTCTCTCTTTATGTGACCTCAGCTTTCAGTAGGCAAGGTGAGATTGGAGAGAAGATGCTAACCATGTCACTCTCTCAGAGAACAGAGGGTTGCCTCTCTCAGAGAACAGAGGGTTGCCTGAGGTTGGCTCCAGCTATGGGAGTCAGGAAGACTTAACTCTAACTTTGGTTTTCAGATTTGATTATCACTTGGACATGATTAAATAGAGACTGAGAGCAGTGGACAGAAGAGAAGTAATCTCTGTTGAATGTTGCTCCATTCTAGGTGTGGCCTCCATAGGGAGCTCAGGGCTCTCTAATATCCTCCTTCTTTACCCCAAATAGATCATGGACAAGACATTCTTACCGGGCTTTAGTGCTCAAGGCTGAACTTTTACTATAACAAGCAAATCAGTTGATAGGGCTAAGCCTGCAAGGAAGGTCATTCTTTGACTATCTTCTATGGCAGATTAAATTGTTGGTCCCAAGTTATTTCTTCCAGAAGTATTGGTATTGTACTTCTCCATATTTGCAAGATGGTGGGGAAACATACTTTTCTACCAGTTGGCTTTGAGCTTGGCCATGTGACTTGCTTGCGCCAATAGAATGTTAACAGAGATGACGCACATAGAGGCTAGAAATGGCCTGCTCCCTTGTGTTTCTGCCATCATGGTAAGAAGAACATGACCCAGATAGCTGCTGGTTCCAGGCTAATGAGAGATCTGTGGAGCAGATTCAAACTCAACCAGGAGCTTGGGATCAATCAGGCTAGCCTATACCAACTGTTCCCCTGCCCACCCCCCACCAGCTAATCTGAAGACATGGAAGGGAGATATAAGTGCTTGTAGATAACCACTATAGAGATTCTGTAAGCAGCAGAAGTTGACTGAAACACAATCATTCTTTTGTTGATTCGTTCAGTGACACTAGAGTGGTGAGCTAAACAGAGCTCACTTTTGGAGATCTACCCCCTTTCTCACCCTCCATACATACCTTGAAGTTGTGGCCTGGGGTAGATGATCTTGCCACTTCTCCTTACTGGCTGACTTTAATTTTCTCTGGACCAATTCCCTCTGTCATGGAGTGATAAAGTGCCAGGGCCTGGGTATTGGTAGTGAGCTTAGGAAAGAGAGAAAAGAGGCCCAGGGAGGACATCTGGGATTTGTAACACAACATCCTTCATCCTTATGCTAAAGTGATACCGAGTGTGTGTTCTATGAGAGCCCCTCTCTCCTCTTGGTGCTGATGGCTCAAGTGTATCTGATCCAATCATCTGCTTTGATTCTTCTGTACCTTTCTCCCTGCAGCAATGGTTCATGGACACACGGACTGGGGACTGACCATTACCAATGAGATGCAATACCAATTTTCTGACAATGCTGAGACAGACGCAGATGCTTTTCTAGAGGGACCTGAATCTAATGAGAGAATCTTGCATGATCAGAACGATCAGAAAAGAGCCTGATTGGAAATGGGGTCAGCTTGGAGCAAGCCAAGCCCAGTGATAAGAGAGAGAGAGATACTGGGTTCTGGTGACAGCTGATTCAGATGATGTCTGAGGTCAGAACATCAGTTGACTTTCCCTTAGATGAGTCAACAAATTCTCATTTGTACGTAAGCCAATGCGAGCAGGAATCTGCCATTTGTAATAAAAAAATCTCAAATGATACAAGATTGCCCAACTTTGAGTTCTCTGTAGCCCAAACTTGTTTCTTTACCCGTTCTTATTTTCTGGACATCTACTGCCCTTAGGTTTGCATGCGCGTGCGCACGAGCATGTGTGTGTGTGTGTGTGTGTGTGTGTGTGTGTGTGTGTGTGTGTACAGTTGGACATAGTAGAAAAAAAGAGTTTCTATAAAAAGATATGAGCCCCTGATCAAATGCCATCCTTTTCAAATAATCTATACCAAGTGCTTTACTTACATTATTTCATTCATTCATTGTTCACAACCACCTATAAAATACCTATAGTAGGTTTTTTTTCTTTAATCAGAAATTCTTTTGGCTACAACTTACAGAAAACCTAATTAAATGTGACTCAAACCATAAGGAGATTTGTTATCATATTTCATCAACTCTAACATGCCATTGATTGTAAAATATGCCACTCTTGCACCATGTTCTTTGCATAAAAAATGCTATGAAACTATGATGCAATTCTTTACTATCAGATCAGTTGTGAGACGTGACTTGATTTCAGAGGTATTAAATGTGAAAAAGAATGTTGGTCTTAGAATTGGTGAAATATGGTATTACTTAATCAGAAAATTGTAGTTAGATGGCTTAGATTTGGTTTGGCAGCTCAAGATTATCATCTAAAACCCAGGATCCTTGTGTCTTTCTGTTCTGCCATCTCAGCATGTGTCACCTTAATGTTGCAATATAGCTACTACAGCACTAAACCTTGCCTTTTAATACCAAATTCAAAGGAAGGAAAAGAAGGAAGGGAGTATAGATGGGATAAGTGACTCTTTCCTTACTCACATCTATCTCTTCACCAGAAAACCCCTGCACATTAACTCTTATGCCTCATTAGCCAGACCCATGCACAGCTATGCTGGTTTTGAGAAAAACCATGGAAGTGAATATCTGACCTTTCCAGTCTTACAATAGGAGGTAAGCAAGGGAAAGGGATATCAGAAGTGGCTCTCTATGCCATAGGATTTTTATTCCTATTTTATAGATGAAGAAAATAAGGCCTAAAGAGCCTTAGTTATGTGTCCTTAGTTATTCACCCAAGGACACGTGACTAGATTTTAAGCCAGAGTCAAATAATCCAAAGGCTCATATTCTTTCCATTGCACCATGAATCATCTGCATGTTAAACAATGATTATTGAAAAACTTCAGACACAGAGAAGGTAAATAGTAAGAACTGTGTTTGAATGTAAATGCCAAACAACCTGCCTATCCATGGATCAAAGAGATGGAGGTGTATTGTTCTCATATAACGAGCAACCCAGAGACTGGCAGCTCAGGGCAAGGCAGCTGCTCAAGGGTTTTATTAGGATCCCAGGCTTCCTCATCCTTCTTCTTCACCTTCCTTATTGTATAGCTTCTGTCCTTATGTTCACAGCATGGCTGCTGCATCTCAAGGCATTATATCTAGCTATCCAGGGTGCTCTACTGGTGATTCCCTTTTACATCTCATTGGTCAGAACAAGGGTCACATGGCTGCCCCTAGTTACAAGAAAGTCTGCAAAAGGGAATATATTTAGCTGGGCACATTGCCATCCTGGACACAACGGGATCTGTTAAGAAGGAAGAAGAAAAAGAAGAGAGAAATTGGGTGGTCATTTGTTATTAGTGCAGTGTTAATGGGACCATTATATCTGGTTTTTGTCTTTTCATGCTGGTGGTACAAAGCCCCACTTGGGGCTTAGGCATAGATGTGTGATTCGCTTTGGCCAGTGAAATATGATTGAAAGTGACATGTGTCACTTCCTAGTGGAAGCTTTAAAAATTGGTGCATAATCCCCATGTTCTTTTCTATTGATGTGATTGTAAAAGCATGTATCAGGAACCCTCTAGTTGCCTGGGTCCCTGAGGGAGCATAGAAATAGAGCTCTCTTTCCAACCTACAATGGACATAAAGCACAAGTGAGAAATATACCTTGTTTAGTTAAACCACTGATATTTTTTCGAGGTTTGCCATTGCAGCATAACGTAGCCTATCTGGATGTAGGTAGATAATTAGCAATGTCTGCTATTTGATCCTCAGTCATGGTCATGATCACACCAATGAGGAACTGAGACCTAAGCCTGAACTGGCACAAATAATCCCCACTCCCCGCAAGCAAGGGCTGTGTTAGTGGCTTCATGACAAGAATTAGGAGTCCACAGATTCCCAGGCATTAGGGAGATCTGCATATCCAGAGCTGCCATTGATGCCACATCTGACCCAGCCACCCACCCATTGGCTAGCTCAATCCATAGAAATACATGCAGTAAGAATTTACCATTTTAGCCCTGCATCATTGCTTCCCTCTTAAAGTAACAGAAACTATGTCTCCTCTTGCATTTGATGCAATCTTCCCTGCTCTCCCCTGGTCAACGAGTGGGTGAAGGATACAAATTAGGCCAATTAGATCCTCTCAGACTGAAACTTGAATCTTGGGTGTGATAACCCAGATGAAACCAATTGGAATTTATTCACTCCTCTGGTGATGCTCTGAAGAAATCATCCTAATTGGTCCTCCAATTAGGTCCTCAGAACTTCACTTACTATAGTCCTTTTTGGCTTCTCTGAAAGGACCACACATTACCCAGAGATTCCAGACCTGGAGCTGGATGCAGCAACTAATTGAGAATCTATATCCTCTGTTTTCTTCTGTTGCACTGGGTATGAATAAGTTTTAGTGGTGTGTGTATAACTGCATTATTTTAAACAAGAATATTTTAGCGAGTATGTTTATGGGACTAAGGATAGGTGTGGATGTGCGGCAGCCAAAGGTACAGATTACAGTGGACATTTGTTGTTTTTTCCTGTCTAGAATCCATCTTGCTTCCTCTGGTGACAAAATCCATTGTCTTTCTCTATTCTCAGACCACGTCCTAGGGTGGTCTGACTTCTCCTTAACTCGAGAGCTGGGCTTGATTCAGAACCCTCCAGTCAGAGCACTGTATTTCTTAGGCCACAGTGACTCAAATGTGTTTATTATGAGTCAATCCTAGAATTTTGGGGGAACTGTTGGGAGTGGTTATAAAAATTAAAAGCTGATACAATAATTTGGCATTGTTTCTCAACTCCTTAAACATGGTAGGTGGAAATATTTTAGATTTTGTGTCCTCTGAATGGGAGAGAGCACCTGAACCAGGCACTGAATCCAGGACTTGTGAGTTTTCCTCTGGCATTAAAGGTGACCTATGTCTATCAGAGTCTTCTTGTTTGAACTGGGAGTTGGGAGAAATGGCAGGAGTGAGGCAGCTAGCTGCAGGGGAAGATGCAAGAAGGCTACATTAAGAGATGTTTCCAGTGGATGCTAGGGTCTTGGTGATTCAAGGTATCCCAAGCAGCAGAAATTCTGCATCAGTAGAGAGTGCTAGTTGGTAGAGAGAGCTGAGCAGAGAAACATCAAGAGGGAGAGAGTGCGCATAGCTCCGGGAAGAATGCTATGCAGTAATGGATAATTCTGGATCTGCCTTGCTTGTTCCTGAGGACTTTACAATTCTACTTCAGATCTACATGAATCTTTATAACAAACCCATTTTTTCCCCCCCAAGCTTCAAATAGTCTCTGACTTACTTTACAAGACTGAACTCAGGCATCTGTCTTCCATGTTATCTCCACAATACTACCAGGCTTGGCTGAAGACTACCACTGAGGCTGCTTTAGGGACCAAGGGATGGGACTTTAACCCAAACTAATTTTAACAAAAAGGGATATTTATTGGCTTCCTTAGTTGAGAAGTCAAATGATGAGACCAGCCTCAGCCTTAACTGGTCACAAGGCTCAGATATGTACTAAGGACCTGACTTCTCTCGCATCCTCCCTCATTTTGTCACCCTTTAGGCTGGCTCCAGGATCAGGCTTTGTGTGAGATGGTGGCTTCAGTCTCCATATCCCCTTATGGAAAAGAGTGAGTTTTCTTCTCAGAACTCCCAGAGAAATTCTTTACTTATGTTGTTGGTTCTAAGTGGGACACATGCTTATTCGAACAATCTCTGTGGCCAGGGTAATGTGATGCAGTGATTAGCTTGGGCCTAGTCATATGCTCCTCTTCTGAGACTTACCCAAAACACATGGTGCTGAGGAGAGAGGTGAGTAATTTTTAGAAATAGGTTGAACTGCTAAAGAGAGACTTCAAATAAGATTGGCTTAAGCAAGATACAAGTTTCTTTCTCATCTTCCTGCAAGTAAGCAGCCTGGAAGCCCAGAATTTTCCTATCTTGTTGCTTAACTGTCTTTAGGTATTGTCTATCCATGGGGTTCGAGACGTTTCACCACTTTTGCTACCCAGCTGGTGGAAACAGAGAAGGCTTACTCACTCTGATTAAAGGCATCACCTCTCCTTGCTTCAGTCCTACTGATTACTTGGCCAAATACAGCTTTCAGGAAGATGAGAAAATACAGTCTTTCTTCTGGATTTCTATGCCCCTAGATAAAAAGCTGCGATTGTTTAAACACAGAAGGAGATCATGACCATCAGTCCCAGCCTATCCTTTTGGCCAACCAAGTGTCTGTGTGCTCTGACGGTTCTTCCAAAGCTTCTAAAGCCCTCTCCCTGCGCAAGGGATGTGGGGCAACTACAAATGATGCAAACTGTCTTACCACTATGACTTCATGCCCACCAGTAGAGAGGGAAAGGGCAAGGCCATTCCTTCTTAAGGGCACGACTGAGAAATTGTATGCATCACTTCTAGCATCTCACTGAACAGAACCCAGTCACATAGCATGCCTTGCTGCATGGTATCTGGGAGATGTGGTTTCTATTCTGAGCAGGCATATTCTTGGCTAGAGGAGTTATATTACTATAGAAGGGGAGAATTAGTATTGGGGACAACTAGCAGTCTGTCTTTGGGTGATCCCCTAAATGAAATAGGGGGATAGATTGTGGGGAGCTAAAAAGCAAGAGATGTCTAGCACAGGGCCTCTCTTCTGTGTGCCCCAGCCCTTTCTGTCTGTTTGTGTCTGTCATAGCTGCCCTTAAATCCCCCATGACACGGGCCATGACGTCAAGGCACCTTTGATTCAGCCTGTGTTCTCAGCTCATAGCCTAGGCTGGCACTTATTAGGGATTAAGTAACATATTTGTGGTGTAATAAGTATTCCTAAATATACTTCCTCCCTTCTTTCCCTCTCTCCTTTCCTCCTTCCCCACCTTTCTTTCTTCCATCCTTTCTTCCTTCCCTTTTTCCTTCCTTTTCTTTCTCTTCCTCCCTCTCCTCTCCTTCCTCTCCTCTCCTCTCCTCTCCTCTCCTCTCCTCTCGTCTGGTCTGGTCTCCTGTAGTCCTGTCCGTCCCGTCCCGTCCCATCCCTTCCCTTTCCGTGAGTACCTATTAAATGCCAGATTCTAGAAAGTCAGTTTTTTTTTCACTCAAGGAACTTATGGCTAGAGGAGTCTCTCACACTCTACGGACTTTTTTGGTCTGAAAAACTGTTCAACTACTCAAATTCTCTCTTCCTTAGGCACTGATGACACACAGACACATTTGAACTTTCAGTGTCTCCTTTTCTGAGACTCCCAGAAATGCTCCCTGCAGTAGTTATTTGTATTTTGGGCCAGCTCATTGTCACTTTCCCTTTAGTTTGACAAAACATCTTGTCTTTCTGCCACTCTGTGACCCTGGAGGGGCTGTTAGTCATAGTACAGTGTTCCAAACCTCCTGGGAGGAGCATGCGACACACGTTGGCCAATCAAAGAGCTCTCTCCCTCTGGCCCAGGATTGTCAAGCAGGGTCAGTTAAGATTTGACTTGTGGATCCAAAGATGTGAGAATGTAGATTTGGGGCTGCCAGACTGTCCCCAAGAGGAGAGAGCCTATGTCAAGATGACTCTATTCCAGAGGGAAACAGAGGAAAGGAAGGAATGAGGTAGAGCTCTGTCCTCATAATCTGAACCTTTGGCTTTAACAATGCCCGGAGCCAGACTATAAATTCTTTCATTAGCCTAAACTATACAATATTAGCCCCTTTATCCAGTATTCAAGTCAGATAAATGATTGGTTAACAAGCAAGTCAGTTAACTTAAAGACAGTTGAAAAGCAATCTGATTCAGAATTTTTCTGGATTGCTATGATTTTCCTCCTATTCTTTTTCAAGTTGCCTTTCCCACACTTATACACTTAACTGACATTGGTTTCTATGACTCACTTTCCAAAGCATTTAACCTATTTTTCATAAGAACGAAACTTTCTTTTCATATTCATATGCCATTACTTTACAAGCTTTTTAATTAAATTCTGTAATTACATGTACAGTTGGAAAAGTAACTTTGACACAAACTTAATTGACTCTTGGTAAGTCAACAACTCAACTCGCGAAAGCAGAAGTGCCCAGGCAGCTCAAGTGTATCCTCCTTGCCACCAGATCCAGAAGGCTGTGGCCTTTGACTCTCTTTTTTTGCTCTCTTACAACTGAGTCCTAATTAAAACTTGGTTTTCTTTGATGAAGATTTTTTCTGGGAGGTATCACTACTGGTCACAAATATTGCATGGGCTACCATATTGCCTGGCAATCATCTACTGGATTCCTTTGGCCCAACAAGCTTTTCTGTTCTTTGCAATGGCTATTTTAAACCTCTTCTGCTCTCCTCATCTCTCCAACCTTGCCGTCTTCCCCTTTCTGTCTCAGCTCATGAACTTGCCCTTTATTTCACAGAGAAAACCGAAACCATCAAACTTCAGTTCCCAAATCTAGTAACTTACCTAGGACTACCCTTTTCAATCTTCTTGTATTATAGAGAAGATACCCCTAGCCTTGTTTCACATGTTCTGGATCCCAACCCATGGGGACCTTATGCCAACAAAGGTTACCACTTCTTCCTGTTTTTCATCTACTCCCTCTCTCTGGATCCTTATCCTGTTGTGAAATATGCTCAATTTGTTACAATGTGCAGTGGATCTGTCTGTATCTGACTGCCCAGCTTCCATTTCTCCATCTGGAGAAAATGTCTTACGTGTGCAGTCTTGGTGGGCTGTGGGTGCTCCTAGAGATGCATTTGGCCAGATATTCCTCTTATTATCTATCCAAGGATAGAGGGCACATGGCCCTAGCTCAGTCAAGTGAACCCTTGTTCCCCTGGGAGCTGAGGGTTGCATTGGAGTGGACTGAGGGATGCATGCTGAGAGGCATGCAAAGGACAAACAACTAGAATCCTTCTTTCTGGTGGTGACAGGGTGAGACTGTGGAGCAGCTACTGCTGCTGAGGTATATAGTCACCTGGCTCCTGTCCTAAAGAACCAAGGCAAACTCTCCAGCATTAGCTTCCTTTCTGAGCTCTCAGCCGTCTTCCAACACATTTCCTTTTTGCTTAACTTAACCAGAGTTTTTTCTGTTGCTACAAATCAAGGATCCCTGCTACATGAGGCATGAAGCAAACTGATGAGGGGTAGCTTAAAGCTATAGACAGAAATAGGTCCCACATATTAAAAAACAAACCATAGAACAGAGCCCAAAAAAAAAAATCTCCCTCTTGACACTGCATCTTTTCCCATGTGACATTTTTCTTTTTTCTTCCCTTTATGGCAATGCTTAAAAGAGTTGTCTTCACCTGCAGTGTCTTCGATTCTTGCCAATGCATCCCTCAGTCCACTCCAGTGGCTTCTGTTCCATCGCCTTGTTGAAGCTGCTTGCTCTGAATGCCTTGGAGCACAGCAATATCCCAGTTTCTTTTGTTCTTTTCTGGCTGCTCCTTCTCAGTCCTTTTGCGACTTGCTTACTCACAGCTGGTTCTTAGGACCTCTTTTCTACTCTCTCCCTGAAGACCTTATCCACTCCTTTGACTTCAGGGTCCCCTGTACCCAGGATGCCCAGACCTTTTAGAAACTCAAGTCCTGTATATGTAACTTGCCTCTGCACCTAGTGTTTCCTCCATCCCATTGTGCCCTTACTGAACTCCTGAGTGCACCATACTTGCTCCTCTTCTGTCAGGGTTCCGAGTCTCAGGAAATGGCACTTGGTCCATGAGGTCCTAAGCCAGAGCCTCTTCTCTCTACCAGAGCAACCAAACAAACTCCACTCCTGCCCCCACACCATGCAGCCCAAGCTTGTATCTCCAGAACCTGACATGAGAAGCTCCATAAATATTTGATCAAAGGACTGATAGCAGCAAGAACACTCTATAGGACACTTTCACAAATCTCACCTTATCCACAGTCCTGTGAGGCAAGTATAATTATTGTCACTCTGCAAATGAGGAAACTGATACCCAGAGAGATGAACGGTGTTGTTTGGGTGTGGAATTGAAGAGCCAGTGAATGGGGGGAGGGGAGTTGGGATTGCAATTTATGTCTGATACCCCACCCTTGGCTCTCTCTGGGCAGCAAGGGGAGCTTCCTTGACAAGTCACAAATGAAAGAAGAGGACCAAGTGGACAAGGGGCCAAAGCCAGGGTGACGCTAGAACCCTGGCGGCAGGTCCTGCGGCAAGCTGCATCTGTAGGTGTCCAGGGTGGCAGACATTTTCTGACATCGTTACAAGCAGACCTCCTTGAAACACTCAGATGAGGGGTTCGGAAGGGCTCTGGGGAGCTGGGGTCCCAGGTTTGAATCATGGATCTGCCACTAATTCTGTGCAACCCCACATAGTTCATCACTTCTTGCTGCCCAGTTGACTTTCCTAAAAATAGACTATGAGTAAAATTTCTGAGATGTAGAAGGAGGGGTTCTAATTTCTAGACAGGGGCAGGTGTGGGTGATGAGCTCAGCAAATCCCATATTTGCCCCCCTTTTACAGGACCTCCCTGCCACCCTGCCAGGTTGTGTGTGTGTTGGGGCGGGGGTGGGGGAGAAGGCCCATGCCTGGAGCCTCTACTTGGACACTGCTGTTGGCCTCCAGTGCTCAGCCCCCCAAGGCAGCCATATGCCAGGCTCTGGGATTGCTCAGAAAGGGTCTTCCTGAGCAAAACTCCATCCACTTCACCAGCGAGTGAGTTCTGTTTGTAGCTGTAATTGACCAGAGGGGTAGAGGCCAAAAAGATAGGACTAAAGCTTCCAGGCCTTAAGAAACAAGATCTCAGGCTAGGGGAGTAGGCAGTGTGGTGCATGTGGTTAAAAGCCAGGCAGAAAAGCACGAGGGTATGACCTGTAGGGCCAAATGCTGTGCTTGACATGGGGGCATTTGCTTTCTCCTTGGGTCCATGAAGCAAACTGATGAGAGGCAGCTCAGAGCTACAGACATGGGTAATAAGGCCTGGAGGGGTCCCACATGCAGGGAACACACCAAGGCATGGGGTGGCTGTGTGCAAGATCCCAGCTACACCTGCAGCATGGTATCACACACCCCTCCCCTGGGCTAGGTGCCAGGCCAGGGAGGCTACAAAGTGAATGGTGCATGCTCCTGCCTAGGCTTTCCATTCTTGGCCCTGCTCCCAGTGCCGGGGGCTTTCTGAAGACCCCTCCCGATACTCCAGTGGCAGCACAGGGCTGAGAGACGACAGATTTGAGACTGGGGCCTGAAGTCTTCCCAAACTGGAGGGGTCGAGATGGTGTTGGTTCTCAGGCCACTGGACCAGAGGGGTGCAGATCCCTCAGCAAACAGCTAGGCAAGTGAATCAGGGGTCCTCAGAACTGAGGTCAACAGAGGAGGGTCGACATCGGTACCCAAATACCAGAGACTGGGTCTCAGAGATAGGACAAGCTCTACTTAACTAGAGGCCCTGGAGGTGGGTGGTAGGAACTCCTTGAGGGCAGAAGGAAAGCCTGTGTTCGTGGCCGCCTGCTGAGTCTGTGAGCCCAGAGTCGGACCTGCAGCTGCCCGACATTACGGGGTGTTGAGGGAACCCATTACTCAGGCCCCTAGCCTAGTAGGCCATGCCCGGGAGTTCCCAACTGGACCCAGTCCAGACGTTGTGGGGTGGGTGGGGAACAAGGGAGGTAGTTTTGGGACTGCAAGAGTGTCAGGAAGGGGTGTGGGCTTTGGGTGGGATTGGCTCACCCCGACCACCCTCCCCAAACCGCACGGTTATTGCACAGGGTCCAATGGTGAGGACTGGAGTTGAATGCCCAGAGTTGGATTGGGTTGGGGGCAAAAGCGGGGATAGATACGTGGGCTGGGAAAGGGGCGGAAGAATTAGGGCCTTGGTGGCGGGGCGGAGATGGAGTCTACGAGGTTGGGGTCCTGGGGGCCGAGCGGAGGGCTCTGCGTACAAGGCAGGGAGTGTGGAGGGGCTGTGGAGGTGGAGCTCAAAGGACTAGGGTCGGTCTTGGGGTCCCAGAGCGTGGGACTTGGAGAATAGCGATTTGTAGGGCCAGGGCTAGGAGGATCCTGGCCTCTATCCGAGAGTGCGGACCCTAGAGCTCAGGGGTTTGGAGGGCAGGGTAAGAAGCTCTAGACTAACGAAGGGCGGAGCCAGGATGACGAAGGACAAGGGATGGGTTGCAAGGAAGAGAATTGGCAGAGCGACTGTAGACCTCAGTGCGGGGCGTGTTGAGGGACGCGAGCGGGAACTGAGGGGCGGGGCTATGGGGAAGTAGACTTGGGGGCAGGGGGGGCGGGGGCGGGGCCGGACGCCGACGCAGGCGGTGAAGCGCGGGGGCGGGCCCAGGTGAGCTGAGCCACCGCCCCCTCCGCCCCTCCTACTCTGGTACTCTCCCTCCCCTTCACCCCTCGGCGCATCCCAGCGCCGGCTCCGCCGGCCTGGCGGTCGGCGTCTGGCGGCGACTTCGGGCCAGGCAGGGTCTTCCTCCATCTTGGGCCGCTGCGCCAGACACCTGTGGCGGCCTCAGGAGAAGCGCTTCCGCTGGCCTGCGCGGCCCCGGGAGGGCGAGAGGGTGAGAGGCCGGCTCCGAGAGTGCCCGTGGCGGGAGGTGGTATGGTCGGCGCCTCCCGTTCTTGCCTCCCAGAACCTCATGCTTCACCTTCCCTGCTCATCTCGACCCTCGCCCTGTTCTCAGAGCCCCCAATGTCCGCATCCCACCATCTAGCTCTCCTCTCATTGCTTATCCCATCCCTTTCTGTGTCTCCTCTGCCCATCCTCTCATTTACTCTGCCCAGGACCCTGTCTCCTTCTGCCTCCACCCCTGCTCCTGTGGCTTCTTCCCACTCCCATTCCTTCTTCCTTTTCCCTCCCTCCACCCCACCGTACTCCCCGCCACTGCCCCCAGCCCCAAACCTCCTTTCCTTCTTATTCCTCCTGCCCTCCATCCCTACCCCCTTGCCCCACAGCTCCATCTTCCTTCAATTACTGTCTTTGCTGCTGGGAAGGTTTGTAGCCCAGTTTTGGGGATCGTGTTGAAGACCTCCCTGAGTCCGGGTGGGCTTTGAGCGAGAGGGGCGGAGAAGGGAGCCCTGCTCTGGGGAGGGTGTTGGTCTGGTGTGTTCAGGCCTTTGGCCCGCAGCGAGAGACGGCCTGTACAATTGGTGTGCAGAATGCAGCTGTGTAGACGCTGTTTCCTGTCGGGTCGCACAGTAAAAGGGCCTGTGCATCCATCTCTGGTTTGTCAACGGGTAAGGGGTGGGCCCATGGCGGTGCTTGGGTGCCCCTGAGCATGCAGGTAGGGACACACCAGCCACCACAATGCTTCTGGTTTGGGGCAGCTGGGCCCGGAGGCTTACGGAGGTTTACGTTCTCCACCCCAGGTGCCTCCTGGAAAGTGTGGGTAAATTCTCCTCAGGGGAGGAAGCCCGGGCTGGTGGGAGCTTAGGCTTCTCTCATTTGACCAGAGGTGGGTCCTTGGGGCCACTAACTCACAGTTACCCTAGAACCCTTCCCTGGCACTGCTTGTTTCCTGGAAGTCTAGTTCTTAAAGGCTCTTCTCTGTGATGGGCAGTTTTTGTCCCCTTTAAACACTCCCTCTCAGGAATGTTCCCTGCTGCATTACCCAACTTTGGCCATGAGCTTTCCTGTCAGGCCTCCATTCGCTGCTGCTGGGGTAGATCAGACTACCTGCTGAAGGTTGCCACACCCTTACTCTACAATGGGGGATTTGTGAGGTGTGTTACTCTATGTGGTCCTGGGGGTTAAGGTCCAGATTTTAACATTTGAGCAGTTTCCCCTCCAGACCATGTGGGTTTGACTTTCCTATTTTGGTTTTGCTGGAAGCAAAAGGCATCATCCAACTGCCTCCACCCCTTAAAAGGGGGCTTACTGGATGCCACAAATGTGGTCTGAGATGGGGCCTGCTTGTAGTGGCTTTGGTAGTCTCCCTTGGCACCCACTAAGAGGCCTGTGCTCCTGAAATGTGGTGACATAGCAAGAGTTGGAATCTCTGACCAAGAGACCTAGCAGTCCCTTTTGTTGGTTCAGTCTGGAAGTGTCTGCAGAACTGGAAGCTTTTATACAGAATGACATTGGTTGATCGCTGCATGTGAGGCTGGTTGCTCATCCATTTACTGACAGGCAGAACTGAGGCATCAGAACAGTCTTACATTGGCCACAGGGCATTGGCCATAGGACATTGGTCACTTCCCAACTTTGATTGGCATCAAATAGGGCAGGGAAGAGAACATTAAAGAACACTAGGGGTCTTGGATACCTTGATGTGCCTGCCCTTTATCTTGTGCTAAAAACATTTTCCCAGGGGCTTTTCCATGGTTTTTAAGGCAGATGGGCTTGACATTGTGGGCATTTAGAATGTAGTCTTCAAACTTGTGTGTGTGTCCGTGCACATGTGCCTGCATGTGTGTTCATATCCTCTCAAATTAAGGGTTGAAATAGACTGGGAAACTTAGTGTCACGATGAAGACATTGGGTTCACTGGTGGTGGCTAGGTCTTAGGATGGGATGAAGGTAGGAAGGATTGGGAAGTGAAACTAGACACCTATGGGGTATCTTAGTAGCTTCCCAAAAGGGCCTTTCTGCCCCTTCTCTTATACTAGTTTCTATGATACCTTGAGCAAAAGTCATTCCTGTTGGAAGGGGCAAGAAAAGATTATTATTAATAATCACCATTCCAGATACTCCATATGCCATCACATTTAGTCTTCATAACAACCCTGCAGAGGGGATTTACTTCTGTTTTGCATATTGGGGATACTGAGGCTCAAGGAGATTAGGTGTGCACCTGAAGGCATGTATGTAGGAAGGGAAAGAGCGAGGATTGGCAGCAGACCCCTATTCCTGCCTGCTCACCCATGGCTCCAAGGCGCATTTGATCAGCTCCCCTCACTCCTTACAAGGCCCTTCTTTGAGGTAGGGGATGTGGGAAACCTTTCTTGGGGGATAACCTGGGTGACTTCCCTCAGAGCCCTTCCCTTCTTCAGGCCTAGGAAGGCCAAGCTATAGGAGGAATACCCTGTTGGCATTCAGCTGTGGGTTCTTTGACATTTCTAAGCTGCTCCAGGTTTCAATTTTGTTACCTGCCACTGTGGATTAGGATGAGGAAGGGAAGCAATGGATACATACCTCCTCCCCACTGGGGTCTTTGTGGTCGCTGCTTTTTTGGGTCATAGCTAGCCCTGGGCACTGGGCAGCCACCGGATGAGACAGACACAGCAGGACCCTTGTCACAAATGGCTTCTCACTCACTCCTAGTGGGGCCTGAGGACACCCTAGCCCCATTCCACCTGTTTCCTAAGGGGGCCAGGGCTTTGCTTGGCTCTTTATGGCCTTGCTCCCTAGGAGGGTTTGGGGTAGGTAGGGCTCAACCAACGACTATGTAGGCTGTCCAGATAGGGTCTCCTTGGTCTTCTTAGTGTAGCTGGGTGGTTATCTCTCTGCCAGGGGCCGTCGGTGACCATAGCTTTGCCAGACAGCAGGTGCACCTCCTGCCCTCCTGATTCCAGGCAGCCTAAGAAACTACTAAGAAGCAGGTGGGGTGGGGTACAGTCTTTGTTCCCTCTTATTCACTTGTTCCCCTGGCATGTCTTGGGTACCACTGCAAGTGCCAGATAATGTGCTGGGTGCTGAGCTCGAGTTGAGTCAGGGCAACGGTAAATTAAAAAGTTGTTGACAGTGGAGGGTGAGAGTGTCCAGGATGGAGGTCTGCACAGTGCTTCGAGAGGGAGTAGGGTACAGAGAACCACAGATACTCCTGGGTTTGATTACTGGCTTAGCTACTCACCAGCTCTGTGCCCTTGGGTGAGTCACTAAACTTCTCCAAGCTTTGGCTTTCTCCTCTGTAGAACGGGAATAATGATGTCTCGTGATGTTGTTCTGACAAGTAAATAAATGAGATTGTGCTGGATAGGATGTGGCACATTCTGGCACATGGTGGGTGATTTGGTACTGGGAGCTATCATCATCATCATCATCATCATCATATCATCATCATCATCATCATCATCACTGTGATTGTTGTTGGCTTTGTTGCTCTTCTTTTTTACATGTGCATCATACAGCTCCTTGACAGCCGGGCTTGGGTCATAGTCTCTCTTGGCTACTCATCCTTTTCCAATCTGGCTTCAGCCACAAAGAGCAGGGATACTTCTACCTAGGTTAGGACTGAGTCTAGAACTGTGCAGTTTAGTATGGTAGTCATTAAACACATATGACCAGTTCCTACTGTATTGAACAGTGCAGAGTAGAATCTTGTGCTGGAAGTTGTGCTGAACTGAAGTTGTGCTGAACTGAACTCCATAGCAAGCCTTGAGCTCTCAGAGGACCGCAGCTCCAGAAACCAGCCATCTCCTGAGTGCTTGGACAGCAAGAAGTTTGTATTTATACAGAAACTGAGTTCCTGTGGGCCCTTCCCACATTCCTTTTCAAGTGGCCTTGCTCACCTGTCCAGAGTGGTTGGTTTTTTGGTAGTTCTTATCAGCTCAAGAGTGGGAGGGCAGGACTGGAATTGCCAAAACTGTACCTGTTGCCTGCTGTCCCTGCCCTGTTTCTCCAGCTCATCCTGCCGGGCAGGGAGTCCCAGACTGATGTTCCTAATTCAAAGCTTTGACCAGGGCTAGGCTAGGCTGATCCAGATGTCCTGACCCTATTCCTTCTGGGGCCTTCAAGTGCTCTGAATATTCAACTCTTCCCTTCTGCTCACTCTATTTCTTCCTCTTGGCACCTTTCTTCTCTTTTCTCTCCAGGCCCTACTTACATGACTGGGCCTCCAGGAAACCTTTCTGATCCATCACACAAAGTAAGGTCTCTTGCCTTGGAAATGCCCTCCACCAGACCCTGTTTTTGGCACTCATCACTTTCCTTTGGGATTTGCTCTTATATTCACTTTTTCTCTCTGTCAGGCATACAGCAGACGTTCTCTGAGTACTAGCTATATGTCAGGTCAGTGCTGGGTGCTGGACAGACAGAAGGGAACAGGCCCTAGGCCTGCTTTGACAGCTTCAGGTTAGTGGTAGGTCCATGGTTAGCCAGACTCTTCCATCCAGGCCAGGCAGTGCTCAGCCAGACATGCTGCCAGCCAACTCAGGAAAGCTTCCCTAGAATGAGACACTGATGTTCCCCAATGCTGACTCAAGGCTATGGATGGGCCAGTGGACAGGTCCAGAGGGGTCTGTGTGGCTAGAGGAAGGGACAAGAATGGCAGGAAGGAGGGGGCAAGGAGGGTACAGGCACACTTGGCAAGAGGAATTTAAATTTTATGGAGGGTGCATCTAATTGGTGGTATGGGATCCCATTCCCAGGTCACAGCTGGATCTAAGTTAGTCAGAGCCTGGCATGCAGTAGATGCTCAGAAGATGGCTGTGGAATGAATGAACACATGCTGAGTGAGCCCTGCATGTAAAGGGCTGGTGTGGGGGTCCTCTCCCTGCCCCTGGAGCTTAAGGTGGGAGCCAGAAAATCCCTACATCTTCACAGCTACCAAGACTGAGTTTCAGACATGACATCTCAGCTATGTTGGACCAGAGGGAATGGGGGTGGGCCATGAGAGAACCCAGGGCAGTTCTTAGTGTATCTTCTATTTACTGCTTGTTCATCTCATAAACTTTCTCTGGGTCCTCACTCTGTACTAGGGAGGCCCCATTCCAAAGCCAGATGGATAGTCCTGGGAGAAACAAGGCTACTATTTACCAGTCAAGCTGTACTGGTTATTAAAATACTGTAATACTTCTGTGCTGATTGACTAAGAGCTATTGTCCCAAAGCCCCCGCCCACAAAGCCTTAGCCGTCTTGGCCTCTTCTCTAGCTTTCCCTCCATCCCCATAATCTAATGGTAAAGAGTCAACAGCTGACATGGTGGGTGGTCTTCAGGACCCTATTCTTGTGCTGGTTCTAATCACTTGGTACTGGTCATTAGATATTTGTAATATCACTCCTCTGTATGAAGTGTGATGACCTTGGTTTAAAGTGTTTGGTGTCCTGTTTCTGTTTTGCTTATGGTCAGGTAGGATGGGACTGAAGTTGTCCTCTCAGTGTGCCTAGCCCCTTGTGAGCCCACAACAGAATCTACTAGAAGTGCTGACGCTGAACTCAACTCCACTCTTTTCATCCCTCTCTCCTCCAGGCAGTGATGAGCACCAGCTACCCTGAGCCGGGCGCCCGAGCACCCCTGAGCCCCTGCCCACAACCCCTGTCTCGGAGCTCTTCCAGCCTGCTGGGTGAAGGCGGGGGACAGAAGCCAGAGCTCCGCAAGAGTGCCAGCAGCACTGTATGGCAAACCCAGCTGTGTAAGGCCAGCGTGGATCCCCGTGTCCTAGAGGAAGAGGGGCGCTATGCTGAGAGCATGGAGCAAGCAGGGGCCTCTAGCCCTCGGCTACAGTCCAGTGCTGTGGGCCACTGGCGGAGCAGCACTGTGGGAAACGTGTCTACTGTGGGCGGTGGTGACCTGTGTCGCCTGCGGGCCCGCAGTGCTGCTGCCGTGCAGAGGAGTCACTCAGATTTGGTTCATAGCACCCAGACCCGGGGCAACAGTGGTGCTCGGAAGGCCAGCCTCAGCTGCTCAGCTCTTGGCAGCTCACCAGTCCACAGGCCTCGGATGCAGCTCAGCAATACTTCTTGCCAGGAATGTCAGGCCCCTGAAGGCCTGGAGAGGGACCTGATTCCGGAGGATGAAACTTCAAACTCAGACTGGACACTGAAAGAGAGTCAGGTGTGGGTGCCACCACTAGAACTAGGAGGCACAACCACCCATAGCAGCAGTCCCAAAGCTGGGCCCAAAGCCACTGGGCAGTCAGCTGCCACCTCCTGCCATGTTCTGTCCCCAGCAGCTCTACTCTGTAGCATTAGGGAGATGGGGACAAGCAGCTACTGCCATGCCCTGCCTGCCACAGGGATCCTGGCCTTTCCCAAGCTGGTGGCATCAGTGAGTGAGTCTGGGCTGCAGGCTCAGCATGGGATGAAGTTCCAGTGTAGGTTGCCTGGGGGACTTCCTGGGCATTCCCACTGCTGTGCCCACCTTTGGGGTCCCACTGAGTTAGCTATGGAGACTGGAGCCAGGACCAAAGATGTATGGACCATGACCTCAGCCAGTGACTTGGCCCCTATATTGGCATCCCCTCTGTCAGCCCAGGATGCTGGTGTGCAGGTGGCCCCCATGGCAGTGTGCAAGGCTGTGGCCACGAGCCCACCCCTTGAAGCCCCCGCAGCCCTGCACACATTCCCAGAGGTAACTCTGGGGTCCAACCTGGAGGAGGTTCCATCCCCTGTGCAGGATGTACGATGGGATGCTGAGGGCATGACATGGGAGGTGTATGGAGCTGCAGTGGACCCTGAGGTGCTTGGCGTGGCCATCCAGAAGCACTTGGAGATGCAGTTTGAGCAGCTGCAGCTAGCGCCTACCAGTGAGGACAGCCTGTCTGCTGAGGGCCGGAGGGGGCCACTTCGAGCCGTCATGCAGTCCCTGCGACGACCCAGCTGCTGTGGCTGTTCCAGCGCAGCCCCTGAGTGAGGAGCTATGGCCCTAAGAGCCGTTCTGGGCCCGTGGACTCAGCTCCTGTCCAGGGACAGTGGGGGCCAATGGCAGCCATTGACGTGTCTCTGCTGTCAGCTGCCAGCAGACCACAGGACTATACTATACTATCCAAGCTTCTGGGGACTTCCTGCTACTCACAGCTGTGCTGGCTTTTAAAGGGCTTGATTCCTAAGAGCCGCATCCCTGTATGTCTGGACTCTGAACTTTGGGGCAGAGTTTCAGCACTTTGCGTAAGGGAGATCCTGATTTTTCTGTAAAAATACTCACCTTCTCTTCAGTCTCTCTCAGAGCTCTGCCATGATTTCCCTAGGACTCTTGGTGGGTTTATTTTAAAGCAGTGCTAAGATATAATATAATAGGGCTTGGTTTGGCTGGGTCTTTGGAGAAGGGAACTGACACTATCAGAGACCTCCTGTGTGCCACATACTGTGTTCCTTACCTTACCATGTTGAGTCTTCACCTCTTCACCTCTTCTTCAGATGTAACCAGACATTTGTTAAGGCTATGGCTGACATGTCCAGGTTGGACAGCTTGAAGTGATGGGCTAAGATTCAAGGTGGGGATGGCCGAAGCCTGGAGTGTTTTCCTGCAGCACATGGCCAGTCAGTGCAAGGCAGTAGTGACCAAGAAGAATTTACTGAGTCCATATTCTGTGCCAGGTTCTGTGGGTTCCTTGGGGAACAAGACAGAGGCTATCTATGCCCTCACGGAGCTCACAAGTGTAGAAGAGGGTTACATCTCAGTACCAAGGCACTGAGCGTTACAGAATAGCCGCAGGGTACTTCTAAGAGTCAGCTCCCTTGTAGGCCATTGTGTCAGGGGCTGGCCTCAGGAAGGGGAAAACAGGTGGCTATCTGTCCCCAAATATGTCACAGTGCCTGAAATTATACCATCATCACCTCGTTCCTTTGGTTTAAGGATTTATTTTCAGCTGGTGCAGTTCTTCAAAAAACAGAGGGCAGGCATGGATGGAAAAAGGGAAAGAGCCTAGGGTGCAGTCTCTCGCCTGGAGCTGTGAGGCCATGGGAGTCAGAAGGGCCTGTGGGGCTATTGGCCAGTCCAGCCCACGTGATCTGACATGAGCCACAGATTGTGGGGGCCAGGGGATCATGGGAATGGGCAAACCCAGGATTCTAGGGCTTGGTACAGACTGACTTCATTGTCCAAGGTTGTCTTAAGGCCCGTGGAGGATGGGGGTGGGCTTGTGTCCTTGTCCTAGGGCTTAGCATTGAAATCCAAGCTTCTGGGACAGAATCTGCCAGCCTACCCTTATGAGGGAGCCAGGTTAGTGTCCTGCCCAGGGTCACCTGGCATGGAAGGGTGGCGTAAGGGCTCATGCAGCCCTGCTAATATGGCCCTGTTCCAGGGCCCTCTCTACCCCTGTGAACCCAGGACCTGTGAACCCACGGCCCACTTCTACCCCTGTGAACCCAGGAGCTGCCTTACTTTTTCCACCTCTAGGGAACTGGTACTCATTGAGATGGAAATGATGCAGGCAACAATGGGTTAATTTGTAAAGCAGGAGAGACTGTGCTAACAGGTAAAGGAGCAAGGTGTGCTAACAGGTAAAGGAGCAAGGTGAGAAAGGCATGCTTCAAGTCAGAATGCTTCCCAAGGCCTCTCAGTGGACTTCTTACCCAGACCATATTTTTCCCACTCCCAGCTGGGCCTGGCAAAATGCCATCCCTGCTTAAAAATGACAGCAAATCAGAACCACTTCTGCCAGTGGGGCAGGGGCAGAGGGGATGGGCATGATAGGATCAAGGGGACTTGATGTTGCCTCCTTTCAAAATGTGATCAAGCAGGTTTTCACGCAGTCATGTCATGGGGCTCTGGGCACTGTCTGGCCCGGGGCCTGGGCTCGTCTGTCCCTCTGTATGTGGTACAGGGCAGGCATATTATGCTCTAGGAAGTGACATGTGGGTACTGGGCTGTCATCATACCTGGCCCTGCACAGGGGCTACTGGAGCCACAGCCTAGTCGGGCCAGACTGGAGGGAGCTAATGGCAGTGGGGACATGAGGGGAGAGGACATAAACTGGAGTAAAGAGGGTACCTTCTCAAAGGGTATCAGCTGAGCAGGGTCTTGACGACACAGCAGGGCTAGACAGGTGGGCAGAGGGAGAGGGGTGTACTAGGCAGAGAGAGAATAAACTGGTCAGAGGCTTGGATGTGCCCGTCTGCTTGGGCAGTGTTGAGTCACTGCAATACAGGCTCTGGTATATTAGTTGGGTTAGGAGACTGGCGAGGGGTACTCATTGTTAAGATCCTGGTATGGGTGAGGAAAGGGACTCAGGGGAGCTGTGGAAGGTGTTAGGGCCCGGTTTCATTTTAGAAATAACATTTTGGCTGTCATTGGAGAGATTAGTGTGGAAGGCAGGAGCCCAGGGGAATGGGATGTGGGAGCTAAGGAAGGGCCTGTTAAGGGTAGACACACACACACGCATACACACAGTATGCAGTGAATTCTGGAAGGAGGAGGAGTTTCAGGAGGCCGAGATTTCTAGTTTGAGCAACTGGAGGTGAGGCCACCACCTGGGATATTGGGAGGCAGATGGAAGATTCAGGAGGGGCCGGTGAAGGGCCGCATGCCATGGGGTTTGGCTGGGACCAGTGAAACCTTTCATAAGGAGACTTTCTCCTGTGTCATATGCAGATTCTCATGAGTTCACTCTCTCTGGCTGATGTGTGCTAATCTGTGCCACCCAGGCTACAAATGATGTGGCAGGATGGCAGGCTGGGCTGGGCCCTGAATGGGAATGGTATGACTGAAGCCACCCACCTGCCTCATCTTGACTTAGATAAATGTTTTCAGGGTGGTGCTGAAACCCAGCCTGGCCTTGGAGCTGTGCATGGCTGGGGCCTCCAGAACACCCTCCTGGTTAAGCTCACTATCAAGAGACAATAGGAAGTGCGCCCTTCGCCTCACTAGCCAGGCTACACAGCCTCAGCCAGGTGGTCTACCTTCAGCTTAATTTCTGAATTTGCCCCAGAGACAGAAACCTCCCATGCCTCTCACCTTGCTTGGCCCCTCCTGGGCAAGGCCTGACCAGCAATTGTTTGGGGTCTCAGAACTTGCCTACCAGCTTAGTTTACAGGCCTCCTTCTCTGAGACTACAGATTTCTGATGACTTTCTAGGTCCCCTTTAGGCCCTGCTTTGGGAGGTGGTAGGTTTCATTATTTGTGTATTCAATATATTTTGAATTTGAAATAAAGTATTGGAAATAAGAGTTTGCCAGGGAAGGGTTGTTGGTCCTGGCTGGTCTTGTTTGTTTTATTTTTCTGGTAGATTCTGTCCTTTGCAGTATTCACCCCAGATTACTAGAGCTCCTTGCCCAGACAGGAATCCTTCTCCCTTCTGTCCATGGCTCTCCTGCCTGGCAGCCTTTAGGGCCCCCAACAGCTAAAGTCTGGCTCCTGGAGCTTGTCACCTCCTGCCCGGCTGGGACACAGGGCATGCATCTCATGTCCAAACCCCAGGCTGCCATCACCCTCATAGAGAATCGCTAGTCCTCCTGGAGGAAAGGTATTCCTGCCAGAGCGTAGGTTACTGATGGCCTGAAGACATAGTGTAGGGGAGGGTGGAAAAGCAGAAAATGGTCCTGCCCACTATGACTTCACCTGTGTCAGCTGGATTGGGTCTCAGTCCCCTGGGAGTGCTAAATTATTATTTCACAGGGGCTTAACAGACTGACATGCCTTCCCAAGGCAGGTTCGGACACTTAGAATATGGGGGTGGGGCACACTGTAGCTTAGTGGTCTAAAACTTGAATGTGAATTCTGGATCTCACCTATAGCCATGAGGCAAGTTATTAATTTCACTGATCCTTAACTTCCTCATCTGTAAAATGGGTGTGATAATGGTGCCTCCTCCTTAGGCTTGCTGTGAAGATTAAAAGGAATAACCCATGTAAAGTGCCTGGCACTGAATTAGCCCTCAGTGCATGTGCTGGAGTATTGGTGGGGGGCACTTCTATAGCCATTTCTATAGCTGGGGGCCTGAAAGGTTGCCAGGCAGGAGAACCATGGCAGAAAGGAGAAGAATTCCTGCCCGGGCAGGGATGGCTCTTGCCCATGACCTGTCTCCTTGACCATTCCTAATTCAGAGACTTTTTCCAGGTCCTTCACCCTCTGCTTTGCACTTTGCTTGGGACATGTGTGCTCTGGTGGAGGCCCTTGGAAACTGTAGTTCCCAGAGCCACGTTGAGAACCGTTCCATCTCTCACCACTGGTCTGGGGCTGGGTTCCTGGGAAGCTTGTGCTGGAATGAGGATTCTGGATTGATTGAGGAAGGAGAAATGAGGAACACAAAGTAGAGAAGAGACAGAAGCCAAGCCAAGAGTGTGATTTCATGTAGAGTCCTGGCTTTACCCAGGTCCCATAGAGGACCCCTGGGGGACAGGTTCCATATTAGGGTAAAGACCACCAGGGGTGGAGGTGGAGTAAACTCCAGGCACTTATGGCTTCTGGCATGTGGGCTAGGAAGCTCCAAGAGCCCAGGGCAGGTCTCTGCATAGGGTCATAGGGTCTATCTCAGGGAAAGGGTGCACAGCAACTGCGGGCTTCCAAGGGCTCTGGGGCACACTACTGACAGTTGCATTCACATCCTGAGCAGCTCCTCACTCAGTAGACTTGCGTGGAGCCTGAGACCTACAGAATGCCCAGACCTTCTCTCTGCAAGTAGTTCTGAAACAGTTCTGTCTCATTTTTTATGCCAAGGAACTCTGGTTACTGAAATATAGAGCTTTGTACATGCTCATGTTAAATCGCTTTTCATTCATCATTTTGGCCTGGCCCAGTTTTGTCATCTGAAGCTATGACTAGTCTTTCATCAGTTTCCATCCAACTTGTTAGACAGCACAGGGCCAGACTGAGCCTGGGGCCTGACACTGGGTTGTCCTGAGGTCAGCACTGGTCCCTGTGTCCCTATGAATCCACACAGTCATCATGGGCAAATTCGTTTAAGTCAAATTTGTTAAAATCCAGATCTTCAACATTAGTAGCACTCTTCTCACCCAAACCACAGACCATGGACACTCCCCTCAAATAAAGAAGGAGGGTACCAGGGCCCATCTTGAGTCTTGCTTCTGGGTAAGGCTGGTTCTGGTGTTCACTGCTACCCTTCCTAAGATCTTAGATACTTCTGTTTAACAAGCTATTTGAGAAATTTGAGATCAACAACAATCTAAGATTTACTTAGATTTATGTACCCTTTTGGAGCCTGGGAGCTGCTCTCCACCCTTGACATCCGTTCTCTTCGGCATGCTGGGGCCTACCTCAAGTTTCCTGGGAGGTGATTGTGAGGGTGAACATGACACTTATCACAGCTGATCTCTAGTAATTTCCTCATTGCAGCTGATCTCTAGCACCTTCCTCACTGAGCCTTTCCCCAGGAAGCCTCACCCTATTGATGGAAGTCTTTCTGAAGCTGGCTGGAGGTCTCCCCGAAAGGCCTTCCTCCTTGGAAGAACCTGGGCTAGTTCTGTTGTTGTGGTTATAGGGTGAGAATAGACCAAGAAAAACATCTCAGAAAAGCCTTGGCTAGTAGGATTGAAGATGGACATATGGTATCTGACTCTCTAGCCCCAAGAGTTGGGTAAACACCACCTTTGCTGACTTTTGCAGTGAGTCTCCTGGACTCATTCCTCATTTCTCTTCCTTCAAGCCCAGGATGGCTCAGCAGCGGCAGGCCTGGACCTTGAAAGATGTACTCCCAAATGGATGTCTTAAAATTCATTTTTTTATAGCACCATTTTAAAGAAAAGAATGTGGGAATTGTAGGAATGTGGAGTTTGGGGCTGGTGAGTATGTCCAACATTAAGTTGTGTGCTTTTTAGCCAGGTACTCCTCACGCAATCTGTCTGGCCTGGAACTTTTCACTTTCCAGCTTCTTTCCTGAGAAAAGACATGGGTGCTTTCTCAGTATCCTACGAACATGGCCACGGGAGTGTAGCGCCTCCATGGGTATCCATCCAGGGACGAGTGAGGAGGCTCTGCTGGTCTTGCCCCCACTGCCATTGGTGCTCTTTCTCCCCCAATCCCTATTTCTCTTTGATCTTAGTTTTCCTCCTTTTCTTCTTTTCTGTCTCATGTCCTCTTTGCCCCCCAGAAACCTTCTGTCTCCCCACCATACCACTGTCCTTGCTCTGCTTCCTTTCCCTTATGCCAGGGGTCTGACTTGCTTTATCCCTCTTGCTCCAACAGCAGTCTCTCTCTTCCTGTGGTCTGTGCCATTTCTCCCACAAGTCATGGCTGGGTCTGGCTCTTGGTAGTCCTGATTTTCTCGAAGGTAGGCCCTTCCTCCCCAGCTGTCCTTTCTCTCTTTGGATGAAAACTAAGATATTTGAGCTCGAGATAGCTTTTGAGCATCTCCCTAGAGAAGGAGGCCTCCCTGGGCACCCTGTGATTGCTTTGTCAGATTTCTATCACCTTTGCCCCCAAAGGAAAACGTTTGTCAGTAGTCCTGTTGGGTGAGTGGAGAGACTTTGGTCAGGCTGGAAGGACACTCCATCAATCCTCAGTTTGGGTGTCCCTTTTTGGGGCCTGGCTGGCTAGATCACCTGATGGGCACCAGGTGGGTGTTGCCCATCTTCTGGCTTTAGGTGGGCCACCTCTTTTATGTTTTCAGAATCTTCTTGCTTTGTTTGTAATTAGGTTGGGGCAAGACCTGGGCCTCAGTGGAGACACACTGTGATATTCCATCTCTGTGCCTCTATCCTATGCGGGACTGGACTCGTATCTGGGAGTCAGGACTGGGTTCAGGGGGAGAAGACTTTTGTTTTTGCACTGAATGGACACCTGAGAAGGTGCCCACTGAGAAGACCTGAGCAAGGCCCAAGTAGGGTGCCTTTGTTGGGGCTGGAATTTTCTTGAAGTGTTGAAGCCCAGCTGGGGAGGAATTGAATTGTCCCCTCACCCCAGGCTCATTGGGCCCCTTTCCCTTAGCCTTCTGCTTCGCCCTGCCTTTGGTCACTTCTCATTTTACCGGACAAGAGTTTTGGAAGGTGGTAACTAAGATGCCATTATGTATATAAGCTTTGTGGCTTTTATCAGCCCAGCCTTTGGCTCTTGAGGAAGACTCTCTGGTTTGCCTTTCTTTCCCTTCAGAGTTGGGGGAATTCAAGGAGAGGGGAAAAGGTTTCTTGCAAAGATTCTAACTCCTGAACTCCCTTCTCTCTTGAAGCAGGCCTCTGTTGCATCCCCTGAGCACAGCCCACAGTCTCCTCCTGGTCACACCACTAAGCTGGGGAAAGGGAAGTAGGGCTGGAGTCCCAGGAGAGCTGTGACACAGCTGTACACTACTGGAGGTGCTAGTAACACTGCCTGAGTCTTGCTGAAGTGCAGGACGATTGGGGTGGAGGCAGGATGGGGTGAGGAAGTTGGATCCTGACTTTATATGAATTTTTGATATTTTATCATTTATTTTTTTGCATTAATTTTCATTTAAAAATATTGTATGGCAATATTTATCTTGATCACTGAGTTTTTTGCCTGCCTCTTAAATTTTGTGCCCAGTGCCTGGCCTCCTCCTTCTCTCCCAGGGTCTTAGGGCCATTGGGTCCCCTGTGGTTATGGAATCAGGGCTGGGAGCAAAGAGGCCTCCTCTCCTCCTTCCATCCCACATCCCCACCACTGAGGCTGCTGAGCCGCACTAGGGGGCTGGTGGGGAGAGTCTGCTGTGGCATTGGTCTCAGGTGGCAGGACATCCTGCATGAAGGGGCAGGTCTCTGTGCAGCCCGGCCCGTGGGAGGAGCCCGGACGCCCCCAAGTGGCCGTTGTGCCGTCCTTCAGCGGCATCTAGGGGCACTGGCTGAGGGTCACCTACTCTGCCCCAGCCAGGAGAGCCTGGGCGAGGTCTCGTGGGTCTCATTCTGGAGTGCAGTGTAGGGGTAGGCGTTGCTGTTCGACGCCAGGCAAGGTGGGGGAATGGCAGTGCCTGTAGGTCGTGTTCCTGCGCCTTCCCCACCCCTCAGCCCCTCTTCCTGATGCTCCCACCAACCAGTTCTGCTGGTCTGAAGATTCAGGAGATGGGGAGGTAGAGGGAGTGAAGTACAGGCAGGTGGCATCATCGGCTTTTGGTGAGAAAGACTGCCTCATTTTACTTACACCTTTGCCCCCAGATGTAAGGGTATTGGATGTAGGGGACTTTGTCATTGGATTTGACTGGGCGTGTTTTAGTAACCCTTCTTTGGCTTGTTTTGTTTTTAAATTTATCTAGAGCCTCTAACTCTTGGTGGTCCCACCTCAAGAGAGTTATCTTTCTGGGCCATGCAGAGAGCAAGTGTGGACAGCCAGTGCTGAGCCTCCCCTTCCGTGGGACCAGCTGTCTGGCAGAAGAGACCACAGAGAGGAAATGAGGAATGCAGTGGGCTGAGGAAGGGGTCTGAGGCAGAGTTGACTGTCACAGAGGGAGGGAGGCTGAAAGTTGCCTGTAGTGGGGGCCAATTCTGAGGGTCTTTCCAACTGTCATTCCTGGCCTGGAATGATCTCCACCAGCTCCATCTGGTGTCCAAGGCCAGCAGGGTGTGCCAGCGGTGTGATGGCAGCCAAGAGCGAGGCTGAAGGGAGAGCCTGTTCATGACAGCAAGTCAGGCAGAAGTACTGGGAAGAGCCTTACAACTGACGAGTGGCTGTGGGTTGTGCATGGAACTGAAGGAGTGGAGCCTGCATGGGGGTGGCCTTCTCTTCCTTTGTCTGGGGAGAGGGCATGGCAGTGTTCAGGACCTGCACGCCTTTCATTCCATGCCCACAAGGTCTCTCTGAAGTAGTATTTCCCTTTTTGGTTGCACGTTAATGAATTATGAACCAGAAACATTTCTAAACAATTAGAATGTTTAATTTCACTGAAGAATTTTAGGAGGTCAGCCTTCTAGAGTAGGCTCACTTGCTCAGTGAAGACATCAAGGATTCAGATTCTTTCCATAATTTTGCTCTGCCATCTTCAGGGTGTCTTCATGGTCACAATATGGCTGCTATGCCTCCAGACATCATGCTTTCATAGTAAGGAAAAAACGTACAAACTGCCAGAAGAGGTTATTGTTACACACAATTAACTAATTGAAAAGTATCAGCTTTTCAGAGTCAGTCAATGAATGAAGGCGATGATAATATTGGATGCCACATTCTGACATTAAACAAGATGGCAGAAGCAGTGATGTTTTGCACGTTATCTTCTTTGCTTCTCACAATTAGTCCCACTTCACAGTGACAGCTGAGATTCAGAGAGGTCAAGTAACTTGTACTACTTTATGACCATGAAATGAAGAAATGGGAATTCAAGCTTCAGGCTCTGTGATATTAGGCCTGGCTTTTTGTCTTTTTATAAATGAAAGGAATACATATTTATGTGAAGAATTTCAAACAGTACAGACCTTTGCTTTTTTTTTAAACATTGTACATATTCATGATAAGAATTTCAAATAGTGTTAAGTGTACCGTGAAGATCTGCCTCTCCTGTTTGCAGTTCTCACACTTACCACTGTAATTTCTATTGGTCCTCCAGGAAACTTCATCTGTAATCACAGCTCTGACATCTAAATATTTTATACAAATGAGACCAAAGTAAATACTAAGTCTGCATTTATTTATAAAAACTAATATATTTTCCAGATACTATTGCCATATATAGATTCTACCTCTTTCTTTCTGATGGGGATATTGTATTACATAGTACTTTTTTAAAAAAATTAAACTTGTGGTCTTCTGACCTTTGTGTTATTTCCCATATTTTTTTGCTATTATAAAAATCATGGAACGATAAATACCCTTGTATATATAGTTTTGTATATATGTGTGAAAATATTTGTAGAATTATGTTTTAAACAGATGGTCACATAAAATGTTGGTGGATACTGGCAAATTGCTCTCCAAAAAAATTGTACTAATAATACATGTCAATATTTGAGTGTTATCAAACTTTAATATTTTGTGTGATTATAAAAGTGAAAAAATGGCATCTTAATATTTTTATTTATTTTGATTTGCAATTCCTTCACTATGAGGAAGGTTGTGTTTAGTCAAACTGCCTGGGTGATAATTCCTGTTTGATAATCTCAGTATATTTACTGGCCATTTGAATCCGTTCATGATTTTCCTGTTCATATCTATTTACTGATTTCATTGGATACTTCTTTTTTCTTATTATTTTGTTAAAGCATTTTGTATATTAATGACATAAGCTTCTTTTATATATATGAGTATTTTTTGTTTGTATTTTAATAGACTTTATTTTTTAGAGTAGTTTTAGGTACACAGCAAAAGTTGAGAAGAAGATAGAATTTCCATATGCCCCTGCCCCACACAAGCACAGCCTTCCCCATACCAACATTCCCCACCAGAATGGTACATTTGCTACAACTGATGAACTTACACTGACACATTTTAACTACCCTAAATCCTTAATTTACATTATGGTTCATTCTTTGTGCTGTATAATCTATCGGTTTTGACAAATGTATCCACCATTATATTGTCCTTATGTTACCAGACAGAGTACTTTTACAGCCCCCAAAATCCTTTGTGCTTTTCTTATTCATCCCCCGCCACACCACCATGGCAACCACTGATCTTTTTATTGTCTTTATAGTTTTGTCTCTCCTAGAATGTCATATAGTTGGAATTATACAGTATGTAGCTTTTTCAGATTAGTTTCTTTCACTTGTGCATTTAAGTTTCCTCCATGATGTTTCATGGCTTAATAGCTCTCTCTCTCTCTCTCTTTCTCTCTCTCTCTTTTTAAAGCAGTGAATAATATTTCGTTGCCTAGATAGACACAGTTTATTTATCCACTTATGTCTTGAAGGACATCTTGGTTGCTATAAACATTCATGCACAGGTTTTTGTGTGGACGTAAGTTTTTAACTCCTTCGGATAAATACTGGGGAGTGCAATTGCTTGATGATATGGTGAGAGTATATTTAGTTTTATAAGAAACCTCCAAATTGTCTTCTAAAATTTTGTATTTCCTTTCTTCTTAAGGCTTAATAATATCCCATATCACATTTTGTTCATCCATTCATCCCTTGATGGACACTTGGGTTGCTTCCACCTTTTGGCTATTGTAAATAGTGCTGCTATGAATATGGATGTAGGTAGGTCATGGCCCTCTTTGGTCCTCAGTGAGTGAAAAGAGCCCTGTTAAAGTCATGACATTTTATTCACTGAGCAGGCAATGTGAGCTCTTGTCTAAGGCCAGAACTGTGAGACAAGCCTGTGTTCTTGCCTCAGGCTCCACTGCTCCTGCATAGGCATTGGGCAGAGGCGTTGCTGGAGATGTGTATGGGTTACAGGGCCCTGATGCCTGGGCCGCTCCTTGAATGTCTGGCTTTGTGTGGGTGGTCTCTTCCCACCACAGCACATAAACTGTGAGGGAACAACTGACAGAGCCTTCCTACTTTATTCCTCCCTCTGTAGCCTTGGGTGGTCGAGAATTCCTTGGTAGCGATATGCAGGGTACCCATAGGTAGAGGGGACTTCTTGGGGCCTGCTGCCTCACAGCCAAGGTCAACATACAGGAAGGGCCTAGCAGGTACAATGCCTTCAGCACACTGCCAACAATTCCTGGTTTCTCCACCAGGAATATCTGTTTCTGAACAACACAAGGGAGAAGAGTTGCATGTCTCTCGGTGGACCTCCCTGCTGCCTCTTCAAGAGATTTCTGACACCCTTTCTCCTTTTCCTGGCCACACCAAGCAGGTAGTGTGGAGGTCTGAGCATGAGAAGACTGGCCTCTGGTTGGACATGGACCTGACTGGCCACAGGTGCAGGGAGATACCCTTTCCCTTCCTAAAGTTTTCTTGCGGGAGCAGTGGGGAGGGTCCCTCTTCATTCATGGATCTCAGTTCTGCCTGGACCTGTGTCTGTTTACCACGCATCTTACCTCTTCATATTGTCAACTAATTCAATGCCAACAGGAATCCCCAGTTTGAGGTGCAGCAAAGAAGGAAACTTTATTCAGTGCAATTAGCTCAATTTGTAATATAGCATAGCTCTGGAACAGCTCAGTAGTGTTACAGCCCAATTATGAAACAGCATAACTGGGCAGTCCTGGGACCAGGCCTCTCTCTGACTGGACTCTACTATGCTCTGCTCTGGTCATCACTGCAGTGGTCTGGTCTGGTCTGCTCTACCTACTCTTCTCCACACTGGTCTGGTGAGATGTCTTTGGTGTTTCATCTTCAGTGTTTCAGCTCCAGCCAAGGAAACATAGCCTTCAATGGGAAAGGAATGGGCACTCTCTGAGCCCAAGGGAAGCCAACTTATATAGAAAGAAGTCCCCATCTCTGGTCCCTTATTGGTCTGTCCTCATGCGGATGAAGACTCCAATCCTCATACTTTGATTGGTCCAAAAGGCACTGTCCTGATTGGTCAGAACAGAGCCACTCTGATTGGTCAGTAAAGATGCTGTGGAGCTATAGCTGCACAGCTCTGATTGGACAGGAAAACCCACTGTCCTATTGGTTGAAATACAATTCTAGGAACTCCTTTATAAGGGTTGGCTCAGATGGCAGTAACACAGTGCAGGTAGGCAGTTCACTGCAGGCTTCTCCCTGAAGTGGTTTTATGTGAGGCCCTGTTTAGAAGTAGCTGCTAGACTCTGCTTTTGAATTTGAGCCCAGTTAGCTACCAGGAGCCCTTCTCAGTAGATAATTTCTTTCTTAGGGTACACAGCACTAATGTGTTTTAGCATTCAATTTGTTTCAGCACAGTTGCAACGTGCTGGGCACCATACTAAGTATATTTGCCTTTCATCAAAAAACACAGTAAATTAAGTATTATTATCCCCATTTCTAGATTAAAAATCTAAGTTCAGAGAGGTAAAGTAATATCCTTTTGTTGCAGACCAGATAAGCTGTGGAATGCGGTATTTACAGATTGATAATGACCCATTGCTTCTTGGCCTTTTGGCTAAGATCAAGTGTAGGTTAATAATGACCTTGTGTCTTAGGTTTTTGTTGAAACAGTTTCCTGTATATAGAACTATATCTTGAACAAAAGAGGGACTATGTTTGCCTTGAACTTTTGAGAGGAGTATCATAAATATTGTAGATGAATGCCTACTTTTGATGTGGTCAGAAGTGTCTTTTTCATTTGGAAATGAGGAAATTCTTCCTAATCTCCAGCTCTCTTGCTGTGAGCATATATTACATCTGAGAGAAGAGTCAGCAGATCTTGGTAGAAATAAGTAAAAACAAGACCAATGACAAGAATGGCAACAAGACCCACAACCATAAGAATAACTTAAGGCTAGTGTTTATTGGGTGCCAGAAGTCACCTGACTCCTCCCAAACTTTTACATTTGCTAACTGTTTCCTCTTTATCCCAAGTAGGTTGGAGCTGTTTATATGCCCATTTAACAGAGGTGGAGACTGAGGCCCAACTATTTTATTAAATTTAATTGCTTTAACTCAAGGATTAGAATATAGACCATCTGACATCTTTCATTTGAACTTCATCCATACAGATGACAGAAGTGATGCCCAGACAAAGAAGTGACCTGTTCAGAGACATATACATTTCAGTGGTGGCAGAGGACTCAGGCCAGCAACCCAGGGCTCACTGGGCTCAAGTTTGTTGTTTGGCACATTCAAGATATGGCATGGCTTTTCCCCAGGCCTCATGGTTTTCCTCCAGACTGACTATGATACCAATGGAAGATCACTTTTCCATGGGTTTCTGCCTCTCTAGCACAGGAGGTACTTGAGGGCAAGGAGGCCCAGGGTATGTAGGCAGTCAAGTTTCGTTGCTTGAGGGAAAACAGATCATTTTTAAAGGGCCATGAGATAGCATGTTATTATATACATCAATGACAATGATGATGATTTGCTACTAATCAGTGTGGCCTAGACCAGGTTTTCCTGGTCAGGCTTATGTTTTGGAGTTGGCAGGAGACAGGAAGGACCTTTACATACATCATCTTGTCTTCCTTCCTTGTCCCTGGTGCACAGGCTCCTATGGTTGTCCAAATCTGATGATGGGGAGACAGTGGATTGACAGGTCATGGCATCTTGCCTGAAGGCATATTGCAGATGAGGGGCAGGAGCCCAGGACTGTGTGGCCAAGGCTCACATCCCTTTGTATTGTAGTGATAAGAGTTTTGACTTAGATTTACTCAGGTTGGGCAAGCTTAGTCTGAGGTGTCACTTGGTGGACACTCAGGGGAGGGGCTTGGGACTCAGGGCCTGATCAATGAGAGGGAGCCAGGAGGTCTGGGAAAGATGGAAGCCTAGCAGGGTGGGTCAACTTGCTCAGGGCTAGAGAATGACTGGGCTCTCTGTGGATAGCAGGGTGAGAATTGAGTAGCACTTGTCTCTGAGACAGGGTTTGTATTGGGACCATGATCTATGGGCATTCTGACCCTCTCAAATCTTGGAGGGGCTGCCACCCCAGTGGGTTCCTGCCAGATCCCTAAAGCAGTCACTGTGCCTGGGAGTGACCATGTATCCCAGGTAGACAATGCTTGTGCTGACCTTTTCAGCATGACTTGCCTCACCTTGGACCTTGAGAACCACGGCTGGGGCAAGGAAAGCATTTTCTTTCAGTTTCTTGTCAGGAGTGGAGCCTCCTACAGCATCTCCATACTGGCTTCAATTGTTTACCCAACTGAAGTCTTCTGCCTTGGCCATGCTCCACTTAGGCTCTTGGGGCCCAGCAGCCTGCAGTGGTCCCTAATTACTGCACCCATAGTAAGTCCATGGTGGGCTCAGTACGGCTTCCCCACATTCCATTTTAGTAGGAGTCATAAGTAGGGTAAAGGCTGACCCTTTGTCCTTGCCTTCATCGTCTTAGCACTCATGTAGCATCTACTGTGTACAAGTCAGTGGGCGCTGGAAAAACAGAGGGCGGGCACTCTGAGGTGCCTTCCATATCTCAGAACCCTCTGCATATTTTTGGCCCAGACCTTGGCAGAAGAGGAAGTGCAGTAAGAGGGGTAAAGTAGCTGGTGTGTAAAGATGGCCAGCTGCACTGCCACAAGACGCTAAAGGCTCAGGTTTCTCCTAGGCAGCTGTTCCATTTATGGATCTCAAAGAGCCCAGCACTGTGGACCATGTGTGCCAGCTTGACATGGAATGTGAGAGGCTTTTGACTCCCAAAGATGCTCTTTCTGCTGTGGCCACTGCCTTTTTTTTTTTTTTTAATTTAAACTTTTAATCTTTGAGACAATATTAAATTTACAGGAGTTGCAAAGATATTCCAGAGAGTTCTTATACACCTTCACCCAGCATAAAACCATGGTCTACTTAATCTGATTCAGAAATTAACATTGGTACAATGCTAACTCACCTACACACTTTACTCAGTTTTCCAGGTTTCCCTTTGATGTCCTTTCTGTTCCAGAATCCCATCCAGGATGTCACATTGTATTCAGTGGCCACTGCTTTTTAACACACCAATTAAGTCCCTGCCCTGCCCTCCTTGACCTTCAGTTCCTTTTCTCCGCCTTTCCCTTGCCTGTCCTCCCTCTCTGTCTGATGCCACCTACTGTACTATACTCCTGGGTATGCTGTGCTACCACTGGGCATCCTGAGTCAAAATATGGGGCCTCAGATACATTTATACACAGTGCCACCCATGTGTGCTGGCAACTAGCACTCCTGTTCTGAGCCCCAAACTATTTTTCTCAATCTTTCCTCTTCATGGGATGAAGAACTCAAGGAGCCACCCAGAGCTCATGCCTTCCCTCTAGACTCATAGTCCCAGTACCTGGGATCCTAGGATCTCTTGTCCAAATGACTCAAAGAATAGGAACCTCTGTTGTAATCTCACCCAAATATTAGGGATGTGTTCATCTCTCCCCAGTTTCTCCTGGCTAGGGTTCAGTGGGCTTAGAGCCTATATCCAGGGGCCCTCTCAGCTTTACCTTCCACAGAAAGAGGGTCCAGAAGAAATGTTGGTGGGAGTTCCTGAGCATGAGGGCCCCATCCCATGTGTGGCCCACGTGTGTGTGATGACAAACACTGTGTGTATATGAATGTGGAGTGCAACAGGCCTAGGGCAGGCCCTAGGGATAAGATAGATTGTGGCCCTCACTTCTCTTAGTCTCCCCCTTAACATCGGAGAGCTCTGCTCATCCTGGCCACAGTGCACTGTCTGCAAGTTGGGCACTGGACACCCTCAATGGGGACTGTAGGCTAGTCCCAGCCCCTCTGAGTTTCTCCCTTCATCAGTATTTTCTAATTTTCCAGACTCTAAAAATCATTTGAGGAGCATATCAGAATGCAGATTCCTGGCCTGCAGAAGGCTAAGTCTAGCTCTTCAAGGAGTCACTGTGTAAACCCAAACTGCCCTGGGCTTAAGGCCTCTTAAGGTGCATGGGTACATTTTCTTCTGTCATCCTGGAACAGCTCTGAGGAATAAAAAGCCTTCTTTGGTTTTAGTGAGAAAACTGAGGCCTAGGGAAGTTAGGGAGCTTGTCCAGTATACATGATTGGCAGAGTTTAAGCACAGGTCTGGCTACTGCCCAAACTGGGTGCCCAGTGTGGAAGGGAGGATCCTCTTTTGACGGCACGGGAGAGAGACAGTCATCATTTCAGTCACAATCCAGCCCTGGAGGGGTCACCTGCTGGCTTTTTCATTCTATAAATGATGACTCTTTTGGCTTCAATCATCAAAATCTGATATAGAAGAGAAAAGAGGAATTCCTCTGGTCAAAGCATCCCTGTGTGTCTGCACATGTGTTTGTGTGTGTGCATGTGCATCCATGTCTCTCTCTGTGTGCACGTGTATTTGCATGCATGTTTTTGTGTGTGTACACATATACGTATGAGTATGTGTTGTGTGTGTGTGGCTTCCTCAAAACAACCTTTTTGGAAGCCTTCATTGGCTGTTGGTGAGACCTGGCCAAGACCGGGGCTGACCCCCTTTGAGTAGGACATGAGCTGGGCTTCCTGACCTCCAGGCCAGGAGCCTTTCATACCTTCAGGTCCTCAGGCTACTTCTGACTCTCAATTACAGGGTTCCAGGTGCCTTTCAGAGGACCCACTTTAGCTGCAGTCCCACTCTGGAAAGAGCCAGCCTTCCCTCAAGACTCAGGAAAGTCATTGCCTCAGGGTTCTGGCCCCTCTTGGGTAAAAGGGGGTGGGTAAAAAGGTGGTAGATAAGGCGCTCAGACACGTGGCCCCAGTGCCATTTTTCAGGGCTTTAGGGCAAGTCCCAGGAGTGTTCTGGGCATGGCCCTTCCCCCTGAACCAGCTCTGGGACAGGATGGCCAGGCTACCCAAGGACTGAGTTCCCCCTTCTCCTCTCGCAGAGGTGTCCCCACTGCTCCTCCTGCTCTTCCCAAGCGGACGCTGTTACCCTGGGTCTTGCAGAGGGACATCAGAGGTAAGGCTGCCAGCCCAGCCTGCAGGCTCTGAGTCCCCTTCCCGCACCCATGTCCTGGGCTTCAGCCTGAGCTCTGGAAAGGTCTGCTGGGAGAGGAAATACGCCTGAGCAGGGAGGTGGCTGCCACAAGAAACCTTGGAGGTGAGCAGGGTCCCTCCTCTTTGAGGGTCCCTGAGAGCCTCACAGACTGTGTGCACTATGCAGCCAGTCCTCTCTCACAGAGCCCATTTGTTGCTATGGAGTTTTCTGGGTTGTTCTCTACCAAGGCCACTTGGCTGGCATGGAAGTTCAGTGTGTTTGCTTTGCAGTAAGCCTGGGGAGGAAGGGGGACCTTCCATTTTTTGTGGGCCACGGGCCAAGAGTGCTACAGCCTGAGGGCAGGCCATCGATGCTTGGAGACCCCAGGCTGTTCCTCAGCCCTGTTTATCCACTACCATGCCTAACTGGTGGGAGGCCGGGGGTGGGGGGTGCTTCTAAGTGGATGGCAAAGGGGGGAATGTTGAGTGGTATGGTTCCCTGAGGGAAGAATGTGGCCTACAGGAAGGAATGGGGAGGTCAGGGGGATTTCTTGGAGGCCTCTCAACCCTAGCATTGGCTCACTGGGGTCTGTGGCTCATTACTTTACTTGTTTTAAAAAAGAATGTTTTCCCTCTTGAGTTTCTCATGTTTCTGATCACAAAAATAGTGCATCTTCCAAGTGGAACTTTTTTTTTTAAGCAAGCACAAAGAAGAAGATAAACATTGCCCATCATCCCACTATCCAAATAGTGGGATATTTCTCATGAAAGTTTATACAGGTATTTTATATGTATATATATTTACTTGTAAAATTGGATTATACTATAAGTTCTGTTTTGCAACCCTGTTTTTTACATAACCACTTGCTGGGTTCTGTGAGGCCTAGGCCTGTCCCATAGGAGACCCCATTATGGAAGAGAAGGGCAGAGAGAGGGGCCTGGTGGTGTGAGGGAAGGCTGGCTGGGCTGGGAGAGCAGGTAGCTTTCATGTGGTGGCTTTGGTTCAGAAGCAGGTAGGGTAGCCCCTCACTGGCCTGGGATCCTCAGCTGCCCTCCTTCCTTGGCACCCAAGTTGTGTCTCATTGATCAAGCATCTCCTGCCTGCCAAGTGCTATGGGCCTTCCCTGATGGAGACACCAGCAGGATCTATGATATTTCAGGAACTTCTGTCTCAAAAGTATTTGTTAATAAGGGACCAATGAGAGAGCATCAGTGTGAAGGAACAATGGGCCATTGAATTCAGGCAGAACTGGGCTGTACTACCCTATGATAGCTGTGAGCCCTGGGTAAGCACTCACCTTTTGGAGCCTCGGTATCCTCATCTGCGAAATGGGCTTCCTGGCTCTGCTTCAGAGGTGGTGATGGGTGTGATGTGATGACTTTGAGGAGCACATGCCTACGAGCAGGGCCTTTACCCTACCAACCATGTGAAGGCTAAATTTGGGGTCGCTGGGCCTCAAGCTTCTGCTTTCTTCCCTAGTTAAGGAACAGGAAGCTTCATGCTGAGCAAAGTGTACCTCCTGGCCTTGTCTCCCAGCTACGGTCTACTGTCTAGGCTGAGCAGTGTTTTGTGAGGAACAGAGAAGAGGTTCTGGTGGCCCGTTGGGCATATGGCTGTGGGTGTCAGCCAGAGGTGAGGCATGGGGTGAGATGAACCATTGACAAGCTCGTAGGCACAGCTTAAGGTGGGATTCTTCACCTGCTGTCCTTCCCAGCAAAAATAACAGCTACATGCCTTATAAAGTACATGCACTATTCAAGTGTGTTCTGTGCTCTGACCCTTGTCATGTTGAGAATGCCAATACTAGAGGTCATGGAACTAACAACCAGTGCTTCTGATTTACTTACAGGGTTGAGGATATTTAAGACATTAAAATGTTTTCAGTTCAGTTGATTAAAAAAATTGCGATTGCAACTGCAAAGTGGCTTTAATTACAGCACCTCATTGAATTGTTCAGAATAGTCCTGGGAGGCTCATAGAGGTTAAACATGTGCCTATGGAGGCAGAATGAACTGATGGCAGACCTGGGATTTGAACCTGGTCAGCACAGCTCTACCACAGCCACGATTCTTTCCACCCACAATGGGTGTGTGTTGAAGAGGCAGTCCCCAGTGCCTTTGAAAGGACCCAGCTGGGGTCCAGTCCCCTTGCTCACCCTGCACACAGCTGAGGTGATGTGGATGGCAGGACAGGTCACTCCAGCACCAGTCGCCAATCCCGCTGTGTCAGGGACAAATACAAAAACAGAGAGGCTCATCCATCTTGAGCAGAGCAGGCTTCCTGGGGCAGGATACTTGGCCTTCTTTGAGTCAATACCCTGGGTCCTCCCTGATGGGTATCTCTTTGAGAGTTTGAAGGCTGTGAGCTCTTTCCCCTTAAAACACACACAGACACAAACACCCTGTACACATGTAGATGTGAACCAAACTAATTCCATCTCTGTGTCCCAAATTTCAATTCATTTTTGAAGTTTTGTGCTGTGACCTTTGACCAACCTCACCATCCTCCTTAGCAAGCATACCAAAGCTTTCTAGTTGATTGTTATCTGTGTTCCTTAAAATTTAGCCATGAATATTTTTTGTTAATAATAGCCATAATTGCATGACAACTGAAATAAATATAAACTGGTGATAATATTAATTATAAACAATCATCTATCACAAGACCACCAGGAGGTATGGTCTTTGGTGCTATTGCATTCATTGTCCCCTTATCTCATCAATCATTAGTATCTGAGTTGTACTGTTAAAAACTACTGTAATGGGTCTGTTAGCAAAGAATAACCCACACAGAATTGGTGGGTTGTCTCTTCTGCTCTGATCCGATCTTCCTGATCCAATCTTCTCGTAAGTAAATTACCTTATAATAAATTCTTTTATATTCTATGGAGTTGCCTGCTTCGTTTGTTGGGTCTGAAGATAACTTCTCAGTAAGGTAGCTATTACACCTTTGCCCCACCATTGGACACACCCCCTATTGCTTTCAGTTGAGGGTGTGCAAGGGCCGCCAGATAAATAAATCCAGCTGTAAAGAGTGATTGAGTTGTCAAGGATGCCTTTAAAAATTTAGGGGACAGAGCAGGGAACAACAGACAGAGGAGAGAGCAGAGGCAAAATGCAGGTGGGCTGCCCAGCACAGGGATGTGCATGAGCAAAAGCCTAGGGATGAGAACCAGGGGAACAGAATGAAACTAGGAGATGGCTGGTCAGGCAGGCAGGGTGGTGGCCCCACGTAGCATAAACATAGCACACACTTCTGTAGAAAACAAGTACCTTGGGAGCCTGAGTGGCAAGTCAGCAGCCCCGGGCTGAGGTGGAAGGGGTCACATTATACCCGAGGTCCTTGCTGACGTAATCAGGATGCTGGCTGTTTCTTTTCTGCAGGATGCCTCAGGGAACTGGGAGCTTTCCCACATAGTCTCTGCCAGGTAGGTCGGGTTTGGGGAGGGGCTCCCAGATCCTTTCTTCAGAGGGGGAAAGAGGCTCAGAGTCTGCCCAGAGCCAAAAGTCAGGAGCAGGAGTCAGGTGGCCACAGGAGGGGCTGAGGGAACCTGAATGAGCTGGAGACAGAGTTGGGTCAAAAGGTAGAATCCGAAGGAATCATGGGTGAGTGAAGGAGCTGTGCTCTCCCTCAGACCTCAAGACCCTGGACAAGAAGCTCTGCATGAAAACCTACGGAGAGAATCTACCCCTTACCTGGGACAGCTGGAGCCCATAAGTTAGCCATCATGGTTGTTCAGATCACTATGAGCTGCAACCATGACACTTTTCCAAGAAGGACCAACACCAAAATGTTTTGAAGGGGTGATATTTCTTATGTTCCTCTCATAGCCACATATTTATTATTCACTTCCTGTCCCCACCTATGAGAGTCAGCTATTTTATCTCCCTATTAGAGCTGAGGCAGGAGAGGCTGTGGGGGTTGACTGGCGGCCTGAGTTCACAAGGCTAAGAAGTCACACAGCCAGACTGGAAGCAGGGTCTGCTCACTCCACAATCTGGACTCTTACCACTCTGCCTGCACCATGAGGGCACTGAGCACTGAGGAGTGAGTGTGAAATGCTCAGAAGATGATGATTCTGCCACTCTTCACTTCCCATCTTGACCTCTTTATTCCTTATCTTCATCTTAATGAAAAGAGAGAGGAGGGCAGGGCCAAGGATAAGCACACTTGGGAACTGAGCCAGCTGCTAGCTTAAGTATTATTTTAAAACAGCTTGCCCAATGAAGCTGATCCTGTGTATCCTTTCTCTCTCTGATACCCAAAGATTTGCCTTTGTTTTCTCTACTAAATCCTGTGTGTGTGTGTGTGTGTATGTGTGTGTGTGTGTGTGTGTGTGTGAATGAGTAAATGTAACTGTCCCCAACCCTTGTCTTCCCTACCTGCTTCTGCAGGCAAGCTGGTGTTGGAAGCTGGGCTGGGCTGTTCAAAGTTTTTACTACAAACAATATTAGAAATACAAATTACTGTGTGGTTCAGCATGAACATGTACACACACACACAGACATGCACATACAGATAGTTTTTTGTTGTTGTTTGTTTATTTGTTTTGTTTCATTTAAAACATGATAGACTCAGCCTGGTGGATTTATACCCACCAGGGAGTTGCTACCTGCAGTGAGCTTGGATACTGGCAAGTTCTAAAGAAAACGCTTGTGCTAGACCATCTGCTGCCAGGCCTGGTCATACCAGGCACACCAGGGCATTTGTTTCACTGAGCCAAACCACAGAGACTCCTCTGGGCAGAGAGGAAAAGCCACTACACCATTCACAGCTTGAGCTCTCCTTCCATTCACCCTTCCATCCATCCATCCACCCCATCCATCTGTCTGCCCTGTCCCAACTGTCCCAACAGTTTATCTATTCAATCAGCAAATATGTTCTGGATTTTGGTAATATGACAGGAAAGGTCTTAGGTCTTGAAAAACAGAAATGAGTAAGATATCTTTTCTGTTCTTCATGAGTTCTACCCTACGGGAGATGGAATGAAGACAAAATGAAATAGTACCAATAAGTACTATGGCAGCTGTAAACCCAGGATGCTGTGGGAGTTCAGAGGAAGGAATTACTAAACTTCTGAAGCTTGAGTTTCCAGAAACCAAAAAAGCAAGTTCAGCCTGGAACACCTTTCTAGGCTCTCAGTTCTGAAACACCCAGAAGTGGGGGCTGGAGGCCAAAATGGGGTCTATGCTGACTCCTGAGGAGCATAGCCCAGGACCATGGTGTTGAGGCCCTGTGTGGGGCTGGATGGGGCAGGTTTTCAACAATGGGCTGTGTTTTGGCATCTCTGTTACTTTTGAGCATGATGTCCACTAGGAAACTCAAGTGCCCACTGGTGGCTTACTGAGGTGCATGAGGCTGGTTTCAGGCAGGCCAGCTGAAGCTGAGCTGGGTGGAGTGCCAGGGAAGCTCCTGGCTGCTTCTCCAGATGGAGGCTTTGAGGACAACACTAGCATATCAATGTGCCTGGCAAGTGGAAGTCCCTCGATGTATGATGGCTTTCCCCATTTCCTTCTAGGGGTGGGTAGTTGAGGAAGGAACCGCATGGGGAGAGCCTGGTGTTGGGGACACCATGCAAGGGTACTCCCGGCACAAAAGGATGATATTCTGGGCGCCCTTTACCATTTTAAAGACTTCCTGACTCAGAGCTTCTGGCAGAATGAGTAATGTCTCCTCACAGGTGTCCATGTTCTAATTCCCAGACCCTATATATGTGTTATCACATGTGACAAGAGGGACTTTATAGATATGATTCAGTTAAAGATCTTGTGGGGAGACTGTAATCACCAGGGTCCTCATAAAAGAAAGGCAGAAGAGTCAGAGTCAGAGAGACAAGATGAAAGAACTGAAGTAGAGATGAGATAAAGAGAGATTTGAAGATGCTATGCTCCTGGCTTGAAGATAAAGGAAGGGGCCATGAGTCAATAGATGCAACCTTTAGAGGCCAGAAAAGGCAAGGAAGTAGATGCCCCTTGTACCTCTTGAAGGGACGTAGCCCTGCAGATTGATTTTATACTCTGACCTTAAGAACTGTAAGATAATGAACTTGTATTATTTTAAGCCACTAAGTTTTTGAGAATTTATTATAGCAGCAACAGGAAACTAATACAACTTCTAATCTGGAGGTGGATATTTTTCTACGGAGACAGGTTTTCACTTTTTGTGGTGTTAATCACAGGAGCATGGATGTACTATGGAGAAGTTCACTCAAGTTATTTTCGCTCACTTAAAGTTGTTTATTGGTGCCCTGGTAGCTGCACCCTGGGATGGTGCTGGAGACTTTGGGGTGAATCAGGCAGTCTCTGCAGGGCAGCTGTGTATAAGACTGATCACAAGCAGGAGTATATGTGGTGTGAACAGGGATACGGGGACAAACAAGGAGATACCTCGCCAGCTCTAGGTTGGGCTTGCTGGCAAATAGTTTGTAAGGTTGATCACTAAGGCAAGGGAAGAGAGAAATGCAAGCATGAGAGAGGATCTCATTTCCACACAAATGACACCTGGGATAGCAATAGCCAACACTTTCCATAAAGAGACTGCTGGGCCCAGGTGGGATGGCCAGATGGAATGTCCAGGTGAATCAGTTATGATTGTTGAGCTCCCAGGGTTAAAAGGAATGACCAGCTTCCTGTGGGCTGCAGCAACCTCCTGCTAGCTGGAAATGTACAGGATAGTTGAGGTTGTAGAGAGGGAATGTCTCTGTAAACATACTTTATGGTTTATCCATGGTGCCCTGGCTACAGATATGGCACTTGGGGGTGAGGAGAAGCTGCTGGTGTTTAAGGCTCTGGGTGACCTCCAAAGAAGTAGAGAAGGTGACAAGGCCCACCTGAAAACCACTGAAATGTGTTTCCACTCTGGCAATGGCCAGGGGGGTTCTGACCACATGGAAAGCAGGTCTTGTTCCTGCTGATGGAAGGAAGGCTTCTAGGAGACAGAGACTTGTACAATGCAGAGATAGAATGGGGAGGGGTTGAGAGAGAGAGAGAGAGAGAGAGAGAGAGAGAGAGAGAGTGAGAGAGAGAGAGAGAGCGAGAGAGAGCGAGCGCACGCGCAGGCTTGGAGCCCAGTGAGAGGGCAAAGTGTTGGTGATGAGGCTGATGGATAATAGGAGGCCAATGTGGCTTCTTGGGCACCTGGGGGAGGCAAAAGTGCTGGGAAGTAGGCCATTAAGAGGTCACTGTTGCCCTGGGTGGTGTAGCTGGACAAGTTAAGAGCATGGCTCAGCTATCCTATTGGAGAGGCCAATGCCTTTTGCAGAGCTGGGACACCTGGTAGGGTTGGATTACCTTGAACTTAGTCCTCAGTGGAAGGTACTTGCCTTTGCTATAGACTGGGGACACCATGCTGAGAGGGAACTGTTGTTTTGCCAAAAGGATCCCCTTGGTTAGAGCTTGTGGGGGCTGTTAAAGAAAATCAGAGCTGGACAGTAGTTAAAAAATAGATTTTATTCAGAAACTATTACAACAGAGAAGAGACTTTAGTACATAGAGCTGGGCTCAATTCCAAATACAGCAAGGACTAATGGGGCTTTATAGCCAAAGAATAGAGTAGGGGTCAGTGGATGGAAAATTACTAAAAGGAAATATCACGGTTAGGGAGGATTCTGGTTAGACAACTTGACAAGTTTCTTGCTGAGGGCAGGCCAGAGCGATCAGATACCAAGCACAGGGGATGAGGAATTTGAACAGATATTGGGAGTGATCAGATAGCAAGAGTGGGAGATTACTGCTAAACTGACTTGGCAAGTCACTTGCTGCAGGTGGGCAGTACATTCTAGACAAGGACAGATGCCAAAGTCAAGGTCTAGAGGGCCTAGATGAGCTGACTGGAGTTTGGGCGAGGAGAGAGTCTTTGCCAGGGCCCAGCCTGGGTAATGCTCTGCCCCAGAGCACTGGGAGCCAGTTACCTTCTCCATAAATGGGAGTCAGGGGAGGGATGGCCCAGGGCCTGGTCACTCTGGGGCTAGCAGGGAGAAGTAGAAGCTCTGAGCCTTCTGAGGGCCTGGTTTTTCAAAGTTCCAGTCAGGGAGCCTTGGGGAGAATCAAGAAATAAGGACCTTGTGAGGGGAGCCTGTGGATGTGAGTGGTCCTCACTCCCTGCCCTTGCCTGTGTTTGCTCTTTTGCCTATCTTAAGTGCGACAGAAACATCTGGCACCAGTTCTGATGGCTAATCGATTTCACCATATTGCAGTCACAGTTTTCCCAAAAGAGTCACTATTAAGGCTTCGACTGGTAGTGTTTGGCACAGAGATAAACATCCGCACTTTTTTTGATTTGTTTAACAAGCAATTCCAAGGTGTGCCTTGTTCTAGACATGAATCACATGTGGTTCTTCTCCCCAAAGAACTCACAGGTGGTTGGGGAAAGGGTGACATGTGCACAAACAAGTAGCACTCATCATAGCTGTTAACCCAATTTGGGACATTCCGGATGCCAGTAATTCTTAGCAAATACTGAGCACTTTGCAGCAGCTATTGCATGTATTTCTGAAAACAACCTTAGGAGAGCTTTTGCTATCTGCTTTTACAGATGAAAAAGTTGAATTTTGGGGAGATTAAGTAACTTGACAGTGGCCACCCTGCTAGATGGAGGCTGAACCAGTATTCGAACTCAGATTTGACTGCAGAGGCTACTGCTTTGCAGCTTCTGCCTCCCTATGGGAGAGTCTGATGACAGAAGTTGTGTATATAGGAGTTTTACAGGCAGATCCAGGTGGGGAAGGCCGCCTAGTTAAAGGACTCAAGCAAAGCATAAATGTGGAGACATATGGCCCCAAGGACCTGCTGGCTGGGCTCGAGGCTGGGGACTGGGGATGAATAAGCATGACTGGAGAGAATACTGGGAGCTGATCAGGACCTCCCTAATTATCCTAGGTTTTAGTTTGATATGAGGACCTGGAGCTGAAAGTGAGCCTGGGTGCAGTAGGAGGTACATCATTCATTTGCAACCCTTTTCTTGCTGTCCTCAGCATCCTGCTTCAGGGAGAGGGAGGAATGATGCATCACTTCAGAATCCCAAATGCCTATCTGACAGCTGTGTCATTGGGAAAGAGACTTGTTCTCTCCAGCTTCCAGTTCCTCCTTTGTAAAGACAATGGTTAAGAGAGATAATCTACATAACACACTGTTTATTAGAACTCCTTGACTTTAAGCCAGGGAACACTGATGAATTTAAGGAGGAATTTAGTTCACAGAGTCAGCAGGAAGATAGAAGAACTGGTCCTGGACCCAAGGTTAGATCCAAGGCACTTACTGAGGGTATAAAATTGGCCCCTGGAGAATGGCCTTATTTACTAGCAGTCTGGTCAGAACCTAATGACACTGGAAGGCATGACCGGAGGAATGCCATCTCTTCCAAGTCCTGATTCTGTGACCCAGAGCCAGATTCCAGTGAGAGGCATGTGGTAAGCCTCTCCCTGATAAGGACTGGGCTGGGAGCTGCTTTATATGCCAGGAGACCAGAGATGTTGGAGAGAAACAGGGTGTGGACAGCAAGGGAAAATGGACACAACAACCACTGCATGATCTGGTACAGGCTGAGATACTTCATCCTGACTCTCTCCTCCTCCTTCTCCCTTTGTTTCTTCCTCTTCCTTCTCCTTCTCCTCCGCCTTCCCTCTCTTTCTTCTCTGCCTCCCAATTTTGAGAATTCTGGGTTCTTATCAACTTTCCTCTGGACTGTGGCAACTTTCTTACCTCTTGTCTCTCCCTCTCCAACAGCTCACCCAGAAGCCCACCATTTTTCTAACATGTAAATACCATGTTTTAACTCCCCTCCCAAAAAGGCTCTGAAGGCTTCTCAACCACGTGGGCTAAATCTGAAAATTCTGAATCTTGCCTGCTTCTGTAGTCTCAGCCTCCTTACCCTACAACACTCTTCTCTAATTCCATCGTTTCCCAGGACTCTAAGTCTTGGTGTTCTCTCCTCCTGAATGCACCATCCCAAACTTAAAGAACTCCTATTTATCCTTTAGATCCATCCTAAATGTATATATAAAAGTATTCATACAAATGACAGCTTCATATACTCATATACTTTATTTAAAAAGTGTTCATACAAATGACAGCAGACCAATGGCACATGCATGTTATTTACTGATGTTAGTGACCTGGGCAACTAGCCCAGATGTCATTATGCCCCTGGACCAAGGGCCTGCCCAAGATGATGTGCCAGGTGATGAAGGGAAGTCTCTGAGGCAGGAAGGGCTGCCTCCTCTGCGCAATGTTATGGTTTGGCCTCATGGTGGTGTCAGTCTACCACTGGATCAGCTTTCACAAACTATAGATTTTTTCTTGTTTTCTTGCCTTTGGGCAGGTGAGCTGGTTAAAGGGCCTGTATGTCTCCCCCAACCCCACTCCCTGCAACTCTAGGCTGTCAAAGAGCTCATGCTTCTTTCTCACACAGGAACTAAGAGGCACTCCTAGTTTTCACATCTCCTTCCTTGATGTGCTTCTAATAGGTTCATTTCATAGGTCACAATTGCTTTGGCCATGGCCCACAAGAGGGGCCTTTAAACCACACTGCCTTCTCTTCTCATCATTCCTTGATTCCTTTGGGCAGTTAGTGACTCTGTTCTCTGGGGTCCCACAACATACAGCAATGAGGCCACGGGTTTTCTGGCTCTGGGCTCTGGCATGGGCAGGATCTGGGAATCAAAGGCACCTTACTTATGGCAGATCTTCAGAATTTGAGAGCTGGGGCAGGTCCAGAAACCTGTGAAAAGGGGCTGGAAAAAGCTAGAACTGCTATCTGAAGTTAAGGCTTAAAACCCTGAGTGCACAGAAAGCTATGAAGGTGGCTCCTGGGCCTCTGACTGGATTGGTCACATCCTTCATATTGACATTTTCAGGAGCTCTAAACTTCTAATGCAAAACTTGTTTTGGGGCTGAGTACTCTGGAAGGCCAAATAATGAGCAATTATAAATTCCTGGGAGGTGGTGGTGGGCATGACAGGTGGATGCAGTGAGAAGAGCAACAAAGAAAACAGAATGCCTATGGCAAACAAAAAATCTGAAGCATATGAGAAAAATATTCTTAAGAAAAGTGAAAAACAAAATCAACAATAAGGAGAAGAATTCAGTGGCAAAGAAATGAAATTATGAGAAAATCTAAAAAAAATTTTCAAACATTTTAAAACCTCCAAAGAAGAAAGAATAACATTCACACACACACACACACACACACACACACACACACACACACACACACACAAATTATAAAATAAAGCCAGAAAGATACGAATTGAAAACAGATTGGCTCTGGAAAAGGACTGATTAGAAATCTGGGTATAAAAATATGCCAATTAAATAAATAGTTGAGAAAGTCAAAGATAGAACTAGTGAATTGAAAGATAGAAAGCAACTCACAGATATAAGGAGATGAAATGATGGAAAAGAGCTTAAGAGGCAGGTTGAGAAGGATTGGCAGAGATGTAGTAGAGAGTTAATGAGTGAGAATTTTCTACCATTTAAAAGACATAGCTTTAGAATAAAAGTATACATAGGGTGCTGAGCAAGATTATAAGGAAACTGAGAAAGAGACCTCCAGACCAGGTTAGTTCCCCACCTCCCTGTTACTCTCTCCTCTTTTGTAGCAATCAAGACATTGGTCCTGCATGTTCAAAGGCTGACTCTGGCTCCTTGACTGTCTGAATTTTACACGCAGCAGGTTGTCTGGTACCTGGTGTCTTGAAGGTGCTCAAAAAACACGTGCCAATAAACATGTGCCTATTGAATAACTGACAGATGAGTAAGTCAGTGCTGGGAGAAGCCAGTGTACATGTCCCAGTACATAGCCAAGATGCAAGGACACCTGAATTACTATAGTGGATTCTGGGAAACAGACAATGCACAATGCCCATGGCCCTCTGGTTGGGCTGGACAGGCCCGCTGTCCTCATGAAGGGCTGCTCTGGGGCCAATATGTCTGTTTGTGTATGTGAGAGCTGGGGCGCCTTCTGGGAGAAGCCTTCTCTGGCTGGGCTCAACCCTGCAAAAGAAAAATGTGTGAGGACTATAAGATCTTTCCTTGTCTGGAGAGTGGCCAGCCCAACAGAGGCAATAACTCATTCTCTATAAATATGTGATTAGAGATGAGCTATTAACAGAATAATAGCCTCAATAACAGAATGATTAACTAATATTGATATAGCACTTCCAAAGAGTTTTCACATTTGTTATCTCATCTAATCCCTATGACATCTGGAAAGGTTATTATTCTTGTACTCATTTTATAGAGTGGGAAAAAATTGGGTTGGAGAATTGGAACAAATCACCTGAGATCCCTGAGCTCCTAAGGGGCAGATCCAGGGTGCTGAGCTTTGGACTTCGGATACTATTCTGTGGCCACCATCTCTCCTTTTTCTTGTCCGGGAAGAGGTTGGGTTGCCAATGATCTTTACTATCCATAAACAGTTTACTGAGTAACTGAAGAATGCTTCTGAGTAACTGAAGAATGTATACAACATTGCACAGAGGGCCACAGGTGATGTGCTCCCAGGAACAAGCCACCTTCGAACATAGAACAGGTCTTCTCTGCCCATCTCCATAGAGTAGGAGGTACGTGGAGTGTATGGAAGGTGAGTATAGATTAATCTGTTGGGATGTGTACATGTGGGTCCCTTCTAGGAGGGGTGAGGAAGAGTTGAGAGATGGAACAATCCCTGTTTCTTCTTCCATGTCTGGACACAGCACTCAAGGCTGTATTGCTAGCACATCATACATATGCTTTCCTTTTATTCTTTTTCTTTACATGTGAACACGGCAAAGTGGCTTAAGACATGTGGGCACACAATGGAGGCTAAGGACCTTTGCTATGGGCATGCCCAAAGACTTATACTCTTATTTCAGTTGAATTATTCTTGAGTCCTAAGTATGTCCATTTAGTGTTTTCCACTATTTTAATAAAACCAGGGAAAGAAAATAAAGCATTTGAATAATGGACAAATAAGGCTGTACAGACACAGATCTTTCTGGTTCAGCTGGGCCATGTAGTACTCAGCACTTTTCCCTATAGCTGTGAGCAAAAGTTTGAATCAGGCATCTGCAAGACCATATAAAAGACACACTAAGGAGCAGGTTGTTTGAAAGTGGAATGTGTGGAAGTTAATGACAGCCGTCTTTCTAAAATATTCGTTTATTAAATAAACAATTAACCTATTTGTGAACTACTCATTTGGCAAATATGTATTGTGTGCCTGGCTGACTGGAAATGACTAAGACCCACCCAAAAGCAGTTCACAGCCAAGCCAGAGAAGTCATACAGGGTGGAAAGTTCTAGGATGCGATTAAAGTTCATCACCATTTATTGGAGCAGTCCCCTTGGGGACCCTTCCAAGGCTATGGTTTCTAAGTGAGAATACTGCATTTCACAGTATTTCTGTATGCATATTCATACCAGACTTCCCCTGCTTCATCTGAATTAGTGTAGTTCTACTCGCAAAGAAACTGCTACTAGAGATCAGAAATTAAAGGTATCAACGAAGTTTGTGTAGTCAGGCAGATCTGGGACAGTTGGGAGAAGGAAATAGACAGCAGGAGTGGGAGAAGAGACAGTGGCAAGTCACCCTCTGTTACTTTGAGAGAACGTAGCAGGATATGATATAGTTCTTGAGTTGTTTTAGGAGAGAAAGAAAACTGTTGATCTGTCTTTGCCGGACACAGCTGCAGAATAAGGTAAGTACTTTTTTGTTTGCAGGTTTTGAAAATCATAAAGTTTCCATTTAGGCAGATCAGTGTTAAAGTGGTCTTCAATTGTAATTTTCAAACAGTTTTAATAAAAAAATTCTTGCTCAGCACAAATTATGCCTTCCTCTGGGAAGCCATCTCTTACCTCTGGGGCTGAGTGATGGTGTTGGCCACTGGTTTCCATAGTGCCTCTTGCACCTCTCCTGGGACATTCAGCACTTCCTAAGCTCCTAAGAGTTAATTGTTTATTACTAGGTCTCAGCCTTTGAGGCCTTCTGCTCTCCTCTGAGTCCTCAGAATCTGGCATAGGACCCAGACAGGAGCATCCAGTAGTGTTGCTGAGGGTGAGAGGGAGGGAAGGACAAGGGAATTTCCAAGGCATATGTACGTTGATAAATGCTTGTAGCCATGAGGTAAACATGCACCACATCTTTCTTCTTTGGATCACCCAGAAGATCCCTTCCAGCATCCTGTTCCTCTTCTTCCTCATGGCCAAATGTGGATGGAGATGCTGGCTCTTTCCAAAGGACTTTCCCTGCCAGGTGAGAGGTAAGAGCAACAGTAGCTACCCTAGAATGGAGAAGGTGGTCCTGCTGTTTGCAGGCAGCAGAAAAATGCACTCTATTGGTACCCTTGGCCCAGGGGGTGGCCCCAAGTGCCATATCTCGATTGGTGCCACTTACTGTCTGCACTTGGGTATATCACTTCTGTTCACTAAGTCTGTTTCCTCATCTATAAAATAAGGATAATAAAATTGAATCCCAGGGTGATGTGAAGGTTAAGTGAAAAATACAGTATAAAATATTTGGCACATTATAGACACTCACAATATGGAAGCTCTCATTATGCGTTCTTGGCCTGACCCCCTGGAGGGGACACCATAGATGGATAATGCCTGAGTTCCAATGCCAGCAAGCTCACAAGTGTGAACAGCACTGTGATTTGCTGTGGTTTTATTGGATGTTGAATATAGAGATCAGAAAGCATGGTGAGCACAAGCCTATCAGAAGAGGACTGAAGTCTGAGTCTGGGTTATGCCACATTGTACCCGTGTGACTTTGAGCAAGTCATTTACCCTCTTGGAACCTTATTTTTTTAATCTGTAGATTGAGATTAGTAATATTTTTAAATCAGAATCTTCAATTCATGGCACTCATCATCACCAGCTGAGACAGGTTCCCTCTCTTCTTAAATTTTATTTTATTATTTTCTTCATCTTTCCTGATCTCCCTCATTCCTTTCTTTCCTCATAAGAATCCACTCTAGTATATTTGATATAAATTCTTCCTATGTATGAACCTTTGAAAAAACCTTTTGTGAATCGTGTGGGTCTTTGACTTAAATATTTTTGGGCTCTGGTTCTTGTCCCCCCCTCCCCCGCCCTGAATATTATTTAAGATTGATAAGAATAGGGTTCTGGTCAAGATGGCAGAGCAGGTAAATGCTATGCCTCCTCCCAGGATCACATTAAAATTGCAACTAAATTATAGAACAAGCAACCTTGAGAATCATCTGAAGTCTAGCTGAACAGAAGTCCTATAACTAAAGATATAAAGAAGGTACGATGAGACTGGTGGAGGGGCAGAGATGCGAAACAAGCTTGTCCTACAACCACATGTGGTGGTTAAGAATTGGGAAGGCTATCTCAGCTGCAGAGGTCCCCCACACTGGGCTCCCCAGCCAGGAGTGCTGGTGCTTGGAAAGGGAGACCTCACAACATCTGATTGTATGGAGTGTTCTGTTCATCCTGGTGAGATGGAGGGCTGTGGGAAACCTTGCATCCTACTAAAGGGCTCATGCGCAGACTCTCTCACTCCCAGGCACTCACCCTGGGCTTTAGAGGAGGGACAGCGATTCAGGAGGCACCTGAGACATACAGCAAGATACTGAATTATATAGCTTCAGTGTGAAGGCTGGAAAGACAGTACTATTTGTCCCTGTGTTTAGCCCTCCCCACCCCACACCGTGCAGTCAACAGGCAGGAGCTATCTTTCCTATGTTGAATCCACTCCCTACGTGGCCAAGTCTAAATCTGCATTGGCCTGGTGAACTCTGCTTTCTCTACTCTGATGACTCTCTGGGACCCTACCACACCTAACTCAAGCACCACCTGAGGCTCTTTTGGCAGTGGGCAGCCAGCCTTGGCCTGTGCTGTGATCTTTCTTGGACATTTCTCACGGGTGCGTGGGCCCCAGGGGAGAAGTTGCTGGCCTTAATGTGCTCTGTGCCTTTTGCTGAGTGGCCTCAGGCTTAGCATTAGTGCCAAATATGAATCTGTATTAATCTTTTGATTACCCTGGTGACTCCATGAGACCCTGCCTGACCCAACTTGTGTACTTTTAGTGGCTAGCATTATAGGCAGCGGCACATGGCAGCAGGCCTTGGGGTGCCCTGGGCCTTTTGCTGAGTTGTCCCAGGCCCAGTACTGGTGGCAGCTGCTCTTGGTTCACTGTGTGGCTTCTTTGATGTGCCTGAAGGTCCAGCCAATGTAGCTCATATGCTGTGGTTGTGGCCAGTTTTCAAAACCAATCAGCCTGAGGGTCAATACCACCCACTGATGTGTCAACAGCAGTCAAGGCTCAACTGCAACAGGAGGGCACACACAACCCACACAAGAGACACTCCTGGAGTACCTAGCTCAGTTGAACATAAAGACAGTGTCACTGGGCCCACAGGACATCTACTACATAAAACCACAAGCCAAGACTGGGAGATGTAGCAGATCTACCTAATACATAGAAAAAAACACAGACAGATAGTCAAAATGGGGAGATAAAGAAACATGTCCCAAACAAAGAACAAGACACAATTCCCGAAAAAGAACTAAATGAAATGGAGGCAAGCAACCTAGCAGATGCAGAGTTTAAAATACTGGTTATAAGAATGCTCAAGGAACTTAATGAGAACTTCAACAAAGAGATGGAAAGCATAAAAAGTGAGGTAGAAACCATAACAAAGAACCAGTCATAAATGAATGACACAATAACTGAAATAAAGAATATACTAAGAAGAATCAACAGCAGATTAGATAAAGCAGAGGACCAAACCAGCAATTGGAAGACAAGGTAGCAGAAAACACCCAACTGGAACAGCAAAAAGAAAAGAAGAAAAAAATGAGGATAGTTTAGGGAACCTCTGGGACAATATCAAGCATAACAACACTTGTATTGTAGGGGTACGAGAAGGAAAAGAGAGGGCAAGAAATTATTGAAAACCTATTTGAAAATATAATGACTCAAAGCTTCCCTAACTTGGCAAAGGAAATAGACAAACAAGCTAATGAAGTGCAGAGTCCCAAACAAGATGAACCTGAACAGCTGCATGTCAAGACACATCATAATTAAAATGCCAATGGTTAAAGGCAAAGAGAGAATCTTAAAAGCAGCAAGAGAAAGGTAGTTGTTTACTTACAAGGGAGCACCCATAAGACTGTCAGCTGATTTCTCAATATAGAAACCTTGCAGGACAGAAGGGATTGACATGAAATAGTTAACATGATGAAAATTAAGAACCTACAATCAAGACTACTCTACCTAGTAGGGTATCACTTAAAATTGAAAGAATGATAAAAAGCTTCCCAGGCAAGAAAAAGCTAAAGAAGTTTACCACCGCCAAACTGGTATAAAAAGAAATGTTAAAGGGACTTCTGTAAGAAGAAGAAAAAAGTGTAACAATATGAATAATAAAATGCCAATAACTACATATCTATCAACAATTATTTTAAATGTAAATAGATTAAGTGTTCTAATCAAAAGACATAAGGTGGCTTAATGGATAAGAAAACAAGACCCATATATATGATGTCGACAAGAGACCCTTCTCAGATCGAAAATACAAACGGACTGAAAATAAAGGGATAGAAAAAGATATTTCATGAAAAAGAAAAAGAAAAAAAAGCCAGAGTAGCAATACTCGTATCAGAAAAAACAGACGTTAAAACAAAGCCTACAGTAATTATAAAGGGATCAATCCAATAAAAGATACAACCCTTGTAAACATTTATGCATCCAACATAGGAGCACCTAAATATATAAAGCAGATATTAACCAACATAAAGGGAGAGATTGACAGCAATACAATTATAGTAGGGTATTATAACATCCCATTGACATCAATAAATAGATTTTCCAGACAGAATATCAACAAGGAAACAGTTGCCTTAAATGACACATTAAAACAGATGGATTTAATTGATGTTTTTAGAGTATTTTACTCCCAAACAGCAGAATATACATTCTTTTTAAGTGCACATGGAACATTTTCCAAGATAGATCACATGTTACAAAGTCTCATAAATTTAAGAAGATTGAAACCATATCAAACATCTAATCTGACCACAATAGTATGAAACTAGAAATCAACTGCAAGAAAAAAAAACAACTGAAAATGCACAATCATATGCAGGCTAAATTACATGTTACTAAATAGTAAATGGGTAGGCAGCAAGATCAAGGAAGAAATTGAAAGCTACCCTGAGACAAATGAAAATGAAAACAACAATGACTCCAAATCTATGGAACACAGTGAAAGCAGGCCTAAGAGAGAAATAGCAATACAGGCCCACTTCAAGAAACAAACAAAAAAAAATCTCAAATAAATAATCTAATCTTATATCTAATTGAATGAGAAAAAGGATGAACAGCCCAAAGTGAGTAGAAGGAGGGAAATAATGAAGATCAGAGAAGAAACAAAGGAAGTAAACAACAGGAAAGGTCAGTGAAACCAAGAGCTGGTTCTATGAAAAGAGAAACAAAATTAATAAACTTTAATCAGACTCATCAAAAAGAGGACCCAAATAAGTAAAATTAGAAATGAAAGAGGAGAAATGACAACTGGCACCAGAGAAATGCAAAAGATTATAAGAAAATACTATAAACATGTATACACCAATAAATTGGATAATCTATGAGAGGAAGCCCTAACTTACCTATAGATCCTTACTACATTAGGAGTAAAAGCTTTGTGAGCCAGACAGGCTTTGTTGTGGAGAGACCTCTGGTTCTGGAGTTTCCCAGATATGGTTCACGTCCACATTCCTGTCACTTTTTGGTAACGTCATCTCTCCAAACCTCAGTTTTGCCATCACATCCTTTCTCATGGGATTATTGAGAAAAATGAGAAGTTGTATGTGGAACTTCCAGGGCCTGGACTATGGAGTGGCTCAGTACAAGCCAGGCTGTTCTTTTCCTAATAAAGACCCAGAATAGCTTGGCTTCTGGGGGTGCAATACAAAGGCCTTTCCCAGTGTCACTGGAATTCAACTCATGCCAGGATCTGTCAAAAGTGCAGTCAGCACTCTCTGGGACCCTACAGATCCCAATAGAGGAGAACTAGGTAGCTGGGGCTGGGGGCAACCTGGGGGACTGGCAGCATCACACAGGCCTCCTAAAGCCTGACATCCCTTTAGTCAGGGCTGCTCTTCTTGGTGGGCAGAGCTCTAAGCTTCGCCTTGCCCACGGCGAGGCTCTAAGCTTCGCCTTGTCTGACGGCCATTCTGTGGCACAAAGAAGGTGGCTGATTCATTGGCTGTGTCAGGTGTCCCCTGTGTGGTATTGAATGTGGGTGACCTCTATCAGGGAGAGGCTGAGAGAGCTAGATGCTGGGTCCTCGGCTAGCACCAAAATTTGGAAGCCAGTCTTCCTCAGGACTTGAGAGTCAGTCAGGGAGAGAGTCAAACTAAGAGAGATGGCTGCAGCCAAGATCAGGATGGCCTCATGGCTGAATGGCTCTGCATGGGGCATGAATATGAAGAAGGTTTAGGGTGACACTTTATATTATTGCCACTCAGTTGCACTGTGACCTGTGCAAAGGTGGCCCAAAGAATCATGGGTAGGTTGGATGTTTGAAGATGGCAGGACTCCAGGCCTGAGCTGCTCTCTTTCACTGTGGCCCTGTTCCATGTTAGAAGTCTCTGGTTACAGCTTTGGCACCTTCTTTGGGGATAAAGATACCAGGAGATTCTTTGGTCTGCTGTGTTAGGTCCCAGCTAAGATACCACCACAACCTGGTCTAATGCAGCAGGAGCTGCTGGGAGAAGTGTGTCTTTCAGGACCTGGGGTAGCAGGTCCTGAATGTTGTCTGAGGGCAGCAGGTATTCAGCTCAGTTATAGCCATGTGCAAATGGAGTCCAGCATGTAGCCAGAACTTCAAATTCTTTCATGAGAAACCAGAATTCTGAGTTTTTACAGTTTTGTGTGGGAGAAATCAAACCCGTATCTGGACAGGCTTGTAGGCGCCAGTAAGCAACCAACATTCTGACACCCTCAATGACAGGAGCTCTCTGGGACAGGACCAACATGGTTGTTTCCCCAGCATATCCAGGTGCTCTGCAAAAGGGAGCAGCTATTTCAGGGCATTGGCTCCTTTGCTGGGCCTGCTCAGGTGGAAACTACTGTACCGACCTGTTTGAGGTTTCTTTACTGGAAATGTTGCAGGTGGCAATGAGGTTTCAATTCATGTGCTCAAAAAGAATGCCAAGATGGAAGAATAATATAATCAACAAAATATTTATTATTTATTAATGAACATTTTCATAATAATAACATGATAGTACTATAAAACTTTAATTCATATTGATTACAAGGTTTTACCATTAAAAAAAAAAATTGGATGTTTTGTTTTATGTTGTTTGTAAGGCTGTTCAAATTTGGGCAATGTATGCTCAACTATAGTTAATAAATAATAATAAAAAAAGTAGCCAAGTCTTTTCACAACTGGATTCTTACTTCTAGCTAAATTTCTTAAGGAGAAGTCTTGGACCACAGAAAGCCAAAGGAAAACGTGATCAAAAGAGAAAAGGCCAAGTGCCAGATGATACAGGTCTTGACCTCCCCTGAAACAAACAGGAATCACATTCACCAGTTTTATTCCTCAGCCAAGCTCATTCTCAAAATTCAGTCTTTCTTTAATTTGACTTCTATTCAGCTGCAATTTGTGAATTCTTGTGCCTAAGACTAACTCTTGGCACACCCATTACAGCAGTACTCTCTATACCTTTCCAGCCTTTGCTGTCTCTGGGTAATAAGAATAATGGTCACTGCTGGCTCTGAGAGAATTGAAATCTAAGATGGGCCTTCAAACAAGACTCACCAAACATTTGTGAAAAAAAAAAAGACCACAATTGAATAGACACACCAAAGAAATAGACTCTATCATAGACAATAGGATAAAATTGCTCTAGGAAAAGGGAAGTTTTGAGCTTAATTTTTCTATGAAGAAATAGAATTTATTTTTGAGGGGAGATTTAAAAAGATTTTTGGGCAAAGGGGAATTGGAAGGACTTGATAATGGAGAATGGGGGAGATATCATGGGATAGAAGCAAATATCAGTTCCCTTAGTATTTTTTGGAATTTTATTATTGTTTGTGATAGATTAGATTATTGTTCAAACATATTTTACTCCCTCCCCACCTCAACCTACTTCATCAGAAGAGTATAGTTTCTGGTTTTATTAATGTTGGGGGTGGCTCTGTGACTTGTTTTGGCCTCAGGGTGGGTGGAGTGCTTTTCCTTGCCTTTTGGCTTTGGCCACACCTTGCTTCAGCCAATGGATGTTGACAGATGTGACTCAAGTATAGCTGAAAGTGAACTTGCATGGCTGGGCTCTCCTTTTGCCTTTCTGTCATCTACATGAGTAAAGCTTCTTTTGAATTTCCTCTTCAGCCTGGGCCCCAGAATCCAAAATGCACATAGGAAAAGGTGACAAACCTCAATGAGGAGCCAAGTCCAGTTGGACCCCCAGGAGAGGTGCCCACTGAGCCCAGCCTAGGTCACCTAATCCCCAGCTGGCCTGTAGTTAGGTTTGTACGTCACTGAGATTTGTAGGTATTTGTTACTCAGCAATAGTGTGCATTATTGTATCAGGTAAATTTGGTAGGACATTACAACTAAGCACAGTCTGGGATGGGGAATAAAATCGAGTAAGTTATTCATCCAAGGCATATGGTAATCTGGTGGATATTTTACTTGATAACTCACCTGTACTCATTTTGGGAGTTTCTGGGTCAAAATTGTTTTATAACATGTCTTGGGGAGCTGAACTTTGTGTCCAGTGTCCAGCACATGTAGACACTTTAAAATATTTGTTGAATGACTGTGGACTGTTTGAATGAATTCCAGAAGATCACAGAATGCAGGGATAGGAATCAGGGGAGTGTATACAAAGAGTGCAGGCTGGACTGCTTTGATATTTCTTCCCTGTCCTCCACAGAGGGGCAGTTGACCCATCGTGGGCTGTTAAGTTTACTGTGTTGAGACTACAGGGACTATGGACCTCTAGGGGAATGATGTCCCTTTGTTCTTGTCATTCTCTTACTCTCAGTTAAGGAGGAAAAATGCTGTTCTGAGCTGGTTAGCTTCCAGGTCATGGACTGGACTGCGGGGATGGAGCTTTAGCAGCAAGCAGGTGGCAACTGTCCCCTCTTCCTCCTTTCTCTCTGGCTGGTGGGCTTGTTCTGCATCACCTTTCCTTGAAATGGAGTTGGGAAGGAGGGAGGCATGAGTAAGAAGGGGATGGGAAAAGGCACAGGGATGTCCAGCTTTACCTTGGAGAGAGGCAGGGACAGGGAGCCAGGGCAGGGCCAGCTGTCTGGGGTGGGAGGCCCTAAAGGTGTAGGCCACCCAGCTGACATCTGTTACCTTTTTTTTCCCCTGTGGCCCAGGTAGGTTCTTTGACAGCCTAGTCTCTTAAGGGCCTCAGCAGGGAGCAAGGGCAAACAAAGAACACATGAGCTCTCTCAGGGCCTGGGCACAAAGGTGTGTCCCCTTCAGGAGCCCTGCCTGCCACTTAGAAGGCTCCTGAAGAACAGACCCTTACCTGCTGCCTGATGGGAAGTCCTGGGGCCCCTCCATCGTATCTCCCTTCCAAGGACTTTGATAAAGACTTTGAAATTGTATCCCTATCCATTAATCCTTTGCATCCTCACCAACTTGTTATGAACTCTAGCCAGTCTTGGCTTTATTTTACAGATGCTGAAACTGAGGTTATAGTGGTTGTTACCAAGTTTCTTGACTCTGCTGTGGGATGTCATTTCCTTTCTCTTATTTATTCTGTTCTTTACAAAATTGGAATTATTAATTTTTCTCTATTAGAGAGAAGGAAACAAACAAATTACCTATATTCCTATTGCTCAGATGAGTGATGTAAACATTCCCTTCTTCTTCCAATTCTATTTCTAGAGATTTACTTTCAACTTTAATTTCTGTTTACTCCATGTAGGTGAGATAACATGATGGCAAATAGAAAAGAATTCTGGAAGTTAATAGATGGTGGTTCTGGAAGGGGATAAGGAAGGCAAATTTATTTCTAGAATCATTTTCAAATCCCTGTGTCCTCCATGATGAAGGGGTACAATGTAATCAGTCTGCTAACAGGTGGCTGGCCATTATCCCCAGGGAAGGAAGCTCTACTGGGGACTCCATGATGAACACTGATGCTTTCAGAATGGGCACTCAGCAACACAGGCAATTAGGTCTGCCTTGGAGAGGGCAAAGCCATGCTACTGAGCTCACATCTGTTCTCTATAAATACCCTTATTCCATTGAGTCCATGAATCTACTGAGCAAGCACGAGGGTGTGTGGAAAAAGATGCTGATTGATGCCCATGTGATGGATCATCTTTTCCACTGGATTAACGTTCTCATGGGCTACAAATAACCTTACCCTCTGTGTTTATTCTAAGAGGTGCATCGATGTGTTCTTTTGTGATATTCTTGTTATCGATTAATACCTTGTTGTCAATTCTGTAGTCTTCTCCTGGGGCACTAGTGGTCTGGCTAGAGTTTAGCTGCTGCCCACCCACTAAATCAGCATTGATATCTACCTGTGGCCATCTCTCCAGAGTGAGCATCAAACATCCTTGTTGACATTTAGGATAACCCTGGAGTGAGACTGTAAGCTGCAACAATCTGCCTCTAGTTGGTCCCATAACAAATCCATTAGAACGATGTGTCATCAGGTCCATGTGTTTTATCTGTAGTCGCAGGTACAGGCTGAAGGAAGAGCAGAATTAGGGCAGGGCAGGAGACCACGTGAATCTGAGTGGTCTGCTACTGAACTTCCTTTTGCCTTCAGAAACTGCTGAGGCCTGATCTTGTCTGCAATGCTTCCACCTGGTAATGAAGTGGTGCTTGCACACCAGACTTTCTTGTGAGAACCAGATGATGCTTATTTTATGGTAGGCACCTCAGGTTGTGTGACTGACTTCTGGAAACTTCAGTTTGGTGGTAGTACCCTGCGTTTTTATGAAGTATATCTCTCATCCTCTGGAAAGCATTTATCTTAAGAAAGCCCCTGATTATGTTTTTCCTATTCAAACAACAAGTATTCTCAGTATACTGGGCTGTAATATCTGTGGATGTTTTGATTATCAAGGTCTCTGTAAACTACCCTGTGACAGAAAGCTAAAGAACAGATACAGCCTGAGAGAGAACATTAAATTTGTAATGCTGTCCTTGCCAAATGAAAGCAAACTTCTGATGGTCCTTCCTAATTGATATAGAGGAGGAAAAAGCATAAACCAGATAAATAGCTGCATACTAGGTGCCAGGGGTGGTTAAGTTGTTCTAGATCACATCTGGACAAGCAGCTGAAATTGGAGTCAACATTTGATTAAACTGATAATCTACAGTCATTCTCCAAGACTCAGCAACTTTCTGCACAAGCTAAAGAGGTGAGTCAAGTGGGAATTTAATAAGCATCTCATTCCCGCATCTTTTAAATCTTTGGTGATATCATGGACCTCTGAAATTAATCGGTGGATACAGTAATGCTAGTTATTTGGGTAGGGAGAGAAAATTCCAGGCTCCTGGGTTGGTTCACCATTTCTTTCATCTCATGTCTCCTTTCTTGCTTTTAATATCGGTTATGTTCAAGTATTTTTTAAAAATTAACTTTCTCAGAGAGGGTTCACGAAAAGCGTTCTTGCAAATCTGGACATATCATTATTTTGTACTCCTGAATAATGTTATAGGTGAGGACAGAGTTTTAGGTTCAAACTATATTTCCATGAGCCCTAAAAGTATATTTCATCATGCCATAGTCTTCATCATCCTGTGTTTCTGACAGTGGTCAATTCTTATCTTTTTTTTTGTATGCAACCTCTTCCCCTGCCCCGCCCCCCATGGAGCATTTTAGAATCATTCCTTTATTCTTGGTGTTCTGAAATTTTACAGTGACCTATTTAGATGTGGAGCAGCACTCAGAGGGTCCTTTCAATCTACATCCCTGCGAAGATCTCTTTCATTATTGATAAACCCTTGTGCTGGCTACCTTCTGTTTATACCCTATGTAGATCCATTCTTTACCACTGTCCTCTGCCCTCCTCTATACCCAGGAGACTGGATGATCCTTTGCTGGCTGGATTCCAATTGGATTTGGTCAATGACAGAACCTTAGAGGGCGGAAGTAGAAGAGGGGCTGGGCTGGCATACTTCTTTCATACTTCCTCTGTTTCAATGCCAAGTCTCTGGTGATAGTGGCATGCCTCCAGACTATAGTAGCTCTTGAAGTGTCCCTTCCTCCACAGTCCCCTGGCTCTGATGACATGGTTTTCTCCTCTGGTTCTTTTAGCTGTAGCGTGGTAAATGCTTCTGCTAGTTTTTGGATGCCTCACTATTTCTTGTATTTTCCCTTAACCCTGCCCAAACCTCTGTATGTTACCTTCTCATTAACATGTTTTCATTTGACTATTTGTGGCCAAATTTTGTTCCCTGCTTAGACTATGACTGATATGCTACCTTTCATTTTCTTGGTTCTTCCCTCCTGGAGATTTTAATAGGATGATTGCATTCATCATCTGTGTCTTTTGTTTTTGCTTCGAGGTTTTTCATCATTCTGTGTTTTTGTCTACATTATGAGAACTTTCCTTACCTTGTCCTCCCATTGCTTCCAAAAAAAACATTTTTCAATTTCAGCAATCATATGTTTGATTTTCAAGGGTCCTTTCTTGCTTTTTTGGTCTCTTGTTTTCTAGCAATCAGCTAGCTCTTATCTTATGGAATCAACAACTTTATTATAATCACTCTAAGGATTAATGGAAGTTTTTGATCTCGTATAGTTTTTTTCTATTCCCTGAGTTATTTCAGTTTCTATTAAGGTCAGTTATTATTATTTTTAAATTTATCTTGACCTATCTCTTTTGTGCTGTTGATTTTATAAATGTGTGAGATTCTTCAGTTCTCTGTTGATAGAATGGAAATCTAAGTGGATTTTCCTAGATAGTTGATGAGGTTTTCCTTTGCTACAGGTCTTCCAGGAAAAAAGCAGGACAGCTACCAAGAGCTCTCTGTGCAGGGTACAAATTTGTCAGCATCACCTTAAAATGAGCAAATGGAGGTCAGAAACGTTTCACAGAGAGCTGGCTGTATAGATTGGGTCTCAAGGAATAAATAGAAGTTTTTCGAGTGGAAAATGAGTTCAGTGGGTCCAGGTAGTGGAAATAACATATACACAAGCCTGGATATGTGAAAAGCAATGGTATCCCTAAATATAAAGAGTTCAAATGGAGAAGGAGTCTGCGTAAGGACCTCTAGAAGAGCTTGAGGAGAAATAGAGTCAGATTAATTTAATTTAATTTAATTTAACTTAATTTAATTTAATTTTTAAATTAAGTTTATTGGGGTAACATGGGCTAACAAAATTATATAATTTTCAAGTGTATATTATAATTTGATGTCTGTATATTCTATTGTGTGTTTACCACCCAAAGTCCAGTTTCCTTCAGCTACCATATATTTGATCCCCTTTACCCACTTCACCCTTCCCCTACCTCCATATATTTGACCCCCTTTACCAGTTTACCTCCCCACTCCTTACCCATCCCCTACCCTCTGGTAACCACTAGTCCATTGTCCATGTCCATGAGTCTCTGTTTGTTTGTCCTGTTCATTTGTAGCTTTTAAGTTTATATCCACATATAAATGATATCATGTGATTTTCAACTTTTTCTGTCTGGCTTTTGCTCAGCATGAATTATCTTGAGGTCCATCCATGTTGTTGCATATGGCAGTATTTTATCTCTCCTTATGGCTGAATAATATTGCATATATGTACCACAGCTTCTTTAGCCAATCATTTATCGTAGGACACTTTGGTTGCTTCCATGTCCTGGCTACTGTGAATAATGCTGCTATGAACATCGGTGTGCAAGTATCTTTTTGGATATGGGTATTCAAGTCTTTGGGGTAAATACCCAGTAGAGGGATTGCTGGATCATATGATAGACCAATTCTTAGTTTTTTGAGGAATCTCCATACTGTTTTTCATAGTGGCTGTACCAATTTGTAGTCCCACCAGCATTATCTGAGGGTTCCTTTTTCCCTCATCCTCTCCAACATTTGTTATTACTTGTCCTGTTGATTATAGCTATTGCTAACAGGTGTGAGGGAATTTTAATTGTGGCTTTGATGATTTGCATTTCCCTTATAGCTAGCAATGTTGAGTATATTTTTCAAATATTTGTTGGCCATTTGTATGTCCTCTAGGGAGATGTGTCCGTTCCAGGTCTGCTGCCCATTTTTTGATTGGATCATTTTGTTGTTGTTGTTTGGTGAGTTGTATGAGTTCCTTTTTGTATATTTTAAGATATTAAACCCTTATTGGAGGCATTGCTTGCAAATATATTTTTCCCATTCAGATGGATGCTTCTTTGCCTTCATCAGGGTTTCTTTTGCTGAGCAGAAGCTTTTTAGTTTGATGTAGTCCATTCATTTATTTTTGCTTTTTACTTCTTCTGCTTTTGAGGTCAAATTCAATAAAATCCTCTTTGAGTCCACGGTCCTTGAGTTTAGTTCTGTTTTTCTTCTATATTTTATTGTTTCAGGTCTTATATTCAGGTCTTTAATCCACTTTGAGTTAATTTATTGGTGTGTGGTGATTGACAACAGTCTAGTTTCATTCTGTTGCAGGTGGCCTTCCAGTTTTCCCAGAACCATTTATTGAAGAGGCTTTTCCTTTCTCCATTGTATATACTTTTGGCTCTTTTTTTGTCAAAAATTATTTGCCCATATAAATATGGGTTTACTTCTGGACTCTTGATTCTATTCCACTGGTCTGTGTGTTTTTTTTTTTTTTTTTTTTTTTTTTTTTTTGCCAATACCATGCCATTTTGATTACTGTTGCTTCATAGTATAAATTTGAAATCAGGCAGATGATGCCTCCAGCACATTCTTTATTCTCAGGATGGTTTGGCAATTTGGGTTCTTTTGTGCTTCCATACAAATCTGATCGTTTTTTTGTTCTATTTCTTTTGAAAAATGCCAATGGGATATGATGGGAATGCATATAATTCTGTATATTACTGCTTTAGAGAATATGGTCCATTTTAACTATATTGTTTCTTCCAATCAGAAAACACAGAATATCTTTCCATTTCTTTGTATCTCTTTGATTTCTTTTAATAGGGTCTGTAGTTTCATTATATAGGTCTTTCACAGGTTTTCATTAAATTTATTCTTAGGTATTTTTATTCTTTGTTGGTTGCAATCGCAAAGAAATTATTTTTTTTACTCTTTTTTACTGTCACTTCATTATTAGAATAAGGGAACAGTGGGTTTTTTGAACATTGATTTTGTAATCCAGAAACTTTACTGTTTTATTTATTGTTTCTAGCAATGTACTTGCTGAGTCTCTAGGGTTTCTCTATATGATATAATCATGTTATCTGCAAATAATAACAGTGATTTTTGTCTTTTCGAGTTTCTATTTGGATACCTTTTACATCTATTCTCTTGTCTGATTGCACTCGCTAGGACTTCCAACATTATGTTGAATAAGAGTGGTGATAATGGACAGCCTTGCTGTTTGGATGATCTTTAGAAGGAAGGTTTTTAGTTTTTTCACCATTAAGTATAATATGTTGGCTGCGGGTTTGTCATATATATGGCCTTTATTATGTTAAGGTACTTATACCAATTTTGTTTAAGTGTTTTATCATAAATGGATGCTGGTATCTTGTGGATGCTTTTTCTGGCATCTATTGATATGGTCATATGAACCCTTATTTTTTAATTTGTTTATGTGGTATATCACATTTAATTGATTTGTATATGTTGAACCATCCCTGTGCTCCTGGGATAAAGCCCACTTGATCTGCGTGTATAATCTTTTTTAATATGTTGCTGTGTTTCAGTTCATTAGTATCTTGTTTAGGATTTTTGCATCTGTGTTCATGAAGAGATATTGGCTTGTAGTTTTTTTGTGTGTATGTGTTATCTCTTACCAGGTTTTGGTATCAGAGTAATATTGGCCTCATAAAATAAGTTGGGAAGAATTGCCTCTTCTTTGATTGTTTTGGAAAAGTTTTGATGAGAATAGTTACTAAATCTTCTTTGAATGTTTAGTAGAATTCGCTGGTGAAGCCATCTGGTCTTGGACTTTTATTTTTTGGTAGTTTTTTGGATGATTGTTTCAATTTCCATACTACTGATCTGTCTGTTTAGATTTTCCAGATCTTCTTGATTCAGTCTAGGAAGGTTGTATTTTCTAAGTAATAGTCCATATTTTCTAGGTTATTAAATTTAGTGGTGTATACTTTTTTCATAGTATTCTTGTATGTTCCTTTTTTATTTCTGCGATGTCAGTTGTAATTTCTCCTCTTTCATTCCTGATTTTTATTTGTGGCCTTTCTCTTTTTCCTTTAGTGAGTCTAGCCAAAGGTTTGTCAATTTTATTAGCTTTCTCAAAGAACCAGCTCTTTGTTGTATTTATTTTTTCTATTTTTTTTTCAATTTCATTTATTTCTGCTCTAATTTTTGATGATTTCTTTTCTTCTGCTGACTTTAGGCTTCATTTGTTCTTCCTTTTCTAATTTCTTAAGATGAAGCGTTAGGTTGTTTTTTGGGGGCTCATTCTTTTTTTTGGCGATAGGCCTGTAATGATACGAACTTTCTTCTTATGACTGCTTTTGCTGTGTCCCAAAAGTTTTGATATGTTGTACTATAATTATCATTGGTTTCTATGTATCTCTTTGATCTCTCTTTTATTTCTTCCCTGACCCAGTTATTCTTCAGTAGCATGTTGTTTAATATTCATGTATTTGTGGTTCTTCCTGATTTCTTTTTGAAGCTGATCTCTAGTTTTAAAACATTATGATCAGAGAATGTGGTTGGTATGGTTTCAACCCTCTTATATTTGTTGAGGCTATCTCTGTGTCCCGGTATGTGGTTGATTCTTGAGAATGTTCCATGTGCAGTAGAGAGGAATGTATAAGAGCAGCTGTTTTTGGGATGGAAGGCTCTGTAAATGTCCATTATGTCCCGTTGGCCTAATGTGTCATTTAAGGATGTGATATCCTTATTGATTTTGTTTGGGTGATCTGTCCATATCCGACAGTGGGGTATTTAGGTCCCCTACTACGATAGTGTTTTGGTTTGTTTTTCCTTTTAGCTCTGTTAGTAATTACTTTACATAATTTGGGGCTTGCTGATGGGGAGCATAGATGTTAATATGTGTTATGTCTTCTTGGTGTACGATTCCCTTATCATTATGAAGTGTCTCTCAGTATTGTTCTTTACTTTTTTTTATTTTGAGTTCTATTTCATCTGATTAGTATCGCTACTCTTGCTTTTCTCTGAATGCCATTTTCTTGAAAGATCATTTTCCACCCTTTTACTTTGAGTCTACATTTGTCTTTGGAGTTGAGATGTGTCTCCTGGAGGCCACATATAGTTGGGTTTTGTTTTTTGATCCATTCTGCAAATCTGTGCTCTTTTATTGGTGAGTTCAGTCCATTTACATTTAGGGAGAGTATTGAAATATGAGTTCTTATAGCCATTTTATCTTTTGCTTTCTTGTAGCTTGGTGTTTCCATTGCTTCCTTGTCCTGTGTCTCTGTTTTCTTTATTTTGGTTGGCTTTAGTTTCCATCTGGTTCTTCTTGTTTTGTGTTATATACTTTAGTTCTGAATCTTTGATGTGTGGTTATCATTACAAATATGAAAAGAATAATTATATATACACAACCGTCTCTTTTCTTCTGCATGTGCCCCAGCTCATTAGATTTGGGTAATTTTTGTTCACTATTTTCTGAAAATGCTTTATAGTCCCTGCTCCTTTTCCTCGCCTTTGAGAGTGCCCATTATTCTTATGTTTCCTCTCCTGATGGTATCAGCTAATTCTTGTATTTCTCTTTCATTATTTTTTATTCTTTGGTTTCTCTCTAAATTCTTCTGATTTGTTTCTATATTTCTGTCTTCAATATAACTGATCCTTTCCTCCATTTGGTTGACTCTATTTCACAAGTTTGCTATTTCATTTTTCAACTCTTGCAGTGTTTTTTTTTCTCTAGTAGGTCTATTCTGTTCTTTTTGGGGGGGTTCAACCTCCTTGCTCTGCTCATCTAGGTGTTTTTTCAATTCCTGAAATTGTTAATATGACTCATTTCAGAACTCACCGAGTTTTTTCAGAAGTACCGTACTGAACTTTGTCATTTAAGTTGCATATTTCTATGTCTGTAAGCTTATTTTCTGGAGATTTTTCTCTTTCTTTCTGAGATGCCTTGCCACCTTGGTTGTTTATGGGGTTTAATGGCCTATCTCTCTGCCTGGGCATTAATGGAAGTGTATTCTGCTATTTTTCCAGAAGGAGGATTTATTATATAAAGGTCTCTCTTCAGCCTGCTGCAAAGAAGGCACTTTTCTTCTGGTTTCCAGTAGGTAGAGTCTAAGCCTCTTGGATCCCTGCTTTATATACAGCTTAAATAATACCTTTTTGATTTTCTTGTAGATATTTAATCATGCTTGCTACTCTCGGTTTCAGTCTCTGTCAGTGTCAGTGACAGTTTCGGCAGTGTTTGCTCAGATTCCCCTGGAGCTCCGCGGTGATTGGTCTCAGAGGGTATGGGGGGAGGGGCCCATAGAATTGGGGGTTGGAGGCTGCAGCTCAGCCTCAGTTTTACATCCAGGGCCAGTAAAAATCAACTGTTGTTTCTCTGCAGTCCTGTCCCGCTTCTCTGCTTTCTGCCTTGATGACTTGGCCTTGCTGCCGGCTGCGTAGAAGTCATGGCACTTTCAGGCAGTGCTGTTCAGGGAAGTCGCTGCACATTCACCCCTCCCCCTCCTCCTGAAGGGACCTGCAGAGGCTGTGAGTGGCAGCTTCTTTATTTCTCCCAGTCCACCGCCTGACACCCGGGGTTCTGACTTGTGGTAGCTCTCATGTGCAGATTCCATGCTCAGGTATGCTGGTGTGCAGTTTGGGTGTTTTATGTTCAGTTTTAGATGTTCATCTTATTGTTGTTCAAAGGGGAGAGATCTGAGGATGTCTCTCACTCCACCATGTTTCCCAGAATCCAGACTAATATTAGAAGCTCATCATGGTTGAGTGTGTGAGCCTGTTAGAACCATGTTGGACTAATCTGGAGGAGAGATGTGGGTCCTGCCACTGTGTGGCTAGAGAGTTTTCAAACTAGAATTGATAGGAATTGCTCATTAGCTGGGGAGCGGAAGCTCAGGGAGGCAGACAAGCACATAGGACACAGGAATCATAATAGCAACCATAACTCCAGGATGTGCTTCCAGCAAGGGACTATGCTAGGAGCTGTTTGTGTCTCATGTCATTTCTCCTCACAGTAGCCTTGGAGGTGGATTTTATTACCAGCTCCATTTTACAGAAGAGAATCTGAGGTTTAACGAGTTGGCTCCCATGCCCAGCTTGTGACTACTCACCATACTGGCTCTCAGGTGGTGAATTTAACAGTGAATTACCATAAAGGAGGTTGTTGGGGTCCAACCCAATTTCCTGACTCTGAGCTTTCTCATCAGGCCATGGAGGATACTGACCTTGCAGTGGACTGAGGTCAAATTGCAAGCTGTTAAAGGCCAAACAAGCCTGAGGGATTAGTGCTCCCATTTAACTCCAGGTGATTCATGTGAAACATTCCCAAGGGGGTGGAAAGTGAGGTCTGTCACTGTTATTAAGGAGGGTCAATGTCTAGGAGGTCAGACAAAGTCCCATTTTTATAGTGCAGGGAAAACCCTATTGAGCCTCTTCCCCAGATACTGCAGAATGTAGTCTGGCTGGCTGTCAAGACCCCCCCCCCAAACTGGAGTCCTGGCTTCCAATCCAGTGAGAAGGGAAGTACAGCTCCCAGCTTCTTGCTGTGGGCTCTGATTTCTTGGGGAGCTTCTGATGTTCCAGCTGTGCTTGGTGCAGAGCTCTGCTGCCACAAGGAGGTGCTGTTTCCTTCCCCAGCATATGCAAGTGTCTAACAGACAGCTCCTATAGTGTTGATTTAACTAGGACAGGCTGCCCTGAAGAGCTCCCTCCTTTTCTCAGGAGCATTCCAGTGCTGGAGAAGAAGCTTGGACGCTGGGTTGAAAATCTATCATCTACAAGCTGAGCGACTGTAACAAGCTCCCCTACTTCTTCAAGCCTCAGTTTTCTCACCTGTGAAATAAGATGATCATACCTCACCAGGTGGAAGTGAGGATGGAATAAGAACAGGTGCTTCTGCTTGGCACGGGAGCTGTTCACTACTTTCACTCACCTCTCAGCTCCTCAGCTGTACTCTGACTCACAAGAGTTAGGGTTCAGGCTCATGGGCCCTGGTCAGTGGTACCCAAACATGTCCATGTGGCAGCCTGCCTCATAGGGGCTAATTGGCAAGGCCTCAGAGGCTGCAGGCAGCTCAGGCACCACAAAGCTGTCACATGAGGAGCAGATGACAGTGTCTGAGTTCTTGCCTGCACAGAGAACAGGTGTCTATATTTGAGTGGTTCTGGACAGGAAATATTCTCCACTTTAGATTCTAGGAAGCCACCATTGCAATTAGGTCCTGTTAAATGCATTCCTTTTTTCCTTTGTCAGATGCTGTCACTGTGTGTGGACCTATGTTGGGCTCTGAGGGCAGATACAAGAATGGTGCCCTAGACTTGGGGTATAGGGAGACAAGGATGCTTATGCAAACATACAACCAGGCTGCCCCACCTGTCTCTGCCATAGAGCATGGAGGGCTGCAGGAATCACAGCACAGGGAACATCGGTCTGGGGTGTGAAGGAGTCTTCTAGGCAGTCAAGGCAGGGAAGAGAGTGGTCCTGAAGGAAGAAACAGCAGGCACAATCCCAGGGGCCAGTGAGCAGAGGATCCACATGATGGATCTGAGCGTTTCTTAGCTAGGCGATGTCAAAGAAGTTGTTCAATGTTTGAATTTCACTTGACTTCAATAGCAAAACAGGAAGAAAAATGCCTATCTCTTAGAGCTTTGGTAATGATCAAATAGGGTAATGTCTGTAGAGTCCACACGTGCCATAAATGGAAGCTGCCATTTTAGAAGGAGCCACTGCCCACAACTCCAGGGCCATTCCCATAGACAGCACCATGAATGGTGCCTTGAGGGTTACTTGGTGTGGGTGGGAGTGGCTGGGAGGTCTGGGCCATGTTCTGTGGCTCATTGGGAGCCGCGGAAGTATTTCCCCCCCAGCATTATTGAGGAGTAATTGACATTATGTCAGTTTAAGGTATAGAAATGTTGATTTGATATGTCTATGTATCATATCTTTAGCTAACACTTCCATCCTGTCACATAATTTCTTCTTTTTTTTTTTTTGGTGAGAACATTTAAGATCGACTCTCTTAGCAACTTTCAAGTGTATGATACAGTATTATTAGCTATAATCACCATGCTGTACATTAGATCCCCAGCAATTGTTAATTTTATAAATGGAAGTTAATACCTTTTGACTAATATTGCCCCACTTTCCCCACCCCACAGCCCCTGGTAACCACCACTCTACTCTGTTTCTATAAGTTTAAACCATGGGAGGGTTTTTTTTTTGTTTGTTTTTTGTTTTTTGTTTTTGTTTTGTTTTTTTAGGAGAGCTGTGCCTGTCCAATATTTAGAAAGTGCCCTTGCAGAAGATCTATTACTCTCAAAGAGGTCCTTCAAGCATGCAGGTTATTTTGCCATCCTTAGGGCCTTGAGGCCTTCTTGGGGAGGGAATTATAAGTTAGCGTATTCAAAACAGGAGCAGCCTTTAGTATCGAATAATGTTCCCTTTTAGCTAAGTCTGGTGTCACCTGGGCTCCCATGCAGAAGTGCTTTCTCATTTAACTCTCCTTGTAAAAAACTTGGAGGCCTTTCCAGGATCTAGAAGGCCTCTCTTGACTGTCCCACCTGCACCTCTGGAAACCCTCTTGATGACCTTCTCCAGCCACACTGCCCTCCTATGTTTTCTAGTGGCCAAATGCCTCCAGCTTCAGGGATTTTGCTTTTGCTGTGCCCTCTGCCTGGACCATTCATGTAAAGCTGACCCATTTCCCCACAGCATCTCACTCTCTGCCATGCTTTATTTACTTGTTTACTTGTCCCTCTTCTGTCTTCTCCCTCAGGGTTGGGAACTGCAGGATGACACAAGGACAGGGACCCTGTCTTGTTCAGCTCATTGTGTTCAGCAGGTGAACCAAGTTCATAGGAGGCCTGCAATACACATTTATGAACGAGTTTATGAAAAGGCAAGCCTTTCTAGGTCTATTTCATGGATGAGGAAACTGGGGGGAGGGGAGGGAAAGAGAGAGGGAGGGAAGGAGAGAGACAGACACGCAGTTTCAGTCTGCTGGTGTGCAGCTCCAGGCGGGTGGTGTGGTCTGGTCCCCGGGGCAGGCGCCTAAGTCCCTAGGTCCCGGGGCAGCCTAGGCGTCCCCGTGGGCGGGCGTGGGCGGAGGTGGCGCAGGAGGGAGCAGCGGGAAGACCGGCAAGGCGGCTCCGCTCTGTATGCAGAGTGCTGTGGCCGCTGGAGCAGGTGAGGCGGCGCGGTTCCCTTGGTCTGGGGTGGAGGGGCCCTGGCGACTGGGAATGGGGGACAGGATGGGCTTTATAGAGTCCCGAGCTCAGAGCAGCACAACCGGGGTTGGAGGTAGCACCCTACCCCTTATCTGAATTTGGACTTCCACAGCCTCAGTGCCCTCACTTGAAACGTGGGTGGCACTCTATCTTGCTCCGTGAATGCGGGTAGAGGAGGTAAAGGGTGCATGGAAAATGTCTGGGCACCACAGGCATTAGGAAACAGGAGCTGTTTGATGAAATTTCAGGAAACAAAGCTGACGTACTTTTCTCCATTCTTACCTCATTAGGAGATTGATAGTATTTATATTATTTGTTAATTTTCCTCTGACGGATGGGGAAGGTTGGATGCAATGGAGGTCTTCCCCCAGGGTTTCAGGTGTTCCCACCTTGCCTTGAGAGCTTCCTGGAAAAGAAACCGGAAGCTCAAAGGCATTCTGTTCTTACTGATTTTGGCTTTGAGGTGTATCTGCATTCCTGGTGGTCAGTTACTCTAGTCTGGGAGGGACATGGCTGTATGTTTCATCTTTGTAGCCCTGTTTGTAGCCTGGGGCTTAAAAAGTAAAGCATGGCACTTTACTGAGAGGATGAGTGAATGAAGTCGGGGCGAATTTCTGGAGCCCTCTGCATTTGGAAACTCTGCTGGGGCCCTGCTGCACGTGGCTAGTTTGGAACTGCTGGTATGGCTCCCCACCAGTGACAAGCCTTAGCTGATGGTCACCTAGAGCCTTGGGTTTCTGTCCCATTTGCTGTTCTGAACATAGTGCATCCCCTACTGTTTCAGGCAGCTATGGCTGTTTTTATGACTTAAATACTGGACCTTACCCTTGTCCCTGGTCTATTTCATTTTTTTTTTTACATTCATTTCTAAATGACTCTTTTTGCCAGATGACAATGGTGCCAGAAAAATCCTTCTGCCTATGAGGTTAGTTAACCAAAATAACAGACAATAAACTGTCTGGAATTTGTGCCTTGATCTTGTAAATGGCCAGATGGGACTCATCTTTAAAAGCCAGATCAAATGCATGATGAGTGACATTTATGACAGCTGACAAATAGATTTTACTAATCTCATGTTAATTTTGGCTATACTTTGCAATAACTGCTACTAACTTAGCACTTGATCGTGAAGAACAGATATATGCTCACAAATAGACATAACCATTATATGGGACTTTATGAATATCGGGAATAGAGTTTTCCTCTGTAAACTGTGTTTCTCAAAATGAGGCCCCAGAACCACATGAGTCAGAATCACATAAGCCACTTATTAAAATACAGATTCCTGGGTCACATCCCAGACTCACTTAACTGCATCTCCTGAAAGGCTCTGGATCTGCACTTTCGACATGCTCTGGAGTGATTCTGATGGTTCCCTGAAGGTTGAGAACTAATAGTGGGATTAATGATGACTAGAGGATTTAAGAGGATTTTGTCACAATAGTGTGTATAATGATATGGTGGCTCTCCATATCAAAATATCTGTCATTGGCATTGCCAACTAGAAGATCTGGAGACCAAATTCTAGTTTAGTCTTGGCAGAGGATCCCTTGTGTTGAGGTGGCATGAGAGAAAAATGGACAGGCTGTGCTAGGTCATGGAGGTGTGGACCAGGTTGGTGTGTTTGGGAACTGCAAGATGTTTCAGGTGACTTGAGCATAGGCATGGAAGAGGTCCATAACAAGGGTGGTGGGCATCCCATGACCTTGGCCAGGCATGTGTTGGGAAGGAGGAGAGAGCCAGCGTGTTGATAACTCAGTTTTTGCATACCTGGACGTCTTCAAATTTGCCATGTATCACCTGAGAAACAAGACTGGCAGGGCAGTTAGTGTCTGAGACCAGGAGAGTACACTGCGTGTCATGCCCCAAGAATTTGGTTCTATCCTAGAAATCGTGGAGTGCCATGAAAAGTCTTGAGCATACTTTGGCATTTGCTGCTATTTCTATTTGGATAAAATATGACAAGGGGATTTCTACTCATGTTCCTGGAACTATTCTATTCCTGAACTTTGCATACAATGATCCAACTCCTTTATCATCAAACTGTTTTAAAACCTGAGTAACCTAATGGGAGAATTTTTGAAATAAGTTCTGGCACCAGACAGACCTAGGTTTGAATCTGGGCCCCATTACTTATTAGCTGTATGACTATGGGTAAGTTGCTTTACATTTCTGAGTCTCAGGTTCTCTAAGTCCCAGCCTTGGGGTTGAAGCAGCTGTGACTACGCCTACCCAGACCCTGCTCCTCCCTGAATTCCACACAGGAGGCACAATCCCTGAGTACCATTTGTCTCTTTCCTTTGTAGGTGTCATTACTGAATCTCCTGATATTTTCTCACATGCACCATGAACATCTCTCACTTCTTATCCTTGCTGCTCCCAGGATCCCTGCAGGGTCAAAACAGAAGCAAGTCAAAGGGCATCCTGTACAACTTCTCTGACCACTGCCAGGATTCTGTAGACCTGATGGTCTTCATTGTTACCTCCTATAGCATTGAGACCATAGTGGGGGTCCTAGGCAACCTCTGCCTGATATATGTGACCATTAGGCAGAAGGAGAAGGCCAATGTAACCAACTTGCTCATCGCCAATCTGGCTTTCTCTGATTTCCTCATGTGTCTCATCTGCCAGCCGCTCACGGCTATCTACACAATCATGGACTACTGGGTCTTTGGCAAGGCCCTTTGCAAGATGTCAGCCTTCATCCAGTGTATGTCAGTGACAGTCTCCATCCTCTCGCTTGTCCTTGTGGCACTGGAGAGGCATCAGCTCATCATGAACCCAACAGGCTGGAAGCCCAGTATCTCACAGGCCTACCTGGGGATTGTGGTTATCTGGCTCATTGCCTGTTTCCTCTCTCTACCCTTCTTAGCCAACAGTGTCCTGGAGAATGTCTTTCACAAGAACCACTCCAAGGCTCTAGAATTTCTGGAGGATAAGGTGGTCTGTACCGAGTCCTGGCCACTGGACCACCCCCGCATCATCTATACCACCTTCTTGCTGCTCTTCCAGTACTGCATCCCACTGGCCTTCATCCTGGTCTGCTATATGCGCATCTACCAGCGCCTGCGGAAGCGGAGGCAGATGTTCCACAAGGGCACCTACAGCTCACAGGCTTGGCAGATGAAGCAGATCCACAGGATCCTTGTGGCAATGGTGGCTGCTTTTGCCCTGCTCTGGCTGCCCTTGCATGTGTTCAATAGTCTGGAGGACTGGTACCATGAGGCCATCCCCATTTGTCACAGCAACCTTATTTTCTTGGTGTGCCATCTGCTCGCTATGGCTTCCACCTGTGTCAATCCTTTCATCTATGGCTTTCTCAACACCAATTTCAAGAAGGAGGTTAAGGCGCTGGTGCTGACTTGCCATCAGAGCACCCCCGTGGAGGAGTCTGAGCAGCTGCCCTTGTCCACAGTACACACGGAAGTCTCCAAAGGGTCTCTCAGGCTCAGTGGCAGGTCCAACCCCATTTAGCCAGGTCCAGGGTATCTCCCTGCCAGGTTCCTTCTCTTAGCTAAGTGAGCATGCTGCAAGCTGAGGGTGGCACTCCATCTTTAATGGCTTTCTGGGACCCAGATTGGTTGGCGAGAGTCTGTTTTAGCATTCATTTGCATTGTGAAGCCTGATATTCAGATGGCTCAGCTATTTATTCCTGGGAAAATTCTGAGTTTGGATACCTCAGGTCACAGTATGCCTCACAGCTTGAGCAAATGCCAGAACTAGAGATAGTAGGGATCATTCTGGGAACTCAGCAAAAGATGCCCAGCCTGGGAACCCAGAGGTTTCACCTATACCAATGAGACTGCAAGGTTGCTGTGAAGTGAGGGAAGGAGCATGTGGAAGGAGCCTTGGACCTTGGTCAGCCCCTAATCTCTGTGAGAGATGATGTTTTTGGATGGACGTTGTAATTGATAAAGAATTCTATGGAGGCAAGATGTTTAGTACATCCAGCTGCAAAAGACAGATCTTGGTACCCTTGAGTTCTCAACACTCCTCTGCAGTAGGAAAATCAGCCCTAAGCAGCAGGAATTCCAGGATTCACATCCTACTCCATCCTTTTTCTCTTTCATTTCATCTGTTATCTTGTATGGAAATAAGCCTGCAAGTATCTCCTCTTGGAAAGATTGGGAGCACCTTGAGTGTGACATCTGTATTGTCATAGATCCTGTGTCCTCTGTGCTTCGGACAGGCCCTGGCACAGGGAGAGAACTCCAGGAAGCTTTGCCATAGTAGACATATGGGAAATATGCCCTTGCTGAACAATTAACCAAGGACAGGCACCCTGTGCCATGCTCCATCCAGCATGGGAAGGGCCCAGGCTGCTGTAGCTACCCACTATTGCCTGCACTTCCTTGTCTCCCAAGTCCTCTCTTGACAAGGTAGCTGGCCAGGGACTCAGCAACCCTCTCCAATGTTGACCCACTGTCAAGGCCTATAGTACTCAAGGCTATGATTCCAGCCTCCTTCATTCCTCACTCTGACCACTGAACTGACTTTCCCTAGGTGATATGCTATGATTCCTCCAAAGCCTCCTCATGACTTTGGGCCTCCCAATGGCCTTCAGCAGTAGCAGGAGCAGGGAATACTTGGAGTTTGGATGAATGGGATACTGACTGGAAGGAGCAGGGGGCCTCCCGTCTTCCAGTCAGCCAGGGAAAATGAAGAAAGGGCCTCAATGAGTATACATATCTCACCATAGAGGTCATAGCCTAATCTTCTGGATGCCAAACCAGATCCAAGGTTTTATCTGTGTGTAGACTTTCCCTTGCAGGGAAGGAAATGTCAAGATTGCTCATGGGCCACCTTGGATGGAATGTTCAGGCCTAGAGCTAGGCCCACTCACCCTCTTGCAGAGTGGACAGTGGCTGGATCCACCATGGTCTCCCAGGGCAGGGTATGCAGGTACCCAGAATCTTCAAGGGGCCTCACTGTGAGGCTCCTGGGATTGGTTCCACACAGGGGATCTGGCAAAGGGAAAGAAAGCAGAAGATTGAACAGACCAAGAACCTAGGCAGCCAACTCCTAAGACAAGTGCTCTTTTTTTTGCCACCAGCTCCTTTCTTGTAGCTGTTTGTTTTGTCCCAGGTTTTGGTCATATCTCCAATTCTGTTCCTTTGAGTAGCTTTCTTGGATGCAACTTGTGCTTGTTTTCTGGTGCCATTTGCTGCTGGCTGCTCCAGGTAACCACCTGCCAGCAAAGCCCAGGCCCTAAGAACCATCCAGCAAGATGTCATTGACAAAGCTCTGCAAGGAATTGGGGGTCTCAGGCCCCTCCAGATCTTACACAATTGCCTGGAGTTTGCTTCACATCATTGCTTCCACTGGTGTCAGGTAATTGAGGAAAAGAGTACTTCAGGGTGCTGGCACGCTTGAGGATCAGGGTACCAGGCTTTGCATTTTGTGAAGGTGCTTGGCATTAGGTATTGGGGTAGTGGGTGGAAGCCTCATTGAGTGTCTTCTGTTCTCCCCTCACCTTGCTTAGGTTGACACAGCCTGCTAAATGGCTGTCTTCTGTTCCCAGTTCATAATGACCCTTGGGATTTACCATTGCTGAGCACCCTGGGAACTTGCTGCTCAAAGTGTCTTCAGAAGACCAGAAGCCTCAGTATTATCTGGAGCTTGTTAGACATGCAGAATCTCTGATCCCACCACAGACTTTTTGAATTGGAATCTGCATTTTATCAAGATCTCTAAGTTAATGGTGCACCCATTCAAGTTTGAGAAGCTCTGCACTAGGAAACAGATTGCCCTGGAGCCTAGAGATACTCCCTGTGCACCAGAAGATACCCACTGTGAGATCTGGGGTAGACATTTAGGAATCCTAGTTTTGGAGATATGACTTTATAATGGAATTGCCAAAAATGGGGATTCAGTTTTGGTTGTTTGTCTCATTTCTGGCTGTATTAGACATATTTCTTCTGAAGTCTTTTTGTGCCTTCAATAAATATTTGCCATATGAACAGCTTGCATAGTTACATTCTTATGAACGTGTCCAACTGTATTCTGCTCTGTTTCACTTAGAACTGTATTATCAAGTTTTCAGTCAGTCTTGCTCGATATTATTTTTGACAACCAATTAAGAGTTTAGAAAATGCTGCAGTGAAAACTGGTCCTTCTGGACAGAATCTCTCTTCTCTGGCTCAGCTAAGGAACTGGCCCCTGACTGTAGTGAGAGGAGCTCATCTTCAGAAGAATGCCAGTGCTGGAATTGGAGACCCACACCCTCAAAGAGTTTGGGAACCCTCAGTGGATGCAAAGCCTTATCAAATCCTGGTAGTGTGAGCTTAAATCTTGCTTAACTCTAGCCCTTCCTTTTTCAAGAAATGACCTTAGCAAGTTTTTTTCCACTATAAAAGTAATGTATTCATTATTAAAAATATGGAAAATATAAAATACTAAAATGAAAGAGGAAATCATGTTCCACCACCCAAAGAAAATCACTATTTACATTTGAGAAGTTATTTCTTTAGTTTTTAAAAATATATAGTATTTTTTGATTTTTTTAACATGGTTAGATAATACTGTCAGTGTATGCATATTTATATATAATTTCTAGGGAATACCTTATATTTTGTTTTGCTTAACCGTGTAAGAATTTATATTCATTCAACAAAAAAGTTGGACACATGGTGGGTGCCGGAGAGACAGTGGTAAATAAAATAGACACTGTCCCTGTTCCTATGGAGCATACAGTCCAGTGACTAGACCCATTTGGTGTCCTTAGTCATCATCTATTGTGGCATATTTAGATGTTTCTAGACCTATTTTATGTAGTTCTGCAATGAGCTTCTATGCAGAGAACTTTTTCTGTATTTAAAATTATTTTCTTAGAAGAGATTTCCAGAAGTGAAATTAATGAGTCAAAAGGTGTGGACATTTTCCAAGGCTCTTGATGTGTTCTCCTAAACATTTCCAAAGAGGCTGGAATGATTTGCACTCTCTGACTAGCACCAGTTTCACTTCGCCCTGGATACTGTTGAAGAATTACCATTAATAAGAGACCTCCATTGTTTACTATATCCTATCCCCTCTCATCTACTCATAAACATCACTCCAGCATCATCAGTTTCCTGTGCTCTCTTCTACACAGAACTCCAAATGCTTGTCTAATCTTGAAGTCTCTGCTTCCTTTCCTCCCATGCTCTTTTGTACTCACCTGTCTATCCAAAGAGAACTTTTCAAATTCCATGATCAATTCTGTTTCATTTTCTGTGACCAACTGGTGACATTTGGCAGTTAGTAACGCTCTTCTCCTTAAAACTCTGCTCATGGCTTTTTCAGGACACCACAGTAAGTATTCACCCCACCTCCTTCTCAAGCTCCTTTTTTAGACTCTTGTCTCTCTGACCTCAGAGCATTGGCGTGTCCCCAGGGAGCCACAAAGGCCCATCTGTTCTCATTCTCTAAGTGGGTTGTCCAGTCTCTTCCAACACAACTGAATGTTTAACTGTCTAATGCTCCCAAATATGAATTTCCAGTCTGCACTTCTCCCTGCTCTTTGAATCTGTATATATAGCCTCTGCTTTGTGTTTATTGGACGTCCAGTTGACATCTCCAACTTGGTATGTTCAAAAGCAGACTCTTGATTTGCCTCCTCACTTCTTCTTTCTCAGTCCCTTTACTTTTATTAAATGGCACTCCCTCTTTTCATTTGCTTGGGTCACAGTCTTCGGGAACAACCTTCTGTTCACACCCTACATCAGTGAGTTTGCTTTCAAAATATATCAGAATGACCACTTCTCACCACCTCTGTCTGCCACTTGGTCCAAACCACCATTATTTCTACTAAGATTATTGCAGTGTCCTCCCTGCTCACTCAGTCAGAGTAGCCTTTTTAAGCCTAAGTCAGATCCTTCCACATCTCTGGTCAAAGCTTGTCATTGGTTTTCTGACACTCAGAGCAAATTTCACAGTCCATAGCTGGCCCAAGCTGGCTTTGCTCCCCTCACCTTAACTGAGCCTTTATCAGACAATTACTTCCTTAACCACACTATAATAATACATCCCCAACCCCTGCTCTGTATTCCTACTTTATGCTATAGGACATAGCATCCTATGACCTGCACATTTACTTACTTCCTTGTTGAGTGTCTCACTTCCTCATTAGAAGGCAAACCTTATGAAGGCAGGGACCTTGTATGTTTTATTGACTGTCTAGCGGTCAGAAGAGTGCCTGCACATCTGTGGAATAAATGCAATGGGGAATGATACTTCAGCTTTTTATTTGTGGAGTGCGGGCATTTGGTTTTACAGGATTTAGGTCCCAGGTTTCAGAACTGTTGGTGGTTGCATCTTGGTTTCTGATTCTTCACCTGTAAGTAATACTGGCTTCAAAGTGTTTAGTGTCCCAAATACTGCTAGACACTTTACGTACATTGATTTTTTTTTCAACCCTGAAATGGGCCAGTTGAAGAAACTGAGGTTTAGAGAGGTGAAAAATGTTACCAAGTTCTCAAAAAGAGCCCGATTTGAAACCCAATCTGATGGATTCCAAACTCAATGTCTTGGGCTGTTACAGCATGAAAGAAGGTTGACCAGATGACTGCTGTCTTCCTGCTTTTAGCTAGAGAGTTTGAACCTTATGGGCAAGGGAAGCACTGAAGGGTTTTAAGCAGGGGAATGGGATGGTCAGGTTATATTTAGAGAAAATAGTGTGGCTGAATTGGCCTGGATTTCCCTAAAAGCAGAAGCTGAGGTAGAGGCTTGTGGGCTTTTTCTTTATTAGAGAATGCAGTCCCAGGGAACAGATTGAGGTGCCCAAGGAATGAGACAGTGAAGGACAGAGAGCAATTCAAAGATGTGTTATTGAGCTGGATGCTTTTAAGAGGCAGCTGATTACTTGATCTTTTGTATAAGTACCTCAGTTCATTCTGTCTGGAAGAAGAAAGAAGAATTTACCTATTGGTTCTAGTATACCACTTGTCAAAGGTTTGCCCCATGGACTTATGCATTCATAGACACTGAACACACCTTCACATGAATGGAGCAGCTCCAGTGAGATGCGAGAAGATATGATGTGAGACATGAGATGGGGTGACATCAGGAGGCCCATCAGAGTGTTGCTGAACTGGATGCTGCAGAGGTCACTGGACCAAGAGGCAGGTGAGGATGAGGATCTGAAGTAGAGCATAAACAGCTTCTGATGTGGGGAAGAGCTGGAGTCGGGATGGGAAGTATTATGGGTTGAATTGTGTCTCTTACAAAAACAAATTCATACATTGAAATCCTAACTCCCAGTACTTTGGAATGTGACCTTATTTGGAAATAGGGGCACTGTAGATGTAATTAGTTAAGATGAGGTCATACTGGAGTAGGGTGGGCCGCTACTCCAGTATGACCGATGTCCTTATAGAAATAGAAAATTTGGACACACACACTTGTACGTGCATGCACACACACACACACACACCATGTGAAGGTAAATGCAGAGATCTGGGTGATGCTTCTAAAGCCAAGGAAGGCCAAAGATTGCAAGCAAATCATCAGAAGCTAGAGGAGAGGCATTATCTCTCATAACTTCCAGAAGGAACTAATCCTGCTGACACCTTGGTTTTGGACTTCCAGCCTCCAGAAATTTGAGACATTAGATTTCTGTTGTTTCTGTTGTTAAGTCTGTGATACTTCGTTATAGCCTTAGCAGCTTAATACAGAAGATAAAATTGAAGGCAGGGAGGGAGACTCATCCATGTGAGCTATGTGACAATCAGGTGTTCAGTTGTCAGAGACAGACCCCTACTCAAACTGGTTATAATGAAACAGAATTTATAAACTCATGTAATGGGGTAGCTGGATTCAGGGGTTTGAACGATGACATCATGGCTCTTCTTTTTTGCCCTTCTGTCTTCACCACTCACTCTAATCCCTTGATTTTGCTGGCCTCTTCATGGTTTCATACTGTCTACATGTGACATAAGAAGCCTCACAGCTCCCTCCCTATCTTGGTCCTCATAAGCCCTGGGAGGAGCATAGCCTTCTCTCTATGCTCAGTCAGAACTCTGAGGAGGCTTAGGCCGATACCAATGTCCATGGCCAATTTGCTGGAACACTTTCTTTAGCTTGGCTTGGATCTCTGGATCAGGGTGGTGGGGTCAGCCCTGCTTGAATCACATCACATGTAAGTGACAATATTATCGCACCAGGGGATAGAGGGAGTCCCCCAGAAGAAGTGTTGTCAGTCAGGCAAAAACACAAAAGCAGATATGAGCTTGGAGAGGAGAGAATGGATTGGAAAGTTATTTAGGTGTCAATTGGATAGGATGACTTGTGTGTGGGAGAAGGGTGATTCCTGGGTTCCGGACTTAGGAAAGTGAGTAGATATCTGGTTCATTTAATGAGATGGGTTTTCTTTAATAAGGGTTTTCTTTAGCCATGTTGTGTTTATGGTACTTTTGGGCATGCAGATGGACTGTCATATACTTTGATCTGGAGCTCTAGGGGAGTTTTGTGCAAGGCCTGACTAAGCCATGAGGAGCAGGGCTGGAATGTAGCTAGACTGGAGGGTGGGCTGATCTGGAGCTGGGCATAGGAATTCTAGTTTCCCAAAGCTGAATCTGGTGATAGGACACTGAGGCCAGCAAATGAGTTGGAGTCCTAGGACTTGGGTATGGCACTCTCCAACAGAGAGGCCTGGAGAACAGGGTGGAGTAAGCCAAGCACAGGAACTGTTTTCCCAGAGCTGAGTCTAGAGATGATACTAGGTAAGTTGCCCTTCTCCTGTGTTTTGAGGCCTCACTTCTTTAGAGAATCAAAGACATCTTCAAGGTCAAGCTTCTTGGCTGAAAGTTAGGGTTGTTGCTGTGACTTACTGCTTTGCAGGAATACACAATGATGCCTGAGAAAATGCTGAAAGAACCTGGAAGTTCCTCAAAGAAGAAATCTTTGATTCTTAAACCTGCTGAGAGATGGTCTGGTGATGGAGGAATGAGCACAGCTGTCATCTCTTCTTGGAGTGGATCATGCTGGCTTGGACAGACAGCCTTAAGTGACAAGGTCTTTGGCCTGGTCCTTGGCCTGGTTCTGATGGTGGGGCTTTCCCCCAGAATTTCTATTGAAGGTTTGATAGATCTTACAGCTGCTACAAATCTATAGACATAGACAAGATTGGGGATCCTGGATCCTGAGAAGGCACTGGGAAAGGTTTGAAGAACATCTTGAGGTGCCTTCTTAGCTGACAGCAGCCAAGCACTTCCTACCTGGGTATCTAAGCAGGTACCTGCCGGGTGAATTTGCCAATGAACCATAGAGCAAGAGGGTGCTTGTGGTTGTGTAATCATGGCCCTTGAAGTTTCTAGTTGTTTAAATATCACCATTTATTTGAAACTGATTCCCATCAAACTCTGAAAACAGTTTATCAGGGCAATTGGGTACCAGCACAAAGCTCTCTTAAAATACACTTCCTTTAATTCATAAAGTTATTAATGGGGCATTCATTTAATCATTATTTAAACTGCCAAGGAAACTGTACTGAAAAAAGCATGCATTTAGAACAAAGAACTTCAGCTTATTGGTAAAAACCTTGTGATAGCCATATCTCCCTCACTAGATAGTATGCTCCGTGACAACCAGAAGCCTGTTGCCACTTTGTAAATGTCATTAGCAGCTCCTTCTGGTTTTATGACTTTGAGATGCAGGGGGTGGGAGGTGGGGTGGTGGTGGTCATAGGGTGGGTAGGTGGTGGATCTAAATAAAAGATTTCCCAAAGAGAGGCCTCCTTTTCCTACATTTTCTTTTAGAGATCCACCTTCCTCCCCTCCCCCCGCCACTCCCATTCAACTCACATACCTGGAACAAGTGAGAGACTGGTGCCTCAATTGGGGAAGTATGAGAACAAGTCTTTCCCCCAGGTTCTTGGGTACTTGCAGTCAGAGTGTGCTTTCAGTAGGTGGTGGTGGCCTTGGTCACATCATCGTGGAGGGAATAATGAGATTTCTCATCAATATATTTAACTATTCAGATATAATGGCCTGAACCGCCTTTTGTCTAGTTTGTAGCTTTATAATCATTAAATGTAACATGTTTCATATATAGTAGTAGATTTTTGACCATCTATGAGAACTGTGGTCTCTGGCTGTTGGCAGGGCAGAAACCTGGAGCCTGAGCTTTGGTGGGGGGGGGTGTATACAGTTGGCACACTTCATCCTTATTCATTAGTACCTTCTTTGCAGATGCTGACTTAGATATCTCCAGATGGGCAGGTATGAAAACAACTACCAGGTGCAATGGTAGCTTCAGGGCATGGAGGAGGTGCAAGTCATTTTTCATGAGGACATTTGGGAGGATGTGTCTATGAATTCACCAGGCAGGCAGGATGGGGAAAAACTCATGTTATAGTGAGCAATGGTAAGAGGTAGCAGATTCAGTGCATTTAGGGGTGGGGGTGCTGAGGGCAAGCCCGAATGGAGAGGTGAGATGGGTATGGAAGGCCTTGCATCACAGGCTGAGCTATTTGACTATATCAGGCCATTTAGGGGAAGTCACTAAAGGCTTTTAGTGGGGTGCCATGATTAGGTTTGAGGTTAGGAAACCTGCCTTGGGCTGGAGTGTGGAGAAGGGGTTGATGGTGATAACTAATATATTCAGCTGATTCCTGATTTAGCTGTTCTCTTGCAGGCTGGCCTCACAGCGAAGCTGGCCTCTTGTAGAGCTCCAAGGAAGTTGGCCCCAGCTGAATCCTGAAGACAATCAATCTTGGGGAATGACGTCATGTTGTAGACTGGAACTCTAACCCTTGATCATGCCACAATGGGCTGCTGCTCCCCAACTATGAATGTTGACTTAGAAGAAGAGGGCAGATGGCCAGAGTTCCGCCACACCACATGATCAGATCTTGAGTCCTGATCCCACCTGAAGAGGGGCTGGTGCTTTCCTAATCATATAAGCCCAAGGTTTGGGTTCCTCTCCTGGAATCTGGCAGCAGCCTAGCTAGATCCCTCTGCTCTGCCCTGGAATGGGTCAATACATTGTTCTTGAGCTTATCTCTGTGGGTTTCCTCCACTGAACCCTGCTCCAGCAGGCAGCGTGTGAGCTGCCAGGTAATTGTCTCTTGTTTGTGTTAGGAGTTTGGGGCCCAAAAGCCATTTCCACAGGCTTTTGGTTGAGCTTGCTAACGGGAGGCCATTCTCACACACAAGCACAGTATTCTAACAAATGCAGGGACTTGGAGGGTAATGAGGCTGTGTAGGACATCTTGATGATGGAAGAATTTACTGCTGTGCCCACTCACCTCATCCTCAGGCCTCCTCTCCCCTAGTTAGGCTCCTCTCCACAACACATTCCTGGGCTTGTCCTCTAGTCTAGAAATTATGAGGGCTCCGTGTCTAGCTCTGAGCTCCATAATGTATGATTTGTTGTCTAGAAGGGATGAGCAGATGGCACAGAAGCCTTGTAACACCATGGCAGCCATCTTCTCATTGTTCAGAGGATCTCATGTCACCAGCTCTTTGAGAAAGGTCTGGAAGTTGCTAACTTTGAGTCTCAGTCTCCATATTAATCAAATAGGGGATATGGACCATAGTATTTTCAGGATTCTGTGCTCTTTTAACAGGCATGTGATTTCTTTATATTTGTAGAAAATAAAGTAATTTTGCAGCCTTATGACCTCTCCATAAATAAAGCAGAGACCCTCACTGGCAGAGCCGGTATCAGGATCATGAGTAGAATTCTCAGTACATTTGGGAGTACTCCTGTTAAATTCATAGTCTTTTCTTTGTGAGGACTATCCTGGTTTTCCTGGTCTGGCATACCCAAGCAGATCTTGATTCCATAGCTTGATTAGTTAAGTTAGCTTTATCAATGTAAGAGCAGCACAATTGGCTATTAAAAGCCAGACAATAGCCTCTGAATTATTACTAAGCACTGATGGACACATGGTACTAGATAAAAAGCCACAAATGTTGAAAAAGTCGAAAAAATGTCAGTGATGTACATCACACTATTGCCAGCTTGTCATGCCTGGCTCCAGCACTTGAGCCTGTATCTAACACTGTATCCCATAAAGCTCCCCTGACCCAGAATGTGAGTGGTCGTACTTTGCCCGGCAGCTACTTCATGGAACTCTGAGCCTCCTCCTCCTTCCTGCCTCTCCTGAACTGACCTGAAGGTCAGACCTGGGGAATGTCAAAATATCTGAGCTTGTGGGACAAATCAAAAGTATGTGAGGATTACTCCATTTGGGAGAGTTTTGTCCATAATTAATGACATTTCTCTCAATTCTCTAGCCTCCCAGTTTAGCATCCTCAAAGTCATCTTCATGCTCTCTTTCTCTACAGGCTTTGTCATTCCAACCTATAAATTTGGGGAAGCCCACATTAAGAAAATCTTTCCCTTGACTTTGCCAACTTTTTTTTTTTTTGAGGTCTTCTTTCCTTCAAAGCCAAGCTCCTCTGAGAGTATTCTACATTTGTGGCCACCACTTTCTCACCTTTCTTTGCTTCTCAGCTGATGGGTGTTTTGCTACCCATAGCTGCTGAAATTGCTGTCCATAAAATCATGAATGACATGCTACTTGCCACACAGTTTGGGTTCTCCCCCTACTTGACATTTGCAGCATTGTATTCTGGACATCATGTCTCTGAAGTACTCTCTTCTGTTAGCTTCCATGACATGACTCCACTCTTTCTTCTGACACTGGCTGCTGTTTCTCAGGCTCTCTGTCCTCAAATGTCAGGCTTGGTTCTGCCTTGGTTTTTGTGTCCCACATGACACACTATACATGAGAAATTGCTGTATGCTTCTGTGCCTTCAACTGCTACTTACAAGTTGACAATTCCCAAATTATACCTCCTCCAAACTTCATCTACTTGCTGTTGGACATCACCACCTGGGTGTCTCACACATGCCTGAAGTGCAACGCCAAAGCAAAATGTGAGCCTTTCTCTTAAATTTCTGCTGGTTTTTCCATCACAGTTTCTCCTATCATCAACCACCTGGTTTCCTAATTTGTGGCATGTGATTCACTCATGTTCCTCTGGATTTTTGCAAGAACCTTCCTCATTGATATCTCCACTCCAAATCCTGCTATACAGTGGTCCCTTTATTCTAATCATAAATTTGACTTTGGCTTTCTCATTTGGCAGTTTCCATCATCTATAGGATGGAGTCCCCAATTCAGTTGCAATGCTTTAACATAGCCCTTGGGCCATTTTCATGGTCTGCCTTTATCTGACTCTCCCTTTCACTAGACTCCTTATTTTCTCAAACATGCTACACTTTGCCCGGATCAATGCCTATAGAATCTCTGTGCACTTTCTAAGTTTACCTTCTCTGAAAACTTTCCCTGGCTCTCTAGTCTCATTTTCTGCAGTGGCTCTGTTGGGCACTTAGGGACTCTTAGGACTGGAAAGAGAAAAGGATGTTTCTCTTCCTTTCTACCTGGCTATAGACCCCTCAAGCAAAAGAACTGGGCCTTTACTTCCTTTGCAGCAAGGACAGTGCCTGGTCCTGAATAAATCCCCCATGCAAGGACACTATGCTGGAGTTCACTGTCAAGAACATACTAATGAACTTTAAAGCTTGGAGGTGATCTGGTCCTCAAGGAAAACACCAGGAAGAGTTAGGCTAGCAACATCTTTTCCTTACAGTGCAGCTACTTGAGGCCATAAGTGTATTTGGCAATAGTATACACTGAGCAACTCTATACAGAGAATTTAAACTAGGCTTTGGGGGTCTAGGGAAATGCGGGCTGTCTGCGTGTTTTTCATATTTAAGAAAGTAGGGTTTATAATATAATGAAGCTCAAAGGGGGGATGAGGGCTTGAGAGACAGAGACAGAGACAGAGGGAGAGAGAGATAAGAGGGAGGGAGAGAGGGAGGGAAGGAGGAAAGAGAGAAGCAGGGAGGAACCATGGCAGAACATTGTCCTCTGTAAGTTCCTTGGACATGATAGAAGTAAGTCCTCTTTCTTGGGCTCAGTACTTTATCACCTGGTCATACTTCCTTCATTTTTCCCCAGGCGGAACTGTTGACACTGGAATCTACTACATTTGTATGTATCAACACAGAAACCAATTAATAAATGTTTGTGTTTCTGTGTAAATATGCAGACTTCCTTATGCAGACAGGGGTAGGCAGATATTTGGCTTAGAAATGTTTATTTAGAAATATTTAACAAATGCAGGCCCAGATGAAATGTGGGCTGTGCACCTCCTGCTGGTGGCTATGTGCTTGAATCCATCTGTTTGTGTTAATCTCCCCTGCTGTGCTCTGAGCATTTCAATGGTTGCTGTCATTCACTTCTTTAAAGCTAATATGTTCTCTAGTGTGTTCCAGCTTCCTGTACTCTTATACTTAACAGTGAAAGGGAATGGATTATGTGCAAGTTATCTATGAATGAGGGTCATCAGTCAACATCATCAAACAGTTATGGTTACCAGGTGGCAGGCATGTGCCAGGCCTTGGAGCTACAGAAGGCAAATGTTTATAAGGCAGCCTGGAGGAGCGCAGAGCTTATAATGGAGATCTATATTTGATAGGAAGATTACTCCTCACTATTTGTAAGTCTACTTACACATTCACGGAAAAAAACATGACACAATCCTGGAAGAAAATATACCAGTGATGATAGGATTGTAGTGATATTTTTGTTTAATTCCTTTATATTTTTCACATTTCCCAAGTTTTCTATAATAATCAGACATTACATTTATAGTTATAATAAGCTATTTTTAAAAAGTCTTCATGCCTAGGTGAAAAATACTGTTAAGAAGCTTCTCAGGATACCCTGGGTTCTGCTCTTTTGTCAGTAAGGGCTATTTCTGATAATTCCCTTAGGAGAGCTACTTAAAAGAGAAATGAAGGGAAAAAATATAGGCACATGTCAACTGAAGGTTGCTGCCACCAATTCAATGCCACCAGGTTTCTCCAATTTGAAAAAGCAAGAGACGACTTTATTTAGTGAAAACAGCTCAGCTGTGATACAGCTCAGGTGTGAGTCAGCTTGGGCGAGGCTGTTCAGCTTTGGTGCTGCAGCTTCAGCTTTGATGCACTTTTCAATGGAAACCGAAAGTGTGCATGGTTGAAAGGTGAAGCTGGCTTATATAGAGAAGGGTTCCTGCTTTTGTTCCTGATTGGTCCATTATTATGCAAATGAGAACTTTGAATCCTCACAGTTTGATTGGTCCAAAAAGCACTACCCTGATTGATTGGAACAGAGCCACTCTGGTCAGTAAAGGTGCAAATAAGGATATCACTGCACAGCTCCAATTGCACAGGAAAAGTTGCAGTCCTGATGGTCGAATATCAATCCTAGGGGCTCCCTTATAAGGGCCAACTCAGGTGGCAGGAGCACAGTGTAAGAGGTTTGGTAGCCCAGTTTGTGGCTTTTCCCTGAAATGTGGCATGGATGAAAGGTCTATTTAAACAATGGCTGTTAGACTCTGATTACGAATTTTGGGCCCAGTTAATAACAAAGAGTCCTTTTTTGCAGGCATATTTCTTCTCCAGGTCAACACATTTCTAAGCTTTTGATACATTTTGCATTACTAATTTACAGCAAGGCTGTGCTGATTCATCTTTTCCAATAGCCCATGTGAGAGGAGCAAATGTTTGAAGTGTATGCCTCCGTTCTGAGGGCATGGTGTTTTGTCGGGTGACATTTAGTGGCAGGCTCGTTTTCCTCCCACAAGACACTTGCTAATCTACTCGCCAAGGCTTCTGCTCATATCGCATCTTATCTCCAGACATCCAGGCCTGGTTAAGAGATCAGAAGTACATGTGTTTTGATGAAAGACTGGGGCATACTTCAATCAGCCCTCAGCAATACTGTCTCCCAGAGCAAAAGAATCCTGCCATTGTCAGAAGTGTTAGAGTCTGAATGAATCTCTAGAGTAATGACATGAAATTTCCAGCAGGTGTGACCTTGGGCAAGTGATCGTTCCATCTTGGGCCACAGCTTCTTCATCTATGACATGAATTCTAATGCCCTTCCTGCTTAAACATCCAGCCATGCTATATGTTCTGGTTGTTTCTCTGAGGGTATTTTTGGATGAGATTAACATTTAAAAATCAGTGGATTTTGAGTAAGAAAAATTGCCCTCCATAAAATGGGTAGGCCTCATTCATTCAGATGAAAGCCTGAATAAAACAAAGGCTGATATCCCCTGAGCAAGAAGGAATTCTTCCCATAGACAGCCTTCAGACTTCAATTGCACCATTGGCTTTCTTGGGTATTTAGTCTGCTGGTCTGGCCACCCTTCAGATTTTGGACTTGCCAAAACTATTTGTCACACAGATTATTTTTTTTTCCCCCAATTAAATGGACTATAGCCTGGGCTTATTTCTTGTTCTCAGTTCCATTCCCTTGGTCTATATGTCTCTCTCTAGGCTAAGACCACACTGTTTTGATTATTATAGCTTTGTAGTAAGTTTTGAAGTCAGAAAGTGTGAATCAGACACATATTCTTTTATTCCTGCCTAAGTCATGTGCTAGAGACCTGGACTGGCTACTTGCTAGCCTCCAGGATTTCCCTTGAACCTCTGATTATAAGCCTAAGATAGGCACAGGCCTAAGGGGCCTGCTTCTTGTTTCCTTTTTCCAGACTCCCTTAGTGGGTGTGGGGTGGGGATGGGAAGAATATATTATGCAAATGTGGATACTTTTTAATGTGAAGGGGGATTTTTGTTAGTTTCCTAGGGTTTATAAAACATTATCACAAACTAGGTGGATTAGAACAACAGATTTTTATTCTCTCACTGTGCTGAAGGTGAGAAGTCTGGAAACAAGTGTTGACAGGGCTATATTTTTTTCCAAAGTCTCTAAGGGAGAATATTTTGGCGGCTCCAGGAGTTCTTTGCTTGTGGCTGTCTTGTTCCAATCTCTGCTCTCGTCTTCACATAATGCTCTTTTCTGTGTCCGTGTCTTCTCTTCTGTCTCTTATAAGGGTACTTGTCACTGGATTTAGGGTCCACTGGATAAATCAGGATAATTTCATCTTGAGATCCTTAACTGCATCTTCAAAGACCCTTTTCCCAAATAAGGTCACATTTACAGGTTACAGGGGTTAGGGCAGGGAATCATCTTTTTGGGAGACATAATTTAACTCACTACAGGATTTTACTGATAATTAGATTGGGACAAATAATATAATACCAGGACTGCCCCCTATGAACTAGGGCATATGGTTATCTAGATTGAAGACTCTGGATTTTACCTTATACAAGGGGACTGCCTTTTTCCTCCATCACATTGGGCAGAAACACCTTCCCCTTAGTCCACCCTAGTGTGTGCTTCCTTGTGCTAGGCCAGGGCCTGGCTCACATGACCTTCCAAACCTGAGGACTCTTCTTATAGAGGTGGCCACTCGATTACTGTCTCTCCATACCACAGAGAGGCAGGAAAGAAAAGAACTCTGATCCCTTTTGTGCTCACCACCTAAAGCTTGCCATTCTCTATAATAAGCCCACCAGGTGTGGGAGAACCCATGTGGTTCTTGACATATACTAGAGGCATTCCTTTGGCTTTCCCTAGAATTCATGGGGGAAGGAGCCAGACATATATATTTTATCTTCTCAGACCTCAAGGGAGAGGTGAGAGTTGGGGGTGGGGTGGGGCTGGGAGACAAGTCCATCTGGTAGCAGAGCAGGGGATACAGGTTTCAGAGGAAAAGCAGTGAGAAGTTCTAGGGAGCCACTGGAAGTGTTTAGTCTTCTATCGAAGGAGGCAAGAGAGGTAGGCCAGGGAAGGTAGATGACCTGGGAGGCCTGAGATAATGGAGATGAAATCTAGGGGTAGAGTGAAATCTGGATATCTGGGGTTATGAGCTGGAAAAGGGGACCTAGGAAATTCCAGAGGCACATTTTTCTTTGTCACCCAGATGCTGGTTGTGTACCCCTTATATGGCATTATAGGAACTTTCTGGATTAATTTACCTCTATGGTACTCTGCTTTAAGAAAAAGGCTCTTTCTTACCAACACTTTGTGATTCTTCTGGAGTTAATAATAAAGGGGCTCCCCTTGTTCCACCACAGGAGGTCAGATGATACATGCTAACCAATCAGAGTGTCTCATAACATTGAAGGTGCTTGTTAGCTCAGGAGTTGGCATGTGACACAGCAGGGTCAAACAGAGTTTATTTTTAGGAACTGAAAATGAATCCTGGAAGAAAAGTACTCTCTCCCTCTATAGGTACTGTGAGGGCTATGTGACCTTGGAGCTTCTGCTCACCATTTTGCTATCTCATGGAGAGAATGTCTGAAACCGAAGCCAAGCAGAGGCCTGCAGAGTCTAGAGGTGGACATAGAAAGTCCGAGGGCTTCGCTTGAACTTTCGCTCAATCATACCTCAAAGTCCTGGTTGCGGGTTTTCCAGTTAGGTGAGCCAATAAATTTGCTCTGAGTAGTGTGTCTTTGAGAAAGATTAAAGATGGCTACAAAATCTTTGATAGGACTCCCCTTGAGATGTGGGGTGAATCAAAGGTGGTTTTCTAAGCCAAAGGCTTATGGGGGAGAATCAGGCAGAGGAGCACTGTCATGGGGCTATGTGGCATGGTGGGAGGAGAGACTAGTGGTTGAACTCTGAGAAACTGGAGGAGAAGTGCTTACTACATCATGTTCTCATTTCATACTCAGCCTTCAGAGGATTGCTGCTCTTATCCTAATGAAGAAATCAAGACTGTGAGAGGTAAAGGCCAACGCTGCCTTGTAAGCAAGTAGCCAAGTCTGGAGTCCATACTCACTCCTCACCAAATCAATTTTCCTGATAATGAGGTGGTGACCACTGTGACCTCATGGCCTCCTTTGCCCTACCCCCAGCTTTCTGACTTCTGAATTATCCTGCACAGATCTCATTATGCCTGGAGCAGAGAGTGTAGCTCTAGCCTTACCCACTTCAGCTGCTTAATGAGCACCCTAATTTGATTGGCTCCAAATGAATGTGATGCAAAATTAAAAGATGCCAGGAGACATTGCCATAAATCGAATGAGTTAGCTTCAATTTATTGTGTTTTAAATTCAATTAGATTTCTCCTCCAATCCTCTTTGAATATTAATCCAGCTGCTGGCTACAGAACAATAATTAGAAGGGGCTATTATTGTTGACTTCTAGCCTCCATCATCCAGCTTGGGCTCAGGCAATAGCACTGGATGGAAAACCTCAGCTTGAGTGTGGGGAGGTCAAGGGGATTCAAGGCCAGCTGCCAAGCCTTCCATCAGACAGCCAGTATATTTCCTGTTGGGGAAGGGATTCAAAGCAATGTACCCAATTAAAATGATTTAAAATTATTTTTAGTGCATAAACACAGAGACTACATAGAAGGGAGCATTGTAGTCATAGACTTTGTTGTGTGACAGGCAGCAGGGGGCACGGTGACTGAGGTCTGGGTTCAGCCTAGCCATGAATGCTGTGTGACTAGGATAAATCTCCAACCTTTCTCAGCCTTGGTTTACCTGTTTGCAAAATGAGGGAATTGGACTCCAAAAACATTTTTGATGGCCTTGGATTCTGCACTGCTATTCTTTCATCCTCATTTGCCCACTAGAGGGCAAAAAGACAGGAGGAGAGAGGGGTCAGGGTACCCCTTCCCCATCCACCCAGAGCTGTACCTCTCCAAAACTCTACTCCTGCTGGCAGCCCTTCTGCACATCTACAGTTCTTCCTGGAATGATGATATTATTGCCTTTGTCTCTTTAGCCTGACTGTGGTAATAGCATCCTACAGTTGCTGTCTCTGTGGCCCTCAACATTCCTTGTTTTTTTCTCTGTACCTTGCTCGCACTTCTTGATGAAATATTACCATTAAATTCTCATCATTTGAACCATCTGGGATGAATTCTATTTCCTGTCATGAACCCAAATAATGCGATGCTAAATCCACTTTTTGATTGAGGTTCCTTATGGAGGGTCCTCCATGAAGAGGGCCTGCAGCTGAGACAAAAGGGAGTCTTTGGGTATGGAAGACTGGTATGAAGCCAGGGAGGCCTGGTAACTTCCATGCAGAGCATGGTAGAGGTGGTCTCCATTCTCAGGTGGAGAGCGCAGAGGACCTGGAAGCGGGAGCTGGGGTGTGGCTGTCTCTTCTGACCCACAGAGAGTAGATGATGTCATAGAAGGGGAAAGAAAAGATGGAAAGCTTCCCAGCCCTGCTCATTTTTGACCCAGTTGGATCTAGGAGAATGATAAGCCCTGGGAAAAGAGCATGCATCCTCAGACAGCCCCAGAGGGGGAGGGAGCTCTGCAGAGGCTATTGATGGAGGATTTTTTTTTTTTTGCTCCAGAATGGGGCTCCCAAGGGTAAATGAGAAAACTTGGAGAAAGCCATGGGGGAAGAGCAGGAAGGATATAATTCCCAGAGCAAAAAGAAGGACAGTGAGGGAGATGGTGGGTGGCCAGGAGCTTGCTTTTGAGATGGTGACCAAAGATTACAAGGATGAGATCAACTAGGGCTATTTATGGCTTTTGACTTATGCTTCCAACTTTTGTGTAAGTAAATGACCTGGGCCCTGGAGGAGGGCAAAGAATTCTACTTTGAATTGTTGGTTCAGAAACCCTGTGTGGATGACCTGGGATCTGGAGAAGAACTGGAAATCAGCATCAGGCCTGGGGTGTGGCATATCAGCATTCTAGGGCCAAAGCCTGGCTGCCTTGGGGTCAGCTGGTAGGACAGGCCAAGTTCTTCCTCTGTGGCTCCCACATTTTGGCCTAGTCCTGCCCTTTGAGTTGGAGAAGAGGCTGACAATGATTATTGACTTACTCGGAGAAGGAACAGCTATGAGGGAAGGATAGGGTTCCTATCACTGCAAGTGCTCAAGATCATTTGGAAGTCTGGGGATGTTGAAGAAGGGGTACAAATGACCTCAGGGACCTTCTTAACCTTGGGGCTTCAACAGGCTATGACCCGCGAGTCAATAGGAAATAAGGAGACAAGGAACCCATGCCTGGAATCTGGGCAAGCAGAAGTGGCAATCTAGGCCAGGAGCCTGAGCACCAGGCCAAGCCCCAGAGAAGCAAAGGTGAATGAAATCCTGGACAGCTGCTCAAAGCTTAAGGCCATTCATCCAAATATTTAAAAATCTTTTATTATCACAGTATGTTTTGTTATCATATAAATAGGAGCAAACCAAATATGAGAGAAGGGCTTATGGTGCAAGAAAACCATTTCCAACCTCATCTCTCCTCAGTTCTGCTCTCATTCTCCAGAGGCAACTTCTTTTAAACATTTCCATTTTTAGTACTTCTTGTGGTACCTCCATAACTCTAAAAAAAGAATATATATACTCTTATTTTTTGATATATCATCTGTAGAAAATTTATTGACCCCTTACAATGGAAAATAATTGCTTCACATTTATGCCTCTCCTGCCTCCCTTCGTTCTCCCAACAGTTCTGTTATTTGCTTTTATAAATTTACACTGTGTAATTATGCCTTGATACTGCATTTCATCAACTTCAGTGAGGGGAATGGACATGGCAGCTAGTTTGGTCTGTTCTTATATTTCCCACCTCTCTTTCTTTTTGGAAGCACTTCTCCCTTCTCTTCCATAGGTGAGCCAGCATGTTCCGGGCCAGCCAGTCAGTACACTCCTTCTCTGTAGCCATGACTACTGTCTGAACACTGAGCATGTTTCCCAACCCAGGCCACTAAACATCCTTCTCAGAACTTTTACTACTACAACTGCTCTCTTTTCTCTGGGATTATCTCTGAAAGGGAAATGGAACCTTTGCTCTTATAGAATCTTTCTAGACCATGTGGAGAGATCCTGCTTGAGTTGATTGCCCAGAGGCCAATAGCAGTGAGAGAGAAACTGAGTTATGATTATGGGAAAAGCTGCTGGATCTGTCTCACCTATGACCTTGTTTTCCTCTTGACCTTCACAGCATATGAGACTGAATGTTTCGTTATTAGCATCAATCAATTATATTAGCTTTCTAACTAATACAGGGTCAATCACGGCATATCAAATACTCCATTGCATATAAGATGAAAATTAATGACCATGCTTTCTATATTATCTCCCTGTGGCTGTTGTAACAAATTATCACAAAACGAGTGGCTTAAAACCTCAAATATCTTATAGTTCTGGAGGTCAGAAATCCAAAGTTGATCTCATTGAGCAAAATTGCAGCATCTGCAGGGCTGTGTCCATTCTGGAGGCTCTAGTAGACAATCTGTTTTCTTGTTCTTTCTAGAGGTTGCCTGCCTTTCTTGGTTGTGATATTCTTCCTCAATCTCCGTCACTAATAATAGTGGGTTGAGTTCTCACATGGCATCACCCTGGCCTCCTCTTTTGCCTTCACCTTCCCCATTGAAGGACCCTTGGGATTACATTGAATCCACCTGGATAATCCAAGATACTCTTTCTATTTTAAAGTGAGTTAATTAGCAACCTAATTCCTTCTGGTACCTTACTTTCCCTTTGCCATTGTGATTATTTCTGACAATGCTTCTGATGTTTAATGTGTGTTTTTTCCCCAAGACCAATCAATTCTCTGATACTCTAAATCAACACTAAATATCTAATTCTCTGACACAAATTGGCTGTCCTACAATTCAATTAAATTCTGACACCAACTAACTGAAGTCAGCATCAGATCCTACAGAAGGTGCATAATTCACTTTTAAAAAATAGAATTCATAGAATTTCCTTTATATTTTAGTTTACATATAATAAAACTTACTTTTAAGGTGGTGCAAAATTTTGTGAGTATTAAAGCATCATAATCAGGACATGGAACAGTTTCATCACCCAAAATTTCCTTTGTCCTTTCCCTTTATCTGTAGTCATTCCGCTTGTCCCTATAGTTTTTCCTTTTTAAGATTGTCATATAAGACTTCTGGTCAAGATGGCAGAGTAGGTAAATGCTGTTCTCACCTCCTTCTACAACCACATCAAAATTACAACTAAAATGCCCACTTCAGCAGCACATATATTAAAATTGGAATGATGCAGAGAAGATTAGCATATCCTCTGCATAAGGTGATGCACAAATTTGTGAAGCATTTGTGAAGTATTTTTAATAACTATGTATGGTGTCAGATGGGTACTAGACTTATAAGGGTTATCACTTTGTAATTTATATAAATGTCTAACCACTATGTTGTACATCTGAAATGAATATAATATTGTATTTCAACTGTAATTGAAACTTTTTAAAAAAATTAAGAAAAGAATATCAAATGTGGATCACAATGAGAATAACAAAATCTAAAATGTGTTGAAATCTTAAAAAAATTACAACTAAATTACAGAACAACTACCATTGAAAACCACCTGAAGACTAGCTGAACAGATTCCTATAACTAAAGATATAAAGAAGAAGCCATGTCAAGATGGGTAGGAGGGGTGGAGATGAGGAATGGGCAGGGCCCACATCCACGGTATGGCAGTTAAGAAATGGCGGGGATATCTGGGTGGCAGAGGTTCTCCCTTGAGGAACAAGGAGTCTCAATCTCACACTGGGCTCCCCAGCCCAGAGTTCCAGTGCTGGGAAGAGAAGTCCCTATAACATCTGGATGTTAAAAATAGTGGGGATTGAGGCTGAGTGACACAGAGGGCTGCTGGAGACCCAGGCATTCCTCTTTAAGGGCTTGCTCGCTGATTTACTTACTCACAGACTCACCGACTCTGAGCTCCAGTGCTGGGAAGTAGCTTGAAAAGCACCAGTGACATATGGGGAGGAGCTGAATTGTCTAGCTTTACAGCAGCAGGAGTCAGGACAGCTCACTCTGGGGACAGAAGTCCTAGCTAACGCCATTGTTCCTTTGTCGAACCCTCATCCCACCCAGTCAGTAGGTACAGGGCTGAGGCAAATCTGAACACTCCATTAACTTGGCTAACTGTTGCCTGGCCCTGATGACCCCACCCCACCTAACTCAAGTGCATGGCCTGAAACTTTACAGTGGCTTTTCCAGACAAATAGCCTGTTTTGGCTTGCACTGTGAATTTTCCTAAAATGTCTCAAAAACTCACAAATCCCAAATGAGCAGTGTCTGGCCTGGTGTACCTTGTGTCTCTTGCTAAGTGGCTTTAAGCCCAGCACTAGTGGCAGCCAGCCTTGGTTCCCATCTTAGCCTCTGCCCGCTACCTCCAAGCCCAGAACAGGTAGCAACTTATCTGCATATCACTTCTGAGGTCCTACCAGGTGGCTGTGAAATAAGCAGAAGCAGTGGCTGATCTTGCCTTGAACCAGAACTCCTCTCAAGAGGCCCCCAAACTAACACGCCTGGTGACTGGCTTCAGACCACAGCGGCACACCACTGAACAATCTTGGCAAACAATATACCCAAAGGGTGGACTCAACAGGCACCAGAGACCCGCTAAAGTGAATCCCATTCTGCGGGGTCAGTCCCTACACAATAGCTCATCTGCTGTAGTTATGGCCATTTCTCACAGTCTGTGAGCCTGAGCATCAATCCCTCCCAATGACATTGCAGCAGCAACCAAAGCTTCATTACAACAGGAGAGAACACACAACCCACACAAAAGACATCCCTGGAGCACCCAGTTTAGGTGACCAGGGGCACTGCGCCACTGGGCCCCAAGGGACATCTACTGCATAAGGTCACTCTACTAAGACTGGGAGACATAGCTGATCTATCTACATAGATAGAAACAAACAGAGACAGTTAGCCAAGATGAGAAAGCAAAAAACATGTCCCAAATGAAAGAACAGGATACAACTACAGAAAAAGAACTAAGCAAAATGAAGACAAGCAATCGACCAGATGCAGAGTTTATAACACTGGTTATAAGAATGCTCAATGAACTTAGGGGAAGAGTAGGTGAATTCAGTGAGAACTTTAACAAAGATATGGAAACCATAAAAAAAGGAGATAGAAAGCATAAAAAATAACAGTGAGAAATAAATAATATGATAACAGAAATGAATACTACATTAGAAAAATCAGCAGTACTTTAGGGGAAGCAGGGGATTGAACTAGAAATTTATAAGACAAGATAACAGAAAACACCCAATCAGCACAGAAAAAAGAAATAAGAGTTAAAGAATGAGGATAATTTAAGGGACCTCTAGGACAATATCAAGTGTTCCAATATTTGCAACATAGAAGTACCAGGAGGAAAAGAGAAAGAGCAAGGGTTTTAAAACCTATTTGAAGAAGTAATGATAGAAAAATTTCCTAAGCTGGTGGAGGAAATAAATGTACAAGCCCAGGAAATGCAGAGTCCCAAACAAGTTGAGTTCAAAGAAGCCCACACCAAGAGAAATTATAATTAAAATGCCAAAGGTTAAAGATGACGAGGGAATCTTGAAAGCAGCATGAGAAAAGCATTTGGTTATCTACAAAGGTGCTCCCATAAGACTGTCAGCTGATTTCTCAACTTAAAATTTGCAGGGATTGGCATGAAATCTTCAAAGTGATGATGAAAAGCAAGGACCTACAACCAAGATTACTCTATCAGCAAAGCTATCATTTAGAATCAAAGGACAGATAGCTTCCCAACTAAGAAAAAGCTGAAAGAGTTCATCACCACCAAACCAGTATTACAATGTTAAAGGGAGCTCTTTAAAAAGAAGAATAAAAAAGATAAAAAATATAAACAATAACAAAGCAATAACTACATATCTATCAGTAATTACTTTAAAAGTAAATGGATTAAATGCTCCAATCAAAAGATGAAGGATACCTGAATGAGTAAAAAAGCAAGACCTGTACATACGATGCCTATAAGAGACTCACTTCAGATTGAAAGACACACACAGACTAAAAGGGTATGGAAAAAGATATTCCATGCAAATGGAAATGGAAAATAAAAACTGAGGTAGCAATACTTATATTAGGCAAAATAGATTTTAAAACAAAGACTAAAATAAGAGACAAAGAAGGGCATTACATAATGATAAGAGGATTAATCCAACAAGAGGATGTAACCCTTGAAAACATTTATGTACCCAAAGTAGGAGCACCTAAATATGTAAAGCAAATATTGATGGACATAAAGGGAGAGATTGATAGTAAAACACCGTACTAGGGAAATTTAACATCTCATTCTCATCAGTGGATAAATTATCTAGACAGAAAATCAATAAGGAAACTGGCCTTAAATGACACATTAGAACAGATAGATTTAATTGATATTTTTAGAGCATTTCACCTAGGCAGCAGAATATACATTCTTTTCAAGAGCACATGGAACATTTTCCAGGAAAGACCACATGTTAGGCCACAAAACAAGTCTCAACAAATTGAAGAAGACTGAAATCATACCAAGCATCTTCTCCTATCACAATGGTATAAAACTAGAAATTAATTACAAGAAGAAAACTGAAAAACACACAAACCCATGGAAGCTAAATAACGTACTACTAAACAATAAGTGGGTTAACAATAAGATCAAGGAAAAAGTCAAAAGACACCTTGACATAAATGAAAATGAAGACACAAGCTTTGATTGCTGTTGCAATGTTAAATCTACAGGATGCAGCCAGAGCAATTCTAAGAGGGAAATTCAAAGCAATACAGGCCTACATCAAGAAACAAGAAAAATCTCACATAAATAATATAACTTTACATCTAAAGGAACTAGAAAAAGAACAGCAAACAAAGTCCAAAGTGAGTAGAATAAAGGAAATAATAAAGATCGGAGCAGAAACAAATGAAATAGAGTCTTAAAAAACAATATAAAAGCTCAATAAAACCAAGAGCTGGTTCTATGAAAGGACAAACAAAATCGATAAATGTTTAACCACACTCAACAAGGAAAAAGGGAGAAGATCCAAATAAATAAAATTAGAAATGAATGAAGAGAAGTGATAACAGACTCCACAGAAATAGGACGGATTATAAAAAGTACTAAAATCATATGCCAACAAATTGAATAACCTGGAAGAAATGTATAAATTTCTAGAACATACAATCTTTACAAGAAGAAACAGAAAATGTGAACAGCTAATGAAATTGAATGAGTAATAAAAAAATCTACCAACAAACGAAAGTCCTGGACCAGATGGCTTCAAAGGTAAATTTTACCAAATATTCAAAAAAGAATTAACACGTATTCTTCTCAAACTATTCCAAAAAAATTAAGGGTGGGGAAAGCTCCCAAACTCATTTTATAGTCCAACATTACCCTGATTCTAAAACCAGAGAAAGACATTACAAAAAAAGTTATGGACCAATATCTCTGATGAACACTTACGTAAAAAATCCCAGCAGCATAGAAGAGTTCCAGTTTTCTGATATTGTCACTGGCAAAAATGTCAGATTTAAAATGTTTAGATATTAAATGCAATGTGATTTTAACCCATTTTTCACTAATGACAAATGAGGCTGAATATTTCTTTATATGCTGATTTGCCATTGGTATTTCTTTTTCTATTCAAATTTTTTTTCTTTTTTTTTTTAATCAAGGTTTTTTGCTGTGAGTTTTGAGATTAATTTTTGTGTTGATTTTGCTTCCTGTAGCCCTGCTGAAATCATTGATTAGTTCTGGGAGGGTTTTTTAAAAATGATATTTTGCAATTTTTAAAATGTAGATAATCATGTCATCTAAAATAAGAACAAGTTTTTATTTCTCCTTTTTTGTCCTTTGGGGTTTTTTTTCCTGATATTGCAATCATAAAATTTTTAGTAGTACATTGAATAAATATTCTGAGTAGACATCTTTGTTTTGTTTCCAGTTTTTTTTTTTTATAAATGCTCTTTATCAGTTTGAAGTAGTGCCCTTGTATTCCTACTTTGTTGGGAGTTCTTTTTTTTTTTTTAATTATGAATGGGAGTTGAATTTTGTCAAATGCTTTTTTTTTTTTTTTTGCATCAATTTCTGTGACCATATGCTTTTTCCTTATTGGCCTGTTGTTGTGATGGATAACACTGGTGAATTTTCAATGATGAACCAGCCCTGATACCTGAAATAAATTCTACTTGTTTGTTTGTGGTGTATAATTCTTTTATTTTTTTATTATTAAAAATAAATTTATTAAGATGACATGGTTGATAAAATTCTATAGATTTCAAGTGTACAATTCAATAATACATCAGCTGTGTATTATATTGTGTGTTCACCACTCAAATCAAATCTTCTGTCACAATATATTTGACCCCCTTTACTCTTATCCACCTCTTCCCTCCTCCCTTTCCCTCTGGTAACCACTAAACTGCTGTCCATGTCTGTGAGTTTTTGTTTGTCTTGTTTGTTTTTTGCTTTCTGTTTTCTATCCTACATTTAATGAAATCATATGATTTTCAACTTTTTCTGTTTGACTTATTTAGCTTAGCATAATTATCTCATGATCCATTCATATCGTTGCAAATGGCAGTATTTCATCTTTTCTTATGGCTAAATAGTATTTCATTGTATATATGTATCACATATTTATCCAATTATCTGTCAAAGAGCACTTTGGTTGTTTCAATGTCTTGGTCACCATGAATAGTGCTGCAATAAACATCAGGGTTCATATATCTTTATAGATAAATGTTTTCGAAATTTTATGGTAGATATCCAGAAGAGGGATTGCTGGGTCATATGGTAATTTTTTTCTTATTTTTTTTTTATTTTTTTTACTGTTTTCCCTAGTGGCTGTACCAATTTACATTTCAACCAGCAGTGTATGATGGTTCCTTCTTCCCTACAACCTCCGCAACACTTATTACTTGTCTTGTTGATAACATCCATTTTTATAAGTGTGAGGTGGTATCTCATTGTAGTTTTGATTTGCATTTTCCTAATAGCTAGTGAAGTTGAGCATGTTCTTATATGTCTGTTAGCTATTTGTGTGTCTTCTTGGGAGAAGTGTCTGTTCAGGCCCTCTGCCCAATTTTCAGTTGGATTGTTTGTGTTTTTTGTTGTTGTTGTTAAGTCATATGAGTTCTTTATATATTTTATATGAGTCGTATGAGTTCTTATCAAAGGTGTTGTTTGGAAATATCTTCTCCCATTCAGTTGATTGCCTTTTTTGTTGATGGTTTCTTTCGTGGTGCAGAAGCTGTAATTCTTTTTATATATTGTTGGATTGGATTTGCTAATGTTTTGTTCAGGATTTTTACATTAAGTTTGCAAGAGATATTAGTCTATTATTTCCTTTTTCTTTATTAGTCTATTATTTCCTTTTTCTTTTGTCTTTATCTGGTTTGCATTTAGGTAATACAGGCTTCATAAGAGATTGTATAAAATAGGAGTTAATGCTTCCTTAAATGTTTGATGAAATTCTCAAGGGAAACCATGTAGGCTTGTTTATTTACTTTTCCAGAGCTTCTAAATTAGTAATTAAGCTTATTTATGATTTTAGGGCTATTGAGATGGTCTGTTTCAATTTGGCTTAGTCTTGGTAGTTTCTAGATTTTGAGGAATTGGACCATTTTTTTCTAAGTTTCAAATTTACAAATGTAAAGTTGTTCATAGCATTGCTTTATTATCTTTTAAATGCTGTAAGATCTGTACTGATGTCCCCTTTCCATTCTTGATATTTATGATTTGAGTGGCCTTTGTCTTTATTTTTTGTCTTGTTAGAGATTTATTAATTTTACTGTTTTTTTTGAAGAATCAACTTTTTGTTTCCCAGATTTTCTCTATTGCCTTCTTATTTTTAATTGTGATTTCTTATCTTATCTTTATTATTTCCTTCTTTCTGCTTGCTTTGGGTTTATTTTTATCTTATTTTTCTATGTTATTGAGGTGGGAATTTAGATTATTAATTTAACACCTTTCTTAGTTTCTATTAGTGATATTAAATTTCCTCTCAGCACTGCTTAACACATGTAACATACAACATGTTGAGATTTTTAAAATATTTCAATGTTATTTTTAAATTTTCTTTTAGTTCTGTGTACTAAAAAATTTTATTAAGAACTTCCTCTTTGATGTATGTATCATTTAGAAGTTTAATTTCCAAGTACTTAAAGATTTCCTGTTGTCTTTGTTTTTGGTTTCTAGTTTAATTCTATTGTGGTTAGAGAACACACTCTGTAAGATTTCAATTCTCTTAAATTTGTTGAGGTTTGTTTCATAGCCCAGGATATGGTTCATCTTGGTGAGTAGTACAAGGACATATCAAATATTCTGTTGCTGTTGGATGGATTGTTCTGTATGTATCAATTAAGCCCTGTTGGCTGATTGGGGTGTATTCTTGTTGATTGTCTGAGTAGCAGTTTTATGAGTTTCTGAGTAAGACATTGAAGTCTCAAAGTATAATTTTGGATTTATGCATTTCTCCTTTTTGGTTTCATCAGTTTTTACTTTATGTACTTTGAGGCTCTGTTGTTTAGTGTGTACACATATAGAATTGTTATGTTTCCCTCTTGAATTAATCTTTTTATTATTATGTAGTATCCTTCTTTATTTCTAGTAGTTTTCCTTGTTCTAAAATTTACTTTATCAGATATTAATATAACTGCACTTAATTTTTAAAATTAAGGTTTGTATTGTGTATCCTTTCCCATCACTTTACTTTCAACCAACCTCTGTCATTGAATTTTAAGTGAGACTTTTATCATCGACACGTAGTTGGGATTAAAAAAAACATTGTGTTAATTTCTGTCATGCTAGGTGTATTTACATTACATTAAGGTAATTTCTGATATGTTGGGGGCAAATTTTCCATTTTGTTATTTGTTTTATGTTTGTTTTCTGTGGTTTTTCTTCTGTTGCTCTTTTCTTGCCTTATGATTTACTGGAACACTTTTTAGGATTCCATCTTGATTTATTTATCATGTTTAAGAGTGTATCTCTTGGTATAGGTTTAATAGTGGTTATTCTGGGTATTAAAATAAACATATATATCTTATTGAAGTCTACAAATATCAACATTTTACCACTTTTAGTAACGTGTTGAAACCCTGCCTGTTTGCAGCCTCTGTCATGCCTGCTGAATGTGTGAAGAGAGCCTATCCCACCTCATCTGTAATCTTTAATAGACAGATTCTTATACTCTATTCTTTTTCTGCACACTCTCCCATGAACCTACTATCTTCCAGAAATGTATAGGAGTCTCATTCATTAATGTCCCTCTCTTCCTTTTGCTTCTGCTGTACAGGGTTTTTTTTTTTTCCATTTTAATTTATAAACTTAAATTTCAGTGATGTCTTCAGAAGAATAAGAGGTGAAGGAATAAAGATATGGAAAACTCAAACAGCTCTTCAAAGGCATAGTGGGAAGAGTCTGGACTTTTCTTTGGATAGAGCTGGTGAGTTCTGAGTTAGCATTGCTCACTCATTTACCATGTGGTTTGGGTGGGTATGTGATTGCACTGAGTCCCAGCATCCTCCTGAACATCACACAGTAATGCTGAGAGGATGAGTGAAATGGCATGTTTGAGGAGTCTGGTTCAGTACCTGGCACAGAGCAGGTGCTCAATAAAGGACTCTTGTTATTTGTATGACTGCATCATGGTCCAAAGCTGAGTGCTGGAAGGGTGTGCCATGTCCCCCTAGGTGACCACAGGCAATTAAACTACTTTTGGCAAGGAACATCCCAGGAGATGTGTCCCAATCAGAGGAGACAGCTTCCTGTGGCTGACTGAGAGTAAGGGAGTGGATCAGGGTAATTCCAAGAAAGTAATTGGCCACTACACTCTATCTTTTGGAGGCTCCATCCACCTCACTTTAAACAATAAAACCACCACATCCAACATCATTACATGCTGTTTATGTATAACTATGTAAGTTATATGTAATTACTGTAAAACCACAAACTCACTGGTTCAGCAGTCCCCAACCTTTTTGGCACTGGGGACCGGTGCTCCTATGAGAATTTAATGCCTGGTGATCTGAGATGTAGCTGACGTGGTGATGTTAGCCCTGGGGAATGGCTGCAAATACATATGAAGCTTTGCTTGCTCACTGGCTGCTCACCTTCTGCTTTGTGGCCTGGTTCCTAACAGACATGACTGGTACTGGTCTGTGGTCCAGGGGCTGGGGACTCCTGCACTAGTTGACATAATGTTACTAATTGTAGTAGGCATTTAACTATTTGAAGGCGTGTTATTAAAATGCCTACATATTGTAAGGCATTTCATGAATAAGACATTATTGCAGTTTTATTTCAGAACAATTTTATAGTCAGGAGCCAGAGTCCAAGTTCATAGGGCATCCACAGCCTGGGTACTCCAACTCCCAGGAGGGGTGACTCTAAGCCAGGGGTTATTTCTCTTCTGAAAGTGAGGTTCAGATATGGGGTCAGCATGGGGGGATATTACTATTGTTATTGCTATTTTATTACTGCTAATACTGGAAATACACATGAACTTCTGTGTGGTCGGCACTGGGAGTAAACATGAATGACAGGCAAATTTCCTTTCTTATAAGGCTCACATTCTTGGAGCCAGAGAGACAGATATCCTTTCCCTCTAATACAGTGGTCCCCAACCTTTTTGGCACCAGGGACCAGTGCACCTATGATAATATAATGCCTGATGATCTGAGGTAGAGCTGAAGCAGTGATGCTAGCACTGGAGAGCAGCTGCAAATACAGATGAAGCTTTGCTTGCTTATCCGCCACTTACTTCCTGCTGTGCGGTGCAGTTCCTAATGGCCACAGAGCAGTGCCAGTCTGCAGCCTGGGGGTTGAGGACTCCTCCCCTAATAAATAGACAATGAGTAAAAATGCAATAACTTTCCTAATGAGAAAAACCAAGAGACAGAGAGAACATAATGTTGATAAAGGGAGATTAGACTTTAGAAAATGAAATGAAGAGTGGTCTCTGTGATGGAGTGAGGAAGATGAAGCTGAGGCTCAGAGAACTAAAGTTACTTACCCCAAGGCCACCTCCTGGTCATGGCAGGGCTATTGGGCTGCCCTTCTCTGCTTTGCACTCCTGATTATGTCATCCTGTTGGGACCAGGGTCAGAGTCAGGGCAGAAACTATGGCACTGTGGGTATGCAGCCCCACTGGAGAAGGTTAAGAAGCCTCATGTAAGCCAGAGCTTGAGCCTTCTGGGCTTAGCCTTCAAAAGAATGACTCAGACTCCAGTGTCCTATTATCCACCCCACTACCCTGGATTTTTCTGGCTCTAATTTGGAGAGCTCAAGAGTGAGACCTTCTATTTGCAAAACGATGACTGAGGAGTCAGATTTTAAAGAACTGGGAGAACACCACCCCTTTTTAATGAAAATAAACAGGTCCAGAGAGAGTGAATGATTTGTCCAAGATCACACAGCTGACCTGCTCTTTTCACTGCTGTGGCTATATTCCTAGGAAACTTATAGGGACCCAAAGGAATGCATCACTAATGGTGTAATTTCATGGAAAGTTTTTTTTTTTTACCTGATGATATGATCCCACATGCACATGTGAACATGTATATACACACACATACACACACACACCTGACTTTTCAAACTTCTGAAGTCAGTGAGGAATGTAGTCAGGCTTAAGATAATATCTGCTGGATATTTTTCTCATTCATTAGCAGAAAAAAAGCCCACAGCTGTAGAGATCTTCCTGAGCAGTGATCAATCTTTAATCACATTATGGAGGACAGGATGATCTGTGACTAAGAAATCTGCTTAGTTGATAACTCAATTCTGTGGCTGGGCCAAATTTTAAAGCATTGATAGCACACCCCACAGAAACCCAGAATCCAGTTAGGGCTAGAGCTGCATCATTTCTCATCCCTCATTGTCTTCTACAGCCCCGGCCATGCATCTTTCTCGGCTGAAGGCTCCCTGAGATCTGCAGGGCAAACTTCTGACCCTCCCACTGGGGGCCTGGGCTGTTCTGATCTTCACAGCAGCCACAGGTATTAGAATCAAAGCTTGAAGGGATGGGCTGTTCTTGGTCTCTGGGACAAGGGTACTCAGGATAATTCAAGGCTTTCAGTGAATGAAAGCATTTCACTACCTCACTCCCACCTAGTCTTGCAGGTCCTGGATATTTCCAAAGAAAGCCCACTCATACAGAGAGCCATTCTCATGAGGCTGCATGGATTGCTTATTGGCAACAAATGCTGAAGCAGAGATTATGAGGAAATCAAACATGAGGATTTTAACAATACAGAAAGCAGTCCTCAAAGAGGTTTAGTCAGTTTCATTCATACAAAAATGCAAATGTACTGTTAGCTAAGGGCTACATGGCTTGGCATCCAGCCATAAGACCAGAGATTGGATTTTCTGAGATTCATACTCACCTCCAAAGTTCTAGGGCTATTAAGGATATTTTTCCTTCAAATTTATGGTGTACACATTTTTTCCATGGGCTCAGCTTCTTCATTTTATGAAGACTTCATTTGTTCTATTCCTTTTTTCCCCAGTTCAGCCTTCTCATTTTATGAACTATTTAGATAAAGGACCACGCGTATCTTTCAACTTGCATGTCAGCTCCAATAGATTGATGATGCTGGCTGCTCTAAAAATTGGGTCTAGAAGGATTCTGAGTTCTAACTGGGCACAGAGTGGAAGAATGACATATTCAATTGGAAAGCTCTCTGTGTATGCCAGAGGGTGAGAGGTCACATGTGTCAAAAGATTTGTTTTCTTTACACTGAACCATTCTAAGCTCTGAGAGGGGTCCTATTAAAGAAGATAAATAGATCTGGCCCTTAAGTTATTCTCAGTGTAGCAGGGATGATGAGCCACCAAGCACTCCCAGGTAAATAAATGGTGCCCTGACTGAGGCAGATGCAAGCATCAGTATACAACACTGTCCAAGCACATGAACCTCAGAGTTGGATATTACTCAGTATAAATCCTGCTTCTGACACTAAACTGCAGGGTGTCAGTGGACTAGTTATCTAAATGCTCAGAGCTGCGATATCTTTATCTATAAAATGAAGATAATTATACCTATCTCAAAGGGTAGTGTGATCATCAGTATGATCATGATATCAGATTCTGAAGCATTAGGTGCTTACTTTATAGTAATGATTACTATTTTAATCATCATCGGTGTTGAAATATAGGCCTTTAAACTTTGTCTTGGGTGCATAGAAGGCTTCACAGACAGGCACTCTTTGAATTGCAGATGGTACACAGGCAGCCTTCACTAGAAGACAAAAACCATTCAACACAGAGGAAGACATTCTTCCCCCTTGGTTAGGAAAACCCAAACTATTGAAATAGAAAAAATAGTAGGGTCAAAATTCAAGACAACTTTTCTGAAATAAAGGACGATTTGAATTTGCTGACTGAAAGGTATATCGATATGAAGTAATCAACACTGAAACAAAGCCTGATAAATAAATGTTTGACTTAAAGAAAAAAAATTCTGAGGTTATATAGTGAAAAACTATCCCTCCAAAAAAATCAAGTGAAAACAACCCCCCTCCACCAAAAGAAATCACAAAAATCAAACCAAGAGAAGCACTTCCAGAATGGCAGAATAAGGACTTCTGAAAATATGGTCCTCCATCAAAGCAATGAGAATGCTTGTGAAAATTGTCAAAATCAGCTTTTTCAGAGATCTGGATATTAACCAAAGGCTGTCAACAGTATAAGCATCATTAGTCAAGAAAATGGTTGAATCGTGGCAAGAATCGCAATTTTATGGTGTTTTAACTTGCCTTATTCCCATCCTTCTCTCAAGCTCTGTGGTAGACTTGAAAAGCAAAGAACTCACAGCCATGGTAGCTGTGAAAATCACTGGAGAAGTGATTAAAAGAAAAAAAACTTAGGGAATGAGATATTCATAAGAACTTGGAAAAGCTATGGCATATTCCTGGAATTCTAGAAGGCCACATATATGTGTTGGGTTGTACACATGCCCAAGAAAGACCTGCGTAGGGCTTAAGCTCTGATTGACTTTGAGGCTCTGATCAAGCATTTTAACTTGCTTCCTGGAGTATTGAAGATATGTTCCAACACACACACACACACACACACACACACACACACACACACACTTTCATAATAAAGATAGGGAGACTGAGTGGTTCAGGCATTAAAGGAAGCTGTTCATTATTAGCTGACCACAAAATTAACCAGTGAGAGACATCATTAACCGCATGTGACAAAAATACAGGCTTTAGATAATTAGTCCCCAAAAGTCCTAATAGATAGAAACGGAAAGAGCAGCAGGAGCAGTAATAACGACAAACAGAAAAAGTATCAACAGAAGCAAGAAAAACCCTAAAAGAGGTTTGATTTTCAGATTTGACTGATTTCCAAAGTTTTCACATTACATTATTTAAAATGTCCAGTTTTCAAGAGAAAAATTATGAGAGATGCAAAAATGCTAAGTGAAATAAGTCAGAGAAAGACAAATACCATATGGTTTCACTTATATATGGGATCTAAAAAAACAAAACAGAAGAATCGGTCAATAGAAACTCAGTGAGCAAGTACAGCATTGAACTTACTATTAAAGACTTAAAAATTTTGTTTTGCTTTTCAATTTGAATACAGAAATTTATTTTATTATTATTTTCCCATCCCAGATGATTTATTTTTTAACTCAGTATTTACATGAACATTAACTCAGCCAGGAGAAAAGTGAGAGGAAGAAGCTCATCTTTGCAGGGTAGGGTGGAGGTTGGGTGAGGAAGCACTGGCTGTCAGCAGCAGGGTATCCGCACAGAGGGGCTGGGTGGGTGTTAGGTGATGGTCCGGAGGAATCCTGCAGCCCACAGAGAGCAATAGATTATAGAAGTTCCCTCAGAATGTCAGTGGTTCGGTGGCAGCTTCACCCTGGTGCCAGAGTTCTTCCAGCAACTGAGCCTCCCCTAGTGCCCCCACCAGAGTAAGGACTAACCCTGGAAGAGATTCCTGGTGCCTCTGATACTGGGCTCAAGGGTTTCCTCTGAGTACCTCTGGAGCCTTTGGCTTGAGTTTCACCCTCACCTGCTGCTCATTTCCCCCAAATGAAGTCCAGGCCAGAAAAAGAACTGTGCATTGATTGAGGTAGAGAGGTTGTTGGAGAGGCTGCAGAGGATGACTGGGTCCCTAAGTCTCTTGTGGGGCTGCAATCAAGCTGTCCAAGGGTGTGGCTTCTGCCCAACACCCTAATTCCTGCTGGGGCAGAGCTGAGGCCAAAGCTTCCCCTTCTGCTTTACGAGGTCAGTCCTTCCAACTCTGTGAGCTGCTTTTTAAATTTAATTTATTTTTTCTTTAACTATGGTATACAATATCATATTAGTTAATTAGTTGCAAGTGTACAACATAGTGATTCAAGGAGAGTGATTTTCATACCTTACAATGTGATCACTCCACTAATTCTAGCACTCAGATATCACCTGTGTAAACTTATCACAATATTATTGACTATATTTCTTTTAACCTTTTCCACCCATCTTCCTACCCTCTTCCTATGGCAACCACCCCTTTTGTCTCCGTTTCCCTGATTCTGTTTTGTTATGTTTTGTTTGTTCTTTGTTTTGTTTAGTTTTGTTTTAGATTCCACGTATGTGAAACCATACGATATTTGTCTTTCTCTGTCTGACTTAATTTCACTTAGCATAATACCCTTTAGGTCCATCTGTATTGTTACAAATGGCAGGATTTCATTCTTTTTTACTGCTGTTTAATATTCCACTATATATGTGTGTATATATATAATATTGATATATATCTATATCATACATATAACATCTTCTTTATCCATTCATCTATCAGTGGATACTTTACATTGCTTCCACATCTTGGCTACAATGAACATAGGTGTGCATATATCTTTTTGAATTGCTTTTCATTTTCTTTGGATAAATACCCAGAAGTGGGATTGCTGGGTATATGATAGATTCATTTTGAGTTTTTCGAGCAATCTCATTAAAAACAGTACTGTCTATACTATTTTCCATAGTGACTACATCAATTTGCAGTTCCAACAGCAGTGCACAAGCATTCTAGTTTCCTCACATCCTCATCAACATTTGTTGTTCATTGTCTTTTTGTTAATAGCTACTCTGACTTGTGTGAGGTAGTATCCTATTATGGTATTGATTTGCATTTCCCTGATGATTAGTGATGTTCATCTTTTCACATGTCTGTTGACCATCTGTATGTCTTCTTTGGAGAAATGTCTCTTCATACTCTCTTCCCATTTTTTGATCAGATTATTTTTTGTTATTGAGTTGTGTGAGTTCTTTATATTTTGGCTATCAATTCCTTATTGGATATATCATTTGTGAATGTATTTTCTCATCCAATAGGTTGTTTTTGTTTTGTTGATGGTGTCTTCCGTTGTGCAGAAACTTAAGTTTGGTCAAGTTCCATTTGTTTATTTATTTTTGCTTTTGTTTCCTTTGCTTGGAGAGACGTATGCAAAAAGACATTACTCAGATTAATGTCAAATAATTTACTAACTATGTTTTCTTCTAGGACTTTGATGGTTCCAGGCTTTGCATTTAAGTCTTTAATCCATTTTGAATTTATTTTGTATGTAGTGTAAGACAGTGGTCCAGCTTCACTTTTTTGCATGTATTTGTCCAGTTTCCCTACCATCACTTGTTGAAGAGACTCTCACTTCTCCATTGTGTATATTATTGCCTCCTTTGTTGTAGATTAATTGACCATATAAGCAAGGGCTTATTTCTGGGCTCTCTATTCTGTTTCATTGATCTATGTGTCTGTTTCTGTGCCAGTACCATACTGTTTTGATTATCATTGCTTTGTAGTACAGTTTGAAATCAGAGACCATCATACTTTCAACTTTATTCTTTCTTAAGATTGCTTTGGCTATTCAGGGTCTTTAGTGGTTCCATATAAATTTTAGAATTACTTGTTCTAGTTCTGAGAACGTTCATTGGTATACTGATAGGGATTGCATTGAATCTGCAGATTGTTTGGGGTAATATGGTCATTTTAAAATATTAGTCCTTCCGATCCATGAGCATAATAAATCTTTCAATTTATTTTTGTCCTCTTCAATTTCTTTCTTCAATGTCTTATAGTTTTATTAGCACAGGTCTTTAACTTTCTTGATTAAATTTATTCCTAGATATTTATTCTTTTTGATGCAATTGTAAGTGGGATTATTTTTTAAATTTCTACATTTAATTATCTGTTATTATTGTATAGGAATGCAATATGTTTATGTATATTAATTTTTTATTCTTGAAAGACTGGAAAGATTCCATTTTTCTGAGTGATTCCACCATGAATTGTACGAAAAGTTCCCCAAAGGCCAGTGGTCAAGAACAATGCCTTACCGCCTGGCCAAACCAGCTAAGCCAGCTAATTGGTGGGCCCTTAAGGCACCCCCACCCTTATTTCCTCCTGCACATATTCTGATTACTGCACCTGGCACCTTCTGCACTCGGCCCTACCTTCTGCACTCGGCCCTTTCTGCATGCAGCCCCCTCTATACGCAGCCCCACTGCGCACGGCCCCCTCTATACACAGCCCCAACTGCACATGACCCCCTTTTGCACACAGACCTAACAACCTACCACCCAATCCCTTTAAAGGTAAACCTAACCCCCCAATCAGGTAACGCCAAGGCATCTCCCCAAGGCTTGCAGTTTTACCCTTTAAATTAGGTCCCAATCCCTTGGTCGGGGCTCCTCTCAACCACTGCTGCATCAGTCAGTGAACGAGAGGAGTCCAAACTCGAGTTTGTCAATAAACTCCCTTTTGCGCTTGCATCGGTGTCAGTTTCCTTCTTGGCTCGTGGAGTTCCAAACCAGGGCATTACATTCTGCTGAATTTTTTTTATTAATTCTATTATTTTTTGGTAGATTCTTTAGAGTTTCTATATATACTATCATGCCATTTGCCAATAGTAACAGTTTAACCTCTTCTTATCTGATTTGGATGCATTTTATTTATTTTTTTCTTGTCCGATTGCTGTGTTTAGGATTTCCAAAACTATATTGAATAATAGTGGTGAGAGTGGGCATCCTTGTCTTGTTCCTGGTTTTAGAAGAATTTTCAGCTTTTCGCCATTGAGTATGGTGTTAGCTGTGGGCTTGTCATATATAACCTTTATCAAGTTGAGGTAATTTTCTTCTACACCCACTTTATCGAGAGTTGTTATCATAAATAGATATTGAATTTTGTCAAATGCTTTTTCTGTATCTATTGAGATAATTAGTATATTGTTTAGAATTTTGGCATCTATGTTCATCAGGGATGTTGGCCTATGATTCTTTTTTCGTAATAACTTTGTCTTGTCTTGGTGTCAGGGGAATGCTTGTCTCATAGAATGAGTTTAGAAGCATTCATTCCCATTTAATTTTTTGGAAAGTTTGAGAAATATAGGTGATAATTCTTCTTTAAATGTTTGGTAGAATTCACCTATGAAGCCATCTGGTCTTGGACTTGTTTGTTGGGAGTTTTTTGATTACTGCTTCAATTTCATTGTTAGTAATTGTTCTATTCAAACTCTCTGTTTCTTTCTGGTTTTGTCTTGGAGTTTTTTCCATTTCTTCTAGATTGTACAAGATTTTGGCATATAATTGTTCATATTACTATTTACTGATCCTTTGTATTTCTGTATATTAAGGACTTTAGATCAACTCTTACAAACATGTTCAAAAAAACTAAAGGAAACCATGTCTAAAAATTAAAGGAAAGTATGATGATATCTCACCAAATAGAGAATATAATAAAGATATAAAAATTATTTTAAGAAAGCCAGATGGAAATTCTGAAATTTAAAAGTATAATAATTGAAATAAAACTGCTCTAGAGTGGCTCAGTGAACTTGAATCAGTGAACTTGAATATTGGTCAAGTGAGATTGTACAGCCTGAGGGACAGGAGGAAGAAGAAAAATGAACAGAGCCTCAGAGACCTGTGATACATCATTAAACATACCAACATGGGCATAATGGGAATTCTAAAAGGAGAGAACAGATAAAAAATGACAGAACAAATATTTGAAGAAATAACTGACATTAGGTCTCCAAATTTGATTTAAAAATTAATCTACTCACTTTGAACTCTAAGTAGGATAAACCCCAAAAGATTCACGCCTAGATACATCTGAATCAAATTGTCAAAACAAAGAATCTTGAAAGTAGCAAGAGAAAAGCAACCTATTGCTTACAAGCAATCTTTAATATGTTTAATAGCTGACTTCCCATTAGAAACCATGGAGACTGAAGGTAATGAGATGACACATATTCAAGGTGCTGAGAGAAAAGGACTGGCAACCAAAAACTCTATATGTAGCAAAACTATCTTTGAAAAAACAAAGAAGAAACTCCCAGGTAAACAAAAAAAATGAGAGAAATCATCACTAGCAGACCATACCTACAAGACACAGTAAAAGGAGTCCTGGGCTGAAATGAAATGACATTATAGTAACTTGAATCCACACAAAGAAATAAAGAGCACTGTAAGATGATTACATACATAAGTATAAAAGAGTACATGTATCTTTCTGTAACTATTTTTCTTATCCTATCTGATTTAAAAGACAACTGCATAAATAATTATAAAACTGTACTGATGGGTTTATAATGTATAAAGATGTAATTTTTATGATAAAACATACATAAAAGTTGGTTAACATAATAAAATTAATCAAACTGTATATACCACATCAATAGTATGATGGACAAGACTACATAATCTCAATAGATGCATTAAAAAGCATTTGACAAACAGTACTTTTTCATGAAAAAAACTAATGAACTAGAAATAAAAGGAACTTCTGAAAACCTGATAAATAGCATATACAAAAAATATATAACATCATACTTAATGTTGAAAAATCTGAATGGTTTAATCCTAAGACCAGGAGAAGAGGCAAGGAAGGCTATCCTCCTACTTCTATTCAGCATTGTATTAGAGATCCAAGACAGGGCCATCATATAAATAAATAATTAAATAAGTAAGTAAGCAAGTAAGTGAGTAAATAAATAAATAAATAATTTGTGTCCAGATTGGTTGGGGGGAGAAATAAAACTTTTCACAGATGGCATGAGTTAAGGATTTCACAAAATAATTATTAGAACTAGTAAATAAGTTCAACAAGTTTACAGATGCAAAATCAATATGAAATTCAATTTTATTTACATACAATGAACAATCCAAATATAAAATTTAAAAATTCCATTTTTGATAACATCAAAAAGGAATAACAAGAATAAATTTGATAATAGAAGTGTAAGATTTATATTATAAACCATAAGAAACATGGCAGCATGAGAGATGTTCCCACATCTCTCCCTGCAACAACAATAAGCTGAACATCTAAAACTTAACAAAAAACACCCAAACTGCACACCAGCACATCTGAGCGTGGAGTCTGCGCATAAGAGCTATGAAAAGGTCAGAACCCTGGGTGTCGGGCAGTGGACTAGTAGAAACAAAGAGGCTGCCTCAGCCGGAGCTCCCTGCAAGAGGAGAAGGAAAGAAGAAGGTGTGGAGAGTTCCCTGAACAGCCCTGTCTGAAAGTGCTGTGAGCTCCATGTGGCTGGTGGCAGTGCCCAATCATCAGGACAGAAGGCAGAAACAGAAACGGCAGAAAAGAAGGATGGCAAAGAAACAACAGTTGATTCTACAAGCGCGGTTGCAAAAACTGAGGCTGAGAACAGCCCCCAACCCCCCACCCAGAGGATTCCTCCCTCGATACCCTCTGAGACCAATCACCACGGAGCCCCAGGGGAATCTGAGCAAACACTATCGAAGCTGTCGCCAACACTGACAGAACTGAGACTCAGAGTATAGCGAGCATGATTAAACATCTATAGAAAAAAAAACTCCTTATTAAAAACTTTATATAAAAGCAGAGATCCAAGAAGCTTAATGCCACTTACAGGAAACAAAAGAGAAAAACACCTATTTGCAAAGGCTAGGGATCCTTTATATAATAAATCTTCTTTCTGGGGGTGGGGGGGGGAAAGCAGACCACATTCCATTAATGCCCCAGTAGAGAAATAGTCCATTAAACACCATGAACAGCCAAGGTGACAAGGCATCTCGGAAAGAAAAAGAAAAATTCCCAGAAAATAAGCTTACCGACATAGAAATATATGACTTAAATGACATAGAATTCAGGATGTTACCTTCTGGAAATACTCAGTGAGTTCCAAAATGTGTCATAGCAACAATTTCAGGAACTGAAAAACACTAAATGAGCAGAATGAGTTCTTTTAGCAAGGAGATTGAAACCCTCAAAACAACAACAAGAACAATAACAACAAAAAATGAAGACCTTCTGGAGATAAGAATACACTGCAAGAGTTGAAAATGAAATAACAAGCTTGGGAAATAGAGTCAACAAATGGAGGAAAGGATCAGTGATATTGAAGACAGAAATCTAGAAATAAATTGAAGGAAGAAAGAGAGAAACTGAAAATGAAAATAATGAAAGAGAAATAAAGAACTAGCTGATACCATCAGGAGAGGAAAACATAAGAATAATGGGCATTACCAAAGGGGGGAAAAAGCAGGGATTAGAAAACATTTTCATAAAAATAGTTAGACAAGAATTTCCCAAATCTAAGGAATGAGCTGGAGCTTGGAATTCAAGAAGTCAGAGAACACCCAATTACCTCAACCCAAAAGGCCTTCACCAACACACACTGTATTAAAATTATCAAAAACAGAATTCTCAGGGCAAGCCAGGGAAAAGAAGACTGTAACCTAAAAAGAAAACCCATTAGATTATTGTACTTCCAGCACAAACCTTACAAGCCAGAAAGGAGTGGAATCAAATATTCAAACTATTAAATGAAAGGAACTACCAGCCAAGAATAATGTATCAGCTAAGTCTCCTTTAGATATGAAGGAGAAATAAAGACCTTTCCAGACATACAAAAATTGAGGGAATTCTCCACTATGAGGCCTGCACTACAGGAAATACTGAAAGGGTCAGCTCACCTAAAACAAAATGACCAAAAAAAAAATACATAAATTGGAGAAAGTGATTAGCAGCTGATAAAAGCAGAGGAGTGCAACCCTTACTAGAACAAGGCATTATTAGCTTAAATAATAATAAGAGAATTGCTATAGCAAGATAGTAATGAACATTCAGCATACATAGGGACAAATGAGATAACAATGACTGAAAAGGGAGGATTCAAAGATCCAAATTCACAAAGGGGAATGGAGATAAGAAAACATGCAGAAGAAAAGGACGACTGTATATATACAAAATCCTTTCATATTTATGGTAACCACAGGCAAAGATTAGAACTCAAGTATATAACATAAAACAAGAAGGATGAGAGAGAAAACCTACAAAAGCCAACCAAAATAAAGAAAAGCAGAAACACAAGGACAAGAAAGCAATGGAAACACCATCTACAAAAAAGCAAAAGATAAAATGGCTATAAGAAGACCTCATATTTCAATAATCACCCTAAATGTAAAGATTGAAACTCACCAATAAAAAGGCACAGAGTTGCAGATTGGATCAAAAAACAAAACCCAACCATATGCTGCCTCCAGGAGACACATCTCAGTTCCAAAGACAAATATAGACTCAAAGCGAAAGGGTGGAAATGATATTTCAAGCAAATGGCATTCAGAGAAAAGCAGGAGTAGCAGTACTAATATAGACAAAATAGACTTCAAAATAAAAATCTAAAGAAAGATACTGAGGGACACTTCATAATGATAAAGGGAATCATGCACCAAGAACATAACACTTATTAATATCTATGCTCCCAATCAGGAGCCCAAATATGTAAAGCAATTACTAACAGAATAAAGGGAAAAACAGACCAAAACACTATCATAGCAGGGACCTAAATACCCCACTGTCAGATATGGGACAGATCATCCAAACAGAAATCAATAAGGAAATAACATCCTTAAATGACACACATTAGAACAACTGGCATAATTGACATTACAGAGCCTTCCATCTCAAACAGTTGCTTATCATTCTCAAGAATCAACCACATACTGGGACACAGAGATAGCCTCAACAAATATAAGAGGGTTGAAATCATACCAACCATATTCTCTGATCATAAACTTTGAAACTAGAGATCAACTGTAAAAAGAAAGTGGAAAGAAACACAAAATAATGGAGATTAAACACAATACCACTGAAGAATAACTGGGTCAGAGAAGAAATAAAAAGAGAGATCAAGAAATACATAGAAATGAATAATAATGTAATACAACATATCAAAACTTTTGGGACATGGCAAAAGCTGGTCATAAGAGGAAAGTTCACATCATTACAGGCCTATCTCCAAAAAAGAACAAAGCCCAAATAAACAACCTAATGCTTCATCTTAAAAAACTAGAAAGAAGAACAAATGAAGCCTAAATCAGCAGAAGAAAGAAATCATCAAAATTAGAGCAGAAATAAATGAAATTGAAAACAAACAAAAAATAGAAAAAAATAAATACAACAAAGAGCTGGTTCTTTGAGAAGGTTAATAAAATTGACAAACCCTGGCTAGACTCACTGAAGAAAAAAGAGAAAGGAGACAAACAAATCAGGGATGAAAGAGGGGAAATTACAACTGATTGTAGAAATACAAGATCATACAAGAATACTATGAAAAAAACATATAACACCAAATTTAATAACCTAGAAAGAAATGGACCAGTACTTAGAAAAAACAACCTTCTTAGACTGAACATGAAGAATCTGGAAAATCTAAATACCGATCAGCAGTATGGAAATGAAACAATCATCAAAAACCTACCAAAAAATAATTCAAAGACCAGATGTCTTCACAGTGATTCTATCAAACATTCAAAGATTTAATACCCATTCTCCTCAAACACTTCCAAAAAAAAAAAATCAAAGAAGAGGAATACTTTCCAACTTATTTATGAGGCCAATATTACCTTGATAACACTTAAAAAAGAAAACTCCAGGCCATATCTTTCATAAACATAGATGTGAAAATCCTAAACAGATACTAGTAACTGAATAAAGCAAACATATTAAAAAGATATACACCACAATCAAGTGAGCTTCATCCAGGGCACGACGGGATGGTTTAATATAAGTAAATTGATTCAATGTGATACACCACATAAACAAATTAAAAAAATAAGGATCATTCATGTGATCATATTCAATAGATGCAGAAAAAACCTTTGAGAAGATAAGCATCCTTTATGATCAAAACACTTAACAAAATCGGTATAGAAGGAAAGTCCTAACATAATAAAGGCCATCTATTGACAAGCCCTCAGCCAACATTATACTTAATGGTGAAAACTTAAAGACCTCTCTAAGATCAGGAACAAGGCAAGGCTGTCCCTATGCCACTATTATTCATAAAATAAGCATTGGAAATCCTAGTGAGTGCAATCAGGCGAAAGAACATATATAAAGGTATCCAAAGAGGAAAACAAGTAGCCAAACTGTCACTATTTGTGGATGACATGATTCTCTCGTATATATTAAAACTCTAAAGACTCACAAGAACACTAGTAGAAACAATAAGCAAATATTGTAAAAGTCTCTGGATACAAGAATCAATGTTCAAAAATCCATAGCATTCCTATAACTCTAAAACAAGTGTCAGAAAAAGAAGTGGAAAAAGTAATTCCTTTTGCAATTGCACAACAAACAAAAAGTACCTAGAATAAATCTAATGAAGTTGAGGACTTATATAATGAAAACTGTAAGATCCTAAAAGAAATCAAAGAAATACAAAGAAATGGAAAGGTATTTATGTTCTTGGATTGGAAGAAACAATATAGTTAAAATGACCACATCACAGGAAAGTATCATAAGAATTTAATGCAATCCCCTCAATCCCAATTGGCATTTTTTAAAGAAATAGAACAAAAAATATCAGATTGTTATGGAAGCACAAAAAGCCCAAATTGACCAACCATCCTGGGATAAAGAATGAAGCTGGAGGTGTCATCTGCCCGACTTCAAAACACTACAAGCAATAGTAATCAAATGGCATGGTTATTGGCAACAAAACAGACACACCAATGAATAGAGATCAACAGTCCAGAAGTAAAACCCATATTTTATACGGGCAAATAAATTTTCAACAAAAAAAGTAAAAAACAAGTGGAGAAAAGAAAAGCTCTCAATTAATGGTGCTGGGAAAACTAGGAAGACCACCTGCAACTGAATGAATCTAGGACTGTTGTCTATCACCACACACCAAAGTAAACTCAAAGTGTGATTAAGGACTGAATATAAGACCTGAAACAATAAAATACGTAGAAGAAAACAAGAACTAAACTCAAGGATCTTGGACTTAAAGAGGATTTTATGAATTTGACTCAAAGGCAGAGAAGGGAAAGTAAAAGGTAAAGTAAATGAATGGGACTACATCAAACTAAAAGTTGTGTTCAGCAAAAGAAATGGTCAACAGGTAAAGAGACAACCATTCTGAATGGAAAAATATATTTGCAGCAACACCTCCTTATATCCAAAATATACGAAGAACTCACAAGACTCAATAACAACAAAAAACAAAATGATCCAATCAAGAAAATGGCAGAATGACCTGAATAGACACTTCTTCCTAGAGGACATACATATGGCCAACAAATATATGAAAAGATGCTCAAACTCACTAGCTATTAAGAAAATGCAAGTCAAAACCACAATGAGATACCACCTCACACCTGTTAGAATAGCTATATTCAACAGGACAAGTAATAACAAATTTGAGAGAATGCGGAGAAATAAACCCCATAACAGTGGTGGGGACTGCAAATTGTACAGCCACTATGGAAAACATTATGGAGGTTCCTCAAAAACTAAGAACTGATTATCATTTGATCCAAGCAAATCCCTCTACTGATACTCATTTACCCCAAAGACTTGAAAAACCCATATCCAAAAATATATTTGCAAATCAATTTCATAGCAGCATTATCACAGTGGTCAGACATGGAAGCAACTGAAGTGTCGTATGATAGATATATTGGCTAAATATGTACCGCATTGTATATATGTGATACATATATACAAAGGAATATTACTCAAGCCATAAGAAGATATGAAATACTGCCATTTGCATCAGCATGGATCAACCTTGAAATAATCATACTGGTGAAATAAGCCAGACAGAAAAGGTTGAAAATCACATGAGATCACATATGTGGGATATAAACCTAAATGCAGCAAATGAAACAGGAAAACAAACAGAGACTCATGGACATCGACAATGGACTAGTGGTACCAGAAGGGAGTGGAAAGGGAGGAGGGAGGGAGAAAAATAAAAAAATAAAATGTTTTTAAAAATTATGCTCTTGTAGTATAAAAAATAATTAAACTGGCATTTAAAATAAAATATTAATAATAAAATTTTAAAAAACTCCATAAAACACATTAAAAGAAATTAAAAAGACCTAAATAAAATAGAAAGTATCCTATGTATAGATTTGGAAGCTTAATATTGTTAGATAGTGGTATTACCAAATATCTATGGAATAAATGCAATCCCAATTCAAAATCTCACCTGCATTTTTTCTCAGAAGTTATAAGGTAATGCTAAAATTGCTATGAAATGCCAAAGGACTCACAGTAGTCCAATACAATCTTGAAAAGAGAAGAACAATGTCAGACCACCCGAACTTGCCAATTTCAAAACTTACTATAATTCTATAATAACCAAGACAGTGTGGTACAAAAATGGAATAGAATTGAAAAATTAGAAATAAACCTCAAGTTTATGGTTACTTGATTTTTGACAAGGGATGCCAACACAAAATGGTGTAAAAAAGTCTTCAACAAATTATGTTGGACAACTAAATATCATATGCAAAAATGTTAAGTTGGACCATAACTTCACACTACATATAAAAATTAACCCAAAATTAATCAAAGTTCTAAATGCAAAGAGTTAAAACTATAAAACTATTAAAATAAATTATAAGGGCGGTAAAGCTTCATGACCTTGGATTTGGCAAAGCATTCTTTACAATGATACCAAATGCAATGCACAAAACAAAAACTAAATAGATTGGTTGTCATCAAAATTAGAAACTTTTGCTCTTCAAAAGACACTATCAAGAAAGTCGAAGGATAACCCACAGAATAGGAGAGAAATATTTGCAAGTTATAGATCTGGTAAGGACTTGCATCCAGAATATATAAAGAACTTTACAATGCAACAATAAATGACAAATAACCTAAAAAAAACCATGGCAGAGGATTTGAATAAACATTTCTCAAAAAATATAAATATGTGTATATATATATAATGTGTGTGTGCGTGTGGCCAAAAATCACATGAAAAGATGTTCAACATCATTAGTCACTAGGAAAATGCAAATCAAAAACCATAATAAGGTAACATATACCCATTAGGATAGCTTTAATAAAAAAGATGGATAATAATAATATGATTATGAGGATGGGAAGAATTGGAAACCTCATACTTTGTTTGGGAATATAAAATGGTGCAGCCAACTTTGGAAAACATTTTGGCAGTTTCTCAAAAAGTTAAATGGGGAATTCCAAATGACCAAGCTTTCCACTCCTGGACCTTGTATGTACTTAAGAATTTGAAAACATGTCCATAGGTATACCTTTATAGGTATCTCTTATAGTTATATTCATAGCAATATTATTCATAATAGCAGAAATAGAAACAACCCAAATGTCCATCAAACTGAGGAATGGATATGCAGGATATGCAAGTGTGGTATTTCATTCCAATAGAAGGGGAGAGAATTGATTAGGGAATCATGGCTGCTTCACTAAACTCCACTGATGGGAAGCACCTGACTGACAATTTACAGGAAAACAAATACAGATGGCTTTTAAATATATGAAAAACATCATATGTTTAAAACCATTGCATCATAGGAAGACAAATTAAAACATCAAATTACTATGCTTTATCACCAGATTAGCAATGATGAAATTTTGAAAATTTACTGTGTTAGTGAGAGCATTAGGAAGCTGATACTTTTTAGTAATGAGAATGTTATTTTGGAGGTAGTTTGCAAAATTTATCTACAACTCATATGCTTTATAACATATACCGTATTTTAGAAGCTTATCCTATGCTGTACTGTATGAAGTTGTACAAGGCTGTTTATTGTAGCATTATTTCCAATAACAAAAAACACCCTAAATGTCCACTAAGCAGAGACTTCCAGTTAATGTATTACCAGCAATCACATTTCTGGGCATTATCAGAGAAATTAAAAATATAAGTCTATATAAAGATCTGCACCTAAATGTTCATAGCAGCTTTATTTGGAATATTTTCACTAATGAATAATTTATATACAATGAAATGGTACAAATTTGTCCTATAATTCATTATTTGGTAAATGCATATATTCCTTTAACCCACTCTTTGTGAGTTTAGAAAATTTTAAACACCTCGGAAAGTCCTTTGGACCCCTTCTTGTTAAACTCTGCCATATCACTCCACTCCTAAACCCCAGGGCAATTACCAGATTTCTTTCACCATAGATTAGTTTTCATATAAATGAATCATACACTATACCTTCCTTTCTATCTGCTTCTTTTGCTCAAGAACATGTTTCTGAGATTGTTCTGTTGTTTCAAATAGTTCAATTCCTGAATGATTGTGCATCGATATTCATTTCCTTTTTATTGCTTTGCTAATATTCCATTGTATATATACCCTACAATTTGTTTATTCATTCTCCTGTTGATAGTTTGGATTGTTTCTTCATTTTTGTCTTTATGAATAAAGCTTCCATGAACACTATATAAAAATCATTTTGTTGGAGATGATTTTAACTTCTTTTAGATAAAAACCAAGAATGGAATTGCTGGCCATATAGTAGGGTAATATGTTTAAATTATAAATACAACCAAACTATTTTTTAAATGTTCACATCATTTACTTCTCATCAGCAAAATATGAATAGGTCCATTTGAAATTTTAAACATGCATGCAGATTTCATGACTTATTGGCCATCTGTATATATCCTTTGTGAAGTGTTTGCTTGAGTCTTTGCCCATTTTAAAATTGGGCTTTTATTATTGAGTTGTAGGATTTTTTTTCCCTCAGCTTTGTTGAGATATAACTGACATGTAACATTGTGTAAGGTTAAGGTATTGATTTAACATTACATACTGCAAAATGATTACTGCCATAGAGTTAGCTAACACCTGCTTCATTTCACATAACTACCATTTCTTTTTTATTGTAAGAACTTACTCAGCAAGTATATAGTTATATAATATAGCATTATTAACTAAATCACTATGCTGTATGCTAGATGCCTAGACTATTCACCTTATAAAATGGAAGTTTATACTCTTTGACAAAGACTTGTTGGAATTCTTAAATATTCTGGCATTAAGTCCCTTATTTGTATGTTTGTCAATACTTTTTTACTTTTTGATTGCCTATTCATTTCTTACTGGTGAAGTTTAAAAATTTTGATGAGGTCCAATTTATCAATGTTTTTCCATTGTAGTTACTGATTTTGTGTCTGGTCTAAGAAATATTTCCTAACTTACAGTATGAAGATATTCTTGTTTTTTTTTTTCTAGAAGCTGTTAAGTTTATGTCTGTGATCTATCCCCGATTTTTTTTTTACCAGATGCATATATTACATTTAATTTAAAAAGTAACTAATTAAAGAAAGACAAGTAGGAGTCAGTGGGAAAAGCACTGGCCTTGAATCCCAGGTATCTTGGTTGTGTCCAGTCAGGTGGCCTTGGGCAAGTCACTCCCCAGGAACAAAATGGGCCAAAGAGGTTCAGCAGTGATCCACTGAAGAATCAGTATAGATAAGTGTTTTTGAAACCTAATTGGAGAAATTTCTGCTCAGCAGAACACAGAGCACTCCAGAAAGCTGGTGTACAAGACAACACGATGGTGAGACGGGTCAGGGTTACCCTCCACAGCCCTCAGCCTTCTCCTGCCTGGGCAGTGGGTGTCACCACTGAGCTGACGATTAACCTTTCTGCTGGTTGGGTCCGCCAGAAGAGGGCATGTGAGAGCAGGTTCTCGCCTGTTGGCTCTGCCGCAGTATGAATGTGGCTTTGGGCCTTGACAGCCTGTGGAAGGCAGATTGGCTCTCTGAGCAGAGGAGGCTTATAAGTCATGTATGGTCATGTGGGGAGGCGAGGAAGAGATAGAACAGTGACTTCACCCAAGATGTGAAATGGTTCCCCCAGCTGTATGTTCCCTCAGAATACAGACCGGTGAATGGGGCTGTCAGGAGAACAAAAGGCAGCTAAGAAGGGGAGGAGGACTGAAATGAAGGGTAACTTGGGGCAATGGTTCTAGTTAAACTGGCATACAGAGACAAGAAGAACATGGCAGAATCTGACATCTGTGGTACATCAGCCCATCCTAGGTTAGAGATGATGGCCCATGGCCCACCTTGCAGAGACAGAACTTAGATTACTGAATTCCTGTTTCAACTAGGATAAATTTATGACAGGATGGGTTAAAGGTGGGGATGGAGGAAAACTTATCTATAGGGAATCTACAGACAGCAGATACAGCGGTAATGAAGGGTCAAGTTTCACCCACAGCCAACCTGGTCATTCCAGGAGCAAGGCATTCTGGGAGTAGGAGAAATACTGAGTTCTAGAGAAAAGTCTTGGCTACAAAGCTATGGCTCTGGGAGGAAACTGACTGGCCTAGACAGAATGGGGTATGTCCAGTGAAGTCTGAATGTCAAATAGCCCTGGAGTTTGGGCCTGGGAGTCACTCCAGAGCATGGTACAAGCCCTAATCTCCAGAATTCCATTAGAGCATAGAGCTAGGAATGGGCTGGCAGAGGAACAAAAGTAGTCACAGACTACTGGAGCATCAGCCAGGGCCTATTTTGGCCCAATACCATGAGGTAACTTGGATGCCTACATAGAGCCATGGAAGGCCCTAGAACGTCAGGCTGAGGCCTAGGCTCACAGAGCTATTTCAGCTATTTTTGGGCGAGGTGGGAGCTATGGAAATCAGCATCTAATTTTCACTGTAGATTATAGAGACGTGTAAGCCAGCCTCCTCCTAGGGAATTTGCCCCAGAACCATAAAAATACTAGGCTGGAGATGAGAGAGAATTGATGTCAGTAGTTGCAACAGCTTCAGTCCATGCTTCCCTGCCTCCAGACTTGTGCCAGGAACACTCATATTCCAAAATGTCACAAGAAATCTTACTAAGATCCACCCAGATGCTCCCTTGCCTGACCCCTTACAGGCTCCCATTGTCTCTGGAAATAGTTTGAGCTTCTCCTTGGAGACCTTTCTGATTTTGCACTGGACAACATGTTTATCTTTTGACTCTCGCACCTCTGGTGGCATGAACATACCGTTTCTGTAGTCTGGCGGAAACCAGACTCTGCTGCTATTTACATTCCTTCGTCTGCCTGAACGATCTTCCCTGACCTGTTTACCTGATAATTGTGAGTCACCTTTCTATACTGCTTAAGCATTGCCTCCTTGATGAAAGTTTACCTGGCCAGCTCTGACCTGGTTGCAGGTTGATGCTTGACCATGGTAACAAACCATATAAGGTGTTAACCACAAACATATTCCCCCTTTACTCTTTACAAAAAGAATCCTGATTTTGCTCAAATATTCAACTCTCGGCAAGGTGACCCTTCCCCTGCTCAAGGATAAACCCTAAATAGTCACAACCAATATGCTAGCCTTATCCTCCTGGCAGCATGAAACCAATACTGGTAGGCATGTGCCTGGCCATTCCGGCCATTGCCTGCATGCTCCATTAAACTGGTAGTCAGGGCAGTGCTCTTTCAAAGGGTCTCAAATAGGGACTGATTCTGCTGGACTTGCATTGAACCTGAAACGGGCCTGGTGCCAGGCAGGTGCCAAAGGGTTTGAGAAACTGCTTTCCCCATTAGATTCTTTTCAAGATTGTTTTCATTGGGTTGGCCAAGTAGGCTACCTCCTTGAGGGATTCCAAGAAGCCAGGATATCTTCTCAGAATCAAGACAGTGAGGAATTGGCTCAGGAATACTGGCCTGTCTGGTCTTCTGTCTTCCAAATATTCATCATTCAAAAATATTCTTCAAATGCCTGCTATGTGCTACGCATGAATTTCACAAGCGAATAAAACCAAGTTCCTGCTCTCAGGCTCAGCTTTCTTGAGGGAGACACACAAACAGATCACTATCCTCTGATATCATAAGGGCAGTGTTTTTATGTAATAGAGAGACTTCTTAGTTGCTAATGAGAGCATCCACTCTGGACAGTTTTTAAGCAGAAAGGATTTATGAAGGCCACTGGGTTGCTCACAGAATCCTGTACCAAATGAAAACTATGTCTCAAATCACTCTACAGACAGACTGTAAACTCAGTTTACTAGATAAAGTCTGCCCTCCCACCAGCTGGCATCTCAAAGGAAGAAAACAAATCTAGCTACAGGCACAAAAGTTACTCCAGCAAAAAATGATTTGGAGTGCACGAGGATGTTACTGGTCTGAAGTCTGGTTGCCTGATGCTCTGAAAATGCAGAACTCATAACATCAGAATTTAGAGTAAGGAAAGATTTATTGATTGAGGAGGCACCTTCTAGAAGATGGAGTTTCTAATCCTCAAGTCCATTTTAAGAAAGCACAGAGTTCAGGCTTATTTTAGGTCAAAGGAAGGGACAATAGGAGGGGCTGTTTTTGTAAAAACTCAAACCCCAAGCAGAATTCCTTTAATAATTCGCATGCATGTCTAAAACAGCAACTATTAACTGGAAGGCCCTGGAACAATGCAGGCTTAAATTAAGATGGAGTCAGAAAGACTGAGCATTTCACTCTGTTACAAGGACATTACCAGTGTCTGGCCCAGTCCTTTGTCAGCCATTGACCCCTTCCCCAGCTGCCATGAGAGTCACCTGATAACACCTAGCTAGCCTCTTCTTCAGAGAATGTCTTTAGCTAAATTGAAGCGTCTCACAGGATGGCCACGTGACCCGTCATGCTACTCCAGCTGTAAACCCAGGGGGAGAGAATGTCTCTCTAATCCGAAGAGACTTCCTGCTTCTGCTGTGAGAGGATGTGGGAACTACATTCTGCTCCATCAGGAGTGGTGGATGCTGCTAATAATGTAGGAGGGAGGCAAGAGAACTAAAATGTTAATCAAGCTATATTCAGAGACTGCAATATGCTGATCAGCCCTGCAGCCAGATCATGAGGAAACCTATAGAACAAAGGGAAATTTCTGCTGGGATGCTAACATTTATTTCCCACACCTTGAAAGGAAAACTGGAAAAACGGAGTCTTTAAGTTCATGCCCTACGCAAAATAAAAATCATTCGTTCCTTATGGCTAAACCGTGGGAACCTATGGACTACAGGCTGGGAACTGCCAGCAGGCCTTTCACACTACATGTTGTTACATTTTTCATGTTGCATACTCTTATCCTTCCTCATTGTATGTCCATATCAAAGGAAAATGGGTAAACAAAATCTTTAAATTAAACTCACAGGAACTAAAGAATGACATATAAACTGAATCTCTGAACACTTGGGATCCCTCTCAGTGTCTTTCTCTAGGCCCTCTCACTGTCCTCACCTCTCTCCATTTCTGTTCCTCTGAGTCTCTCTAGGTTCTCTCACTCTCTGTCTTTGAGAGGAGATAACACTCTATTTGTTGGAGTGTTACACCTTCTCTAATAAACTTTCCTCCAGACTTTAAAACTTTGGTGTGCATTTGAATGCTTTCTTATGCTCCACCAAGAAGCTTCTTCTTTCTCAGTGCAAGCTTGGTTCTACCTCACAATGTGGGGAATTTGCCCTGTCCTGTATCACTAAGACAGATTCATTTATTGGGCAGATATTTGTAAGGAAGGCCTGGTGGTACCCCGTGGTAGAAGCCTCACAGCATCCCTGGTCTTACCTTTCCTTGCCCTATAGCTAATTATAGATGTCCCCAGAGGCTCGACACAAAGTTTGGAGTGTCCCCTGCCACAGAAAGTTTGCTCTGAAACTTATGATTAATGCCCTTACACTTACTGATCACAGTCCTTCTGGTCTAGTATTCTTCCAGATTACTCTCATCTTTGTTCTTGGGTTGCTAACATCGCACTGGAGGACCACGTTGCCAAAGAAATGGCTCTGTGAAGCACAACAGACTGTCCCTCCGCCCCCTGACTCGAACCATCATGCAGCTTCTGAATAAACACCCAGGTTTCTCCTTAAATACCTTAAGCTGGACTGAGAAAGTAAGGCATTTCTGAAGGTGTTAACCTGCTGCCTTCTCAGATCACTGGTGCTCTGACAATAACGTTTATTCTAAATATCCCAACTCCTGTGTGAGTCTATTGCCTGAATGGCATAAGCAGCACGAACCCCAGACTTGGTTTCCTTCCAGTTTCACTTGAACACAGCTGTGACAATGTTTCCTTGGCTGCAGCTTTTCAAAGCCCCAATTTGGCAGGTCAGGTTGCTTTTGGGTGGGTCTCAAGATAATCCTCGAGATTTGTTAGGTGTATAGAGAACCAGCATTCCAAAGGGATTGCAAGGTAGAGGAATCCTCTAAGTCCGGGGTCACCAACCCCCTGGCTGTGGACCAGTACCGGTCAGTGGCCTATTAGGAACCAGGCAGCACAGCAGGAGATGAATGGCAGGCGAGCAAGCAAAGCTTCATCTGTATTTGCACCCGATTCCCAGCACTAGCATCAGCAACTCAGCTCTGTTTCAGATCATCAGGCATTAGGTTCTCATAGGAGCACCGGCCCCTGATGCCAAAAAGGTTGGAGATGGCTGCTTTAAGTCTGTCCTAAAGGGCTTTGGCAAAAAGTGACTCAGTGACTCAACACAGAAATTCCAGGGCAGGACTTGAACTAAAAAAAGAATCCTCAGGATCCAGGAGCTTTGCCTGGGGCCACAACAGCCCCCAAACTTAGAGCTAAGGATTGCCGCCTACAGACAGCAGCCATTCATATGGACAATTGTGCTTCATAAATTATTCAATATTTTAAACTACTTGTTGGAGATTTAAAAAAATGGCTTCCAAATTCTTTGACTCTATTCCCATTGATAGATGGGGGCTGTGTCGCTTCTCTTGAATCTGGGCTGGCTTGTGATATCTTTGATAAATTGGACATGGCAAAAGTGATCTGCATGACTCCTGAGGTTAAGTCACAGAAGGCAACGCAGCCTTGAGCTACCACATAAGGAAACCCACTACCCTGCGATCCCATGCTGGAGAGACCACGTGTAGGAGCACCAGGGGATAGTCCTAGCTGAGTCCAGCCTTCCAGCCGTCTTACCCAGGCACCCTGCATGTGAGTGAATGAAGCCTCCAAATGATTCCGTCACCCTGCTATAGAGTTCCCCGAACTTCAGATCTCCCCAACAGAGCCCCAGCCTTGCCGGAGCAGAAGCAAGTTATTAGCACTGTGCCCCAGCTGAATTCCTGACCTATAAGAACTCATGAGCATCATAAAATGATGGTTTTACATCGCTAGTTTTGGGGTGGTTTAAAATGCAGCAATTGTAAATGGAATCCCACTCCTGAATTTAAAGGTAAGATTGTGTGTGTGTGTGTGTGTGTGTGTGTGTGTGTGTGTGTGTGTGTGTGTTAATCGAGAGAGAGAGAGAGAGAGAGAGAGAGAGAGAGAGGGGTTGATTTTAGGTCAGAGTTATGGAGCCAATACAGGGCAGAGACAGAATCTACCTCCCATCTGTGTGAGCTCAAAGCTGTCCTGTTCATGTCTCACTAATCTGCCTCACTCCTTGATCCTAGGTATGCTGTGACTTCTCTAGGTAGCACTTTAAGGGGAGTTTGCAAACTAGAGTGCGTTCAGAGGATGTGGCCTCATACCCAGCTCCAGGAGGGACAGTTGAATGGACTGGGGATATTTAGTTTCAAAAGAAGTCTTGGCAGAATTTGTGGGCTGTCTTCATGTATCAGAAAAGTCGTTAGTGGGAAATAATGTTGTGGCCCTAGATGGCAGAGTTGAGAGTAGCAGGCTCCATGGGACAGAGTTTGGCTCAGTTAAACTCTACTGATGACACTTGTTGGAAAAGACAGTGATGTCCAAGGAGGCTGTGAGTCCCCAACACTGGAAGTAGCTAAGGACAGCTGCACCCCCCTGGGCATATGACATGAAGGGAAGGCAAGCAACAGGTTGGAATAGGAGCACATAGCTTTTGAACCTCCTTTGACTTTGAGATATCGGAATTTAGGCTGTAAATCGGGAGACGAATAGAAATAGCTGTCCCCAGGATGACAATGGGCACAGATCACTCAAAGCGCTTCCACAGGAAAATGCCCACATGTGTGCTTAGGTTTGATCACCCTGCCCCCTACTAGAGCTTTTCAAAATCACATTTCTTTTATGTCCACTGACAAATTAAACTGGTCCTACTTTGGTCACTGCTAAATATCCAAAGACACTTAGATTGGAATGTACAAATCTTTATTATTCTGTAATGTACAACACAGGCATCTTAGCTTCTCCCATTCCTGTCGCCATTCAGTTGGGATAAGAGATGCTGCATGCTTGTGTCAGAGAAGGAAAGAGCAGCTGTCTGGAGAAGCCTGAGACTCTTAGCACAATGTTCTTGGGTCAGATAATTTATTTGCAGCTTTCTCTGTTTGTAGGACAGTGAGAGAATTTTCTTCTATCTTCTAACATTTTTAGGTGAGGCTAGTGAATGAATGAATGCTAGTGACATCCCAGTTTACCCAGATGTATGTGTTCCTTTCTCAGCTGCTCGTGAGTGTCTGCTCTGAAACAAATAGGCATCACAGCCTTCCCACTGGTTGCTTGAGAGAGAAGCGTATTAGCTGAAGCACATATTAAAATTCCGTATTCCCTTCTCTGCAGATCCAGATTAGCAGGTGGAGAAGAGGGCAGGTATCTGTGTTACCTATGCCCAGGGGCCTCTATGACCAATCAAGTTTGGAAAACTCCTGTACAAAGGAGGAAGAAACAACCATGAGCCCCCTTCATGCCAAGATATTTATCGGGCCAGATGGATGCTAAGATTGGTAATGTGCTCATATCTGGAAGGGCAGAAGAGGGAGGAGCTCTGGTCTGATTCTTCCTTCTAGGTAAAAAAAAAAAAAAAAAGAAAAGAAAAAAGAAAAAAGGCCAAAACGCACTGAAAGCTGGAAAATAGAAGACTGAAAAGCTTGCTGTGTCCCCTACCCTCACCTCCACCCATGGCCAAGGCTGAGCAAACAGGGCTTGGTGGCTCTGGCTTCTTGGCCTTTGCTCTTGTACTTCTGAGCCTTCAGGGGTCACTGCCCACCAGGTTCAGCAGGGCATTCTTGTAGTCTCCACTGGTGTCTTCCTGAGGACAGCAGGGACATGAGAGTTAGAAGGGGGTGTTTGTGACATTGGCCTGGCCCAGTGTTTGTTACTTCGGTCACCTCCATCAAGAGCAGTTGCTCTTATTATTCCTAGGAGCTGTGCTCCTTGGAGGAGGCTTGGCTGATTCCTGTGCAGTTTCTATGCCACAGGCCCCACACTACATCACTCATCTTTCTTTGTTTTCCATTTCAGGCTATTCCTTTGCATCTCCTTTTGATTCTTCTTACTAACTACAGGGGTGGGGGGCTTGATGTAGAAAATGAATCACAAAGACAGTTCTGTTCTTGAGTAAAGAAGGTGTTTGGGTGGTCCCCTTACCATGTCAGCTGTCCCAGGGCTCTTCTCCATGTTTCATTCAGGACCTAGGTGTGCCTGACCATTCATTTCTCCAACATGATCCATTTTATTCAACATTTATTGCAGATCAGGAAACCAAGGCTCAAAGCAGGATGCCCACTGACACACATGGAGGTGTGATGGAGAGAGCTTAGGCTCTCTCTGGGCCTACCAGAACCTGGACCATGGCTCTGTCACCCATTGATCCTGTGGCTGAAGCAAGTTCCTTCATCACTCTGAGACTTGTCCACTTATCTATAAATGATGATGATATGAACCTTGTCGAGATGTGGTATGGAGTAAATAGCAGGAGAAAGGTGAGCTTGCCGGCACAGAGGCTGGCTCATATAAGAGTTAAACGACGTTCATGTTCCAATAGAATAGACACCATAGGTCCAGTGGTTGAAGAGCATTTCTGTGGTCTACCAGTCCCCCTCACTATTACACAGGTTCTGCTAGAACTGGCTAGTAAAGGATCTGTATACAGAGCCAGGGGTCAGAAAAGGGCATGTCATCCAGCTTCCTTCTGATGTGGTTGAGGGAAATGGGACCTAAAGAGGATACTGGATTTATCCAAGGCTGGATAAAGTGGTATGGCTGGGAGCTAGTACCACTTTTGTATGCTCTATAGCAGTTTATGTCTCATGGAAATTATCTGCTCCTTAACTGATTAGTTAAATTTTCTTGTAAAGTCATTAGAGCCTGAAATACTCTTGTAGATTTTTAATGACAATTTAAATTATTGTTTTTTACTACTTACAAAGCAGTATACACACACATGTATGAGTGTGTGTGTGTGTGTGTGTGTGTAGCCTGTCTACCTTTTCAAATGTATGGGTATAAAGTTATATGTGGGTTTTTATACATTTATCTATAAATTTCCATGCAGGAGTTTTTAATGCTGGTATCACTGTTGGAAACCGTTTTTGTTTTAATGACATCTACAGAGAGTGGTCTAAACTAAAAAGAAAATATTTGGCCAACTTTTCACAATACTAACTAAATTTTCTTAAATGACAACTTTAAGCAAAATCTAAAAGGGTGGGCTTCATGTATGTCTAGATAAGGGGCTATAATAATGATTATGCACTAATTAGCCTACTAAGTCTGTGTCCATCATGAGGTTGATATCTTAGATGGGTCAAAGTGATCATTTTGACTCAGCAGTGCTTTTGTTCTGATGGTGGCTGATGGTGGTGGCTCCATCTAACTGGAACGGTGAAAAGGAATAGAAATGTCCTCTACATCACAGAAACCATGTATGGTTAAAGGAATTCATGATACTCATCTGGAACTGTATGTTGAGAAAGTCATCCTGTAGGTGATGTGCACTAACTGGTTTGTGCCTAGCTCTCCTGTTCTTGGCGAGACTGGCTGGAAGGCCTAAACCAAACGAAAAATAATTCCATCTCCTATTACCCTGCCTACCTACTACCCTATTCTGAAACATCTTAAAGCAGAATGTCTTTTTAAGATATTGTAAGCTATGTGTTTCTTGGAAAGTGTAGTTAACAATAGACATTTGTAGAATAACTAGAGACTTGACAATAGCCAATGAAGACTCAAGATACATTTTTCATGATTTGACTTCTGTTAATGAAATTGTCAAAGCCTCAATGTGCATTAATGTCTAAAAAAGCTATTTCTCTCAAAGTTACAGCACGGCGATAATCACTCTGCATTTTCTCGGCTCCAGAATTTTCACTAACTGAAATCTGGTTAGGTAATCCACTGGAGCCCATCTGATTTATCTCCTTAAAATTTTGCTGCCAGGACTACTTAAATTTATATTTAAATGCTACACCTCAATTCCTGCTAAACTATTTACTTTTATTGACTCTTCAGATATGGTTCCTTCTGCAAGGATTTGATGTGTCATTTTCAAAGGGGGGCAACAACTCAAATGCAGAGTCAGCTTTCTGGGTGCCATGTACAGGGGACCCCATCATCTGCTCTCTGCTTGCCTCCTGTCCTCCCCTCCAGACCTTTGCTAGCCACATTGAACTTGTTGATCTCTCTACATACCATGTGGCAATGAATGCAAGAGTGTGATGCTCACTGGGAAGGAAGGGATGGACACATGTGATTTATGACATTGGTCACAGCACCCAGGTATCCCAGTAATATCTCTGTTTCAAACCAGTGTGAGAATTGGAAACTCCTGGCTTACCATGATCATGCTGCTGAGGGTCTTGACATACATTTTCTGGAACTGACACTTGATAAGATTTAAGTCAATCTCACTCCTTGAAACAATGTTTCTTATCAGGGTCCCATCGCGTGTCCCTGCTCCCTGGATAAGACACAGCAATCAAGGATCACTTTTTAATTTTCCAGTCCATTTGTGTGATGATGGACAAATCTGTGCTGTAGGGTCCAGGGGCTTTCACAGGAATGAGCCTGCTTCAGCAGGTGAAGCACTAAGAGGGATGTATTCATGGCTTAGGGTTTCCATTCTCTTAATCTCTTCTCCCTCACTGCTCACGTCTCCTCCCTTATCAGAAGCCAAATGCTCCAAATTGCAGTGTTTGGTTTGCCATATCAGATTCTAGACACAAAATACTCATTGCTCCAGAAATAAGACTTCCTCTGAGGGCAGCAATATTATGAAATTTAGCTTAACTTGCTAATTCACAAACAGCATCTTCCTGCTCACTTTATTCCTTGACTAGTCTTATGTCATACAGAGCCACAAGAACAAAGAAAGCTCTTGGCTGCTGTCATTTCCTGCCAAGAGAGCTTGGAGTTTCTGACTTCAAGTGGTGTCAGCAACCATAAATCGGAGAAGGTGGGCACTGACTTTTGTCTTGGGGAATTAATTTGACCATTTATATCTCAGTTTGGTTCGAGATACCAGAAACTCCCTCTGATACCAGTGCCTTTGGCTGGTACATCTTTGGCTGGTACAGCCTATTGGATGACAGGCAAATCCAGACTGGCACCCAAGCACATGCAGGAAAATTGAGTTGCTATGTGTGTCAATCCCTCTTGAATGCAAAGGGTTCCATGACTTCTTGGAAATCCTGGCTTATTAACTCAAGGAGGCCACATGGTGAGATAAAAAGGACAATTGGACTGGTTTGGAGCTCAAATCAAGACTCTGCCACTTACCAACTGTGTGACCTTGACCACAAGTCTTAGTTTCATCATCTCTAGGATGGCATTTATGACTTGAGCTTCATAGGATTGTTGTTGAGTTCAGTTCAATGAACACTTGTGAAAGCACCTGCTCAAATGCAGCCTTCAGGAGATGTGGCTTCCCTTCCCCAGACTCAGTTTACCTTCTGATAACTAAAATTGTATGATCACAAGAGGTGGGGATAAGAGAAGACCCAAATGTCTTCTCTTAGAAGACAGTGGTGGCTCTGAGCAATCTGGCTTTGCAGTTGGTTGTTCACAGGGCTAAAAGTAAGGTGGCAGAAGACAGAACAGTTACCTTCATAGCATAGTAAAGACGTTCTGCAAAGTAGCTGTGGAGGTTCCGGGTGCATTTCACTGAAAACAGGAAAGCTCTGTTAACAACTCTAGGTGGTAAGCAGCATTGTGTATTTATTTGTTTATGTCTTGTCTTGGGTCTTAAGGGTTAATATTAGGCAAGTCTTGGCCTATTTATTTGTGCCTTCACTAGTTCCAAAATTAGAGGCTTTGTGTCAAACAGGGTGGGACAGGGAAGGGAGCCTGGGCTACTGGGCACAAGTCCAAAGACCCAGAGCAGGCAGGCAAAAGGATGAGGTGTGAAATGCACTGGGGACTGCAGGGCTGGTCCATCAAAACACAGCTCTGCCCAGGGAAACTCCTGGGTTCTCACACTACAGAGGCAGCTCTGCCAAGAATCCAGCCACTCAGTTTGACAGAGGAGCCATAGTTATAGTGACCACTGGCCTCAGAGACCCACTTTCCATGTCACTTATTAGCAAGGCCCCTGCATTTGAATTTCCATGTGATAAGTGGGCTCAGCCCTGGAGCACTAATGCACCCAGGGGCATCTGGCTCAGAGAGTGGCCCCATGTTTGCTTTCAGAGACACAGCATTTGTGTGAGGTATGCTGATGCTTTAGTTCAGGGCACTAGAAATGGCATGGGCTATGAAGTAAGTAGGTGTTCAAGTAATTCTACCTTGATGATGCTGTGTGACTGCATTATTTGACCTCCCTGCCTTGTACTGTCCTCCTCTGTGAAGTGAATGACATGAGTCTTCAAGGAGAAATGGATAGGAAGTACTTAGCACAGTAGGACACTGCACACTTTCACTTTTCCCTGCCTAAAGATTTTTTCAGGAGATTAGAGCAGCGGGCATACTTAGATGCTCTGACATAAACTGGATTTTATCACAGCAGTCTGAGCCAGCTGGGGAGTGTCAGATGTCCCAGTCTACCCCTAGAGATCCAGATACATCACAGAAGTCCTCTGGCTGCTTGGCACTAAATGAGGACAGCCTGGTGCAGAGCCGAGTGTCCCATCCCTGAGACTCTGACCTTGACTCCATAGTGGGAGGGAGGAGAGGAGAAATTCCACTGTCCTTGGGCCTCTTTCTTCTCTCTACAATGACTTGTCTTACTTACCATGATCTGAGCTCTGGACCCCAAAATGTGCTCTTGGCCATTAATCACTCACTTTGGACTCCAACTACACATCATAATTTCTTCAGACTGAGGCAGACACAGGTCCTTGGCTAAGGTCCACATAGGTAACTTTCTTTAGGGCTTTACAGTCATAACCAGAATGTTCTCTGTGTGGCTGCTGAGATTGGACACAGGCCTGGGGTCTGGCAAATTCTGCAAATGTGTGCATATGCACACACATTCACACACTCACATGTGCTCACATACTCACACAACATGGACACTACATGGGCAGCACAGAGAACAATCACTGGCAGGACATAGCACACTGAAGACACTGGGTACAATTGTTAAAGTGAAGGGAATATGGTGAGAGTGTGGGGTGGGTGGGTAGGAGTCTCTTAAAGATGAATATAAGGACCTAGTTGCTTGTTATGGCCGCCCTGGGCACTGTCCAGCTGCAGACACAGGACAGAGCTCTGCATCTTACCCACTGTGAGCATGGCCTCCTCCAGTGAGCCATGGGTCTCATTCTTGATGCTGTCCTCAATGCTCTTGTTGGCTATTTTTTCATATTCCTCAAATACTGTGGAGAGAGGGCTTCTCTTAGGGGACATGTGGATCTCAGCATCATGTTCCTAGACACTCAGATCAGAGACTGCACATTAGTGTGCCACCCCTGACCTCCATTTGGACCAGGACTTTTTGGCTCTCTCCCCAACTCCAGGACTTGACAAGGCTCTACACTGGACATTCAGCATGAAGGGAGAAGCCTTGTGGCCAGGGACCCCTCCGTGGCCCTTACACTTCCTCCCTCCCTTCCTGGTACCTCTCATCAGGTGTGTGGCACTGCGTGTGCACAGGATGGTAATGAATTTCATCTCGTCGGTCCTTCCAATCTTCTCACCTGCTGCATACAGATATCCTGGTATTGGGACACCCACAACAAACCAGTGAAGGAGAGCAAGGAGGTAAGGGACAGCCCCAATCCAACTGCCAGGTCGGCATTCTCTGTTTTATCCTCTCTTTGATAGGGAGCTCACTATTCCCAAGTGGTTAAATTATTCTCTCAATAATAAGACCAGGAGCTGCTCTAAGAAGTCCCTCTGCCATGGGGCTTTGCTTTGCCTCTGGGTACCTCCGACCACTCTGCCAGCAGCCAGACCTATAGAGAGCTGAATACACACATCTGGTACTCAGAGGGCCAGTTTAGTGGACTGATCTTGTCAGGATAGAGCTTCAGCAGACCCCATCCAAGCCATTCTCCTTCCTGTTTCTGAGTCTCCCCAACACCCTCACTGTCCTCCTCAGTTAACAGAGGGTAAAGGCTTGCAAAGAGCTGAACTGGGTGCCAGCTTAGCATCAAAAAAATTCCCATGGGTAGAAGGATTGCGTGAGGGTGCCAGGCATCTGTTCCTGGAGTCCTGATGGCAGAGGTTGGGTACAAGGCAGAAGTTGCTGAGGGCGTAGCCTCACCTGTGCATCTTGGAGAGCCAGTCCTGGATCCACAAAACCACTTGCATCATCCCTGCTGCCCTAAGAACAGAAGAGGCAGCCCCATGAGGTCAACTGGCTAACCACAGAAGCTAGGGCAGAGGGTATAGCTGGGCAGGAGGGCAGGCAGGCCTCTGCTGCTTTTTGGCATGAGAACTTCAGCAAGCCAGTTATTATTTATGAAGCTCATTTTCTTCATGGATAAAACGAGAGTAGTAAGGACCACCTCTTAGGGACTTGGGGGATGCAGTGAGCTAAGGTAAGCAAAGTGCCTGGCATGGAGCCTTGTAGACCTGCTTGGTGATTGGGAACTCTCCTCCCACTTCTGGGTTCCTTCATGTGACTACATTAGGAGAGGTGCAAGGGCTCTGCAGTGAGAACCCTCCAACCACACTAACACATCCCTAGTGGGCGCAGGTCACTGGGGCTGCACCCCACCCCTGTCCCCATCCCCTATTCACACCCTCTTAGTAGCTATTCAAGAGCTGCTCTCTGGGGTGGAGTTTGGAATCCCCCATTCAAGGAGATTTCAAGAGCCTGGGCTGTAATACCTGCAGGAGGCATACCAGGATCTTCTCTAAATAGCCGCTGGTGTCTGCTTGGATGTCTTCCTCTAGGCTGGTCCCATAGTCTGTAGGGGAAACAGTCCCATAGGGCAGTCTTGCTTTCCTCTCCCCATGGCCTAATTTTCTCCTCCTGGCCCTGTCTCCCACACTTCTCCTGATTAAAGCCTTCCAAGAAGGACAAGTCTTTGGCATGAAGAGTAGACACTGCCCACGTATCTGAGTGGCAGAGGCTCCATTACCTGATGGTTGTTCAGAAGTAAGAAGTGACATAGACTGCCTACCTAGGCTGAAGAACAAAGATAGGCCAGGACAGAGAACCTGGCCACTGGCTGTTGACTGAGCTCTGTTTCATTTTGCCATTTGTCAAAGCCAGAGCCTTTTGGCAGATTGTTCACTAGGTAGACCGTGTGGAGGACAGGCTGGCCTCAGTATGCCTTGCATCCTGTAGACTCTCTGATAGCTGGCCTGTGGTCCACAAATACCCCCTTTCCCCCTAGTGTAATGGAGCCTGTGCCCAGAAAGGAGGTGCCTGCCCTAGCCACTAACACGGCCCATAGCCTGTAGTGCTACCATGCCCTCAAGGGGCAGAGAATTTAGTGGGTCCATGCCTTTTCCCCCAGCAGCCCATGGGCTTGGGGGTGCTTAGAGATCCACCTGAGTTACTTCTAATCTCATCATTAGGCACAGGACTTGGCACACAGTAGATGCTTAGCACCACGTGTGGAAAAGCCCAGACAGGGCCCAATCCAATGTGGCCCAGTACACTGTTTGTTCCTTGTCTCCTACCAGGCTGCCAAAAATTGTGGCCATTCCCAAGTGAATCTTTAACTCAGGCCCTTCACCCTTCCTCTTTTCAGGTTCCTTACCCTCCTCATATGCCTTCATTATCTCTTCTAGTTGTTTCTTGGTCCGAGAAGCCAGGATTTCGATGATGACACCCTCCTTGGTCCCTAAACCCTGTGGATAATAACCTCAGTATGCTGGATAGCTCTGCCTGGGCCCTTCTGATCTGTCCACACCCTTTAGTCAAGAGTCTTGATTCCCTCTTAGTCATCAACAAATGCAGAAGGAATGATGGGAAATAATGGGCAATAGAGAGACCAGGCATGAGGCTAGTTTCCAGTTCCTGCACACCTGGTTTAATGATGTCTTCAGAATTACTGATTTTGGTTTCATTGTGGCCATGGGACAGCAGATGCTTGGTGGCAATCCCATGTTTGGTGGCAGTCTGAGCATCAGGCTGCAAGCTTGCTTCGCTCAGCCAGGGCCCAGGTGACTACTCCAAATGGTGACTCAAGGGGAGCTCAGAGCTCCAAGTGCCAAGCTCTCCTAGGAAAGGAGTCCCAGGACCCGACCCAGTCCTCATAAGCATTTCTACCCCCATTCCCTTGCTTAGTTACCTTCATGGCATCATGCAGCTCCTTGGCCTCATATCTGTATTGTGGGTACATGAGGGCCACCATGAGCTTCTCAAACTTGCCACTAAGCTCTGACTTCAAGGTCTCAGTGAGATCCTAATACAAGAACAAGGAGGGGTGATGATCTGCATGCTGCACTCACCCGTGTGCAGGCAGCAGGATGGTGGTTGTTCCCAGTGGCTCTGGCTGGATTCCCACATGGGCTCTGCCATGCGCTGGTCCTGGCTGGGGTTTCTTGGGCCAGCAACTTAGCCTCTCTAGACATTATTACCCTTACCTGAGAAACGAGGATAATAGTACTTCTGCTTTATACCACTGCTTAGGGGATTGGTGGAGAGATGCTTGTGGCTCGACTCAGCTCTCAGTACAGTGCTGGGCATATCAAAAGCCCGACGCACAAGTTTATCATTGCTTACCATCAAGTCCTTGTCACTTAGCTCATAGGTACTCAAAAAATGCATGAATGAATTAAGGAATTTATCTCACATGTCCTTTTCTAAGGGTACTTTCTACAAGAAGCCAGCAGAGTAAAGGAACATGGGCCTTGTGAGACCTAGATTTAAGTCCCAGCCTTGTTGCTCACAGACTCTCGGATCTTGGGCAACTTAACCTTTTAGAACATCATTTTCCTCTTTTGTTAAAAAGTATACTCATTGATTTCTTCCATGGACTATTTGGGCTTCATCATTCATCTCCCTTTGTTAAATCTCTAAACTAACAATACGAACTGATGGAAGAGGCTTCTGGCAACTATGGCTGTGCAAGCATCAATTTCTGTGCCTGTCTCTATCTTGGGGGAGGTAGAAGTTGGGAGGAGAGAAAAAGATTCAGGCTGCGAGCTCCCTGCCCTTCTAGTTTCTGTGAGGAGGAAGCTTCAACATGAGACTGCTCATGCCCCAGGACAGAGCAAAGCCCCACCTGTGTCTTCCCTCTCCCGCACAGCACATGGGAAAATTAATGGCGTTCCTGGCTCAGAGACAGGACAGGAAAAGCAAAGAGGCAGGGAAATAGCTCAAGGATGGGGTCCTGGAGAAAACATGAAGGAATGAAGTGAGTGAGGGGGTAGAAAAGGGAGGTAGGCCAGACTGCAGAAGACTGGACACCAAGGCAGCGTGTGGGGAGCCATTAGTAGTTTCTCAGATAAAATACAGGATGGTTAGTTAAATTTGAATTTCAGATAAATAATGTATCTCTTTTTTTTAGCATAAATATGAGAAAGGAAATGGTGCTTCAGCTTCTCTGATTTAATCAGTAATCAAGAGAGAACAATGAACTTTCCTAAAATTTCTTTCTAAGGCAGGAACCGTGGGGGATAATCGGGTATATGACTTACACGGTTTCAACACAAAAGATCAATGATATAGATAACAGTGTGTGTTCTTTTTCACATCCTGATAAAAATCACCTTAAACAGTTTTAAAGTAATTTAATTGTTTCCAGACCCTAATGAAAACTTTCTGATGCCAGTGGGCACAACAACTCAATCTTATCTTTTCTATACATTCCTTCCATTTGATGTCTAACTGTATGTATCCTAATTGAAACTTCTAATGCATCTGATGCACTTTTCACTTACTCCTCTGTCTACAGAAGCACCTCCCACTTTCCTGAAGTTAGAGCACTGTTTTAAAGCTTCTTGAAGCTCTGCTCTTCCTCCCTTGAGCAAAGCCCCAGATAAAAATCTAATATTTTCAAAGATTCAGGTTCTTTCTGTTGACAAATATGTTCCATACGCCACGTGTTTACAGTGGGCTGGCCTATAGAGAAGGGGCTCATCCATCATGGATCTCCCTTTCAGGTTGTCTCTGGCAGCCGCGGTTCCCCAGACTGTCATTAACCCTATGCCTCCCCCACCCTGCCAGTGGCCCCAGTACCTTGCTGAACTGAGCTTTGAAGGACTTGGCAATCTGCTGCCGCTGTGTGCTGCTTCTCCTTGTGAGCACATCGATGATAGCCTGCTCATTGGTCCCTGTAGGGGTATACAGCTTGAGCACCCTCACTGCCCCCAAGGGGGCTGATGAGGCCTGGAGAAGAGGGAGGGCAGCCACTTGGTGGCAAAGCACTGGGGACATACCACCTGGGTAGCTTCAAAACCTGATGATTCTCAGTATAGAGAAGACAGCTAGACAGAAAATCCATCTATCCATTCCTCACTTTCATTGCCTAGCCCCATCTGATCTGCTCTAGATATTGCCTGGGGCCTTTAGCTTTATCAGTGAGACCTCCTGTTCTGACCTCACTTATGCTGGGGAATGGGGAAAGGTCAGGACTAAGGGTCCAGAAAACCAGATCTGAGTCCTGGTCCAATATCCCAGTAGCAAACTGCATCACCTCTGTATCACCTCTCCGAGTCTCCATTTTCTCCTTTGAGAAGCAGAAATAATAAAGATTTCACAGGAAGCAGAGGACACAAACATGCTGTCTAGGCTTGTCTAGGAATGGTAGCTCTTGATGATGTCCCAATTTACTGTCAGAACCAGTTATGGGGTAAATCCCACCTGAGGTGATGGCATGAGGGCTTTTGGGGTTAGGCTGTCCAAATCCCACTGATCACAGGAATTTCCTATGCACAGGAATGCAGATACTAGAGATGAGCAGGAAGTTGCTCTCTGGCCAGGGGAAGTGGGGCAGGGGAAAAGCTGCAGAACCTGTGTGCTGGTGCCCTTCTGGGCCTCGTTCAGCCCCATAAAACTTCCAATGTCATCCCATTCGAAATTTATAGTGACACGCAGGGTCTAGAGATCTTGAAGTCATTTATGAGTGAGAGAGCGCAGACTGAGTGGGGTGAAGTTGCCTGAGCAAGGACAGGCAGGCACACGCAGCAGATGCTCCTCCCCTCACCGATCCCATTACTCAGGGAGGCACAACCGCCTTCCCCTCCTCTTCTGCCTTGGAAGTGTGTATAGACCAGTGCTGGGGAAGGTAGGACCTTTGTGATTTTCTGGGTGCTGGAAGTCAGTCTCAGAAGGTTTTGGGAAGACCCAACTCCTGGGCTGTCCCTGGCATCTCCTCTCCAGGGCTGTGAGCAGAGGGGTCTTGAGCGCAGCAGGCAGAGCCCCAGAAAGTCACAACATTCATGAGGCAAGGCCACAGATACCCACTCACCGATCCCCTTCATGGCTTTGTAGAGGGTCTCTGCATCGGGGTCTGGGTTGAAATGGGGGCTGCCTTTCACTGATACACCCTCCTGTTCAACCTGCAAGAGAATCCAGGCTCTCAAAGTGGGAAGGCACAGAGGGCATCCCAGGCTCCTGGCCCACTTCTCAGCCCACCCTAGTAGGTGAGCACCAGCTCAGCCCCTGTTGGCTCAGTGGCTGAGCCTACAGTTCCTCCTAACCCTGCCTGGCTTAGCTCTTCTTGACTGTCTATCTGGGCAAGGGAAGGCCTGAGGTGTTCATCCTGGTCCAGGGTTGCAGCTTCTGAATATGACAGTTTCCAGCAGTTACGTATTGAGGAAAGTGTGCCTTGGTCTACTAGACACCAAGTTGCCATGTGGGTCTCTCGTCTCAGGGCTATAGAGGCCCCACATGCCTATTAGCCACCCCTTAGCCTCAGAAGAAGACTTGTCCTGTAAGCTCAGCCCTCAGGCTGGAGGGAGGGGTCTTCTGAGGAGAAGTAAGGCAGGGCTAAGCTGGTCAGCAGCCTCCTGTCACCCTGAGAGATAGAATCCTAGCTCTCGGAGCCAGTATCAGCCCTGGGGGTGAGGGTGGGGTGGTGGGGTGGGGCTTGCAGGCTCCAACAGTGCAGGCAAAGACTTTGAAGGTGGCCACTGTGGCCCTTCCCAGAGCCATCACACTTACTGTGGGGCAGCAAGAAGAAGGTCTAGAGCATTGATATTGCCTTTGGTGTTGCCAGGAGGGAAGAACCAGAGGGACGTCCTGGGATTGTGGGTGGGAAAGGGGTGGCTGGCCTAAGAAAGAACCAGCAGGGGCTTGGAGGTGGGCATCCCTTAGAGTTTAGCAATGGTTTTATTGGGGTGTCAGGGCACAAATATCATGTATGTTCCCAGCCACACTCTTGTCTTCAGAAGGGTCCTACCCGTACCTTTAGTTTTTCTTCCCTCAACCTTCTTGCCAAGACTGTTCTTGGATCTTTTATTTATTTATTTTTTGTGATGAAATTCCTGGGTGTCAGAGGTTTCTCTGGGGTGACGGGAGCTTGGGAGGAGAAATGGGGCCATTGTAGGGTATGAGTGCAGGGGTATAAGGGAAAGGGAATGACACTGCATTTTGTGGGAGGGGTGTTCCTGGGGTTAGGTGGATCTATGGAGTGGATCAGCTGTGGAGGAAAATTATTTGATAAGTAGGGGTGCCCTGAAAGACTGGCCTGCCTGGCCTGGTTGTGAGGAGTTGCTGGTTCCCCTGTGGGCTCTGTGGAACTGTCATGTCTTCTTCACAGAATGGCCCCTAGGTTAACAGGCTGGTACCAGCCAGAGACACAGCTTGCACTGAGAAGCCACTGGAACTCCCCTGCCCCTGCCCTGGGGTATGGATTCTAGATCAGGCTGGGCATCTCCCAATCAGTACCATCTGAGGGAAGACAGCAGGTCCGCCACCTCAGTCCCTTCCAGCAGCACTGACAGGTAGCAAGAAAGGATAACCCCACCAAAGCTATAAGGACAACAAGTGAGTAGGGACAGGCTTCACAGAGCTCAACACACTGCCTTGCGAGTGGCAGATGATATTGGGAAGCTGGACACGGTTTGAGCTCAGGCTGCCTTCTTCCTGAAAAGTGGGTACTTAAAAGAAGATAGAGTGCCAGGGCACCCAGCTGAGCACCCTGACAGCTCAGAGTCTTTGCAAGCCTATAGGCTTATGGGGGACAGAGGGTTAGGTTTAGAAAGAATTGTACAATGTTCTGAAAATTATTAAATAAATCAGATAACCAAAGTACCTGGGCCCTTGACTTCCAAACCTATAATTCAGTGCTTGCCTAAGGGCTCTTTAGAATTTTGCCCTGCAGAATTTCTTAGATGCATATGAATGATCCCTCTTAAGTACATCTTTTTGGGAGAAGGATGGTAGAGGAGTGGAGGGAGATTGGAGATGGGCACTGAATTTGGGGGAGATTCAGAGATCTTCCAAATGGGAGAAAATTTAGTCCCATTGCATTTGGTGTTCCACTAACTTGTTCACTTACTCTTTCTATGCATCCTAACCTGCTTATCTACTCTTTCAACTACCTACTCACCAACCTACTCACTCACTTATCTATTCATCCATTTTCTACCCAGACATGCAACCACTCCTCCCTCCCTCTCTCCCTCCCTCCCTCCCTCCTTCCTTCCTTCCTTCCTTCCTTCCTTCCTTCCTTCCTTCCTTCCTTCCTTCCTTTCCTTCCTTCCTTCCTTCCTTCCTTCCTTCCTTTCTTCTCCTCTCTCCTTGCTTCCATTCATCTATAACTTTTATCTATCCATCCATCCTTCCATCCGATCCCTGGGTTAGATGCTGCAAATACAAGCAGATTTCCATTTATAACACACACACACACACACACACACACACACACACACACACAGATATTTCTTCTTAATAACAAGTAAGAAGTCTTTTCATGTCCTTTGCTTGAATTTCAAATGTCTGGTGACAGATTTTCTCATCTTATTTCTTAGCATCATATTTTATAGCAGAAATTGTTAGAAATAATTCTTTGTGGAAATTCCATCCAGAGGGGTTACACAGTCCCAGATGTCCCCCAGCTGTGTGCATGCATACATTATATCCCTTGTTTGTGGAGTCATCAGCTGCTGTTACTACTGTCAGCGATTTGAACACTTTCCGTGTTCTAGGTCCTATGTGTTAGATGATTTAGGTGCTATAGATGTAGTGCTCTTCTTCTTGACTTCTCTTGATAGTTGCACTAGGTATGTACGAATACCCTATTTCATAGGCAAGAAAGCTGGACTCAGAGAGCTTGTCAAGGTTACACAGCTAGTTAGTAGTGGTACCAGGACTTAACCCATAGTCTGACTCAGAAGCTGAACTGTTTACCTCTCACACTCTGTTGATGACTCAACCTTTTGCAGACAATAAGTTCTTTTGAAACTTTTCACTGAATGAAGCCCCTCCCACAGGAATGCAGGTCGTCTGGGAGCGTGGAAGCCATCTCAGCTCTCAGTGCTGAGCTCTGGTCGTCATCCAGGAGGGGCTTTCCTTTGCCCTGAAGCTGGGACTCAAGGAGCTGTACAGCAGTGACTGAACAGGTGTGTATCACAGTGGAGCAGCCCATTTAGCAGGTCTGAAGTTGGGTTACATGGTAGTGATTATAAACAACTCCCTAGGGGGTTGTGATTTCACTGTGTTGAGAAGCATCAGCCTCATTTCCCATTTCATGATTTTAGGGGGAAAAGGGACAATTTTCTGGGGATCAGATTCTTAGATATCAGCATGGAGTAATAGAGCTCCAGATCTACTTAAGACCTCCCACTGTTAGAAGGAGGATCTGCCTAGGTTCCTGCTGGGTCTTGTCTGGAGTAGGCAGGTCCAGACAGGAACTATTTCACTAAGAATGTTACTAGTCCAGGCTGTGACTCTACTACAATAAATTTTGTGGTGATCGCAGGGGAACTGCCACAGCTTCACCTTCTCCCATCAAGATGCTGCCCCAGACACCTGGGAGACAAAAATTCATCTCTATAAGGGAGGCATAAATGAGCCCCCCAGTTGATCTTTCATCTCCCTCAGGTCCTGGTTCTCGTACACCTTGGTGTCCAGGGGGCACTTGATCCTCTTGGGCAGCTCAGCCAGTCACAGGTAGGGTCTATTTGAGATCTCACTGTCACAAGCCAGTTATCCCAAAGATCTTGTGGGTGTCCAAGGCCCACAGGGTTCCAGAATGAGGCTGCTCAGATTCTAACCCAGACTCTAACACTTACAAGTGTGGCCAACTCACTTACTAGTGAGGCTAAGTGGATGCTTAGCTTCCTGGTTCCTTACTTTCCTCATCTCTGGATAAGGTAACCACCATTTCCATTGTAGAGGTGGCATGAGGCTCAAGTGAGATATTGAATGTGGAGTGCTTAGAGGAATGTCTGGCACACATTAGTTGCTCAGTGAATGTCATCATTATCCTATCCGGTTGGCCAGGTGCCTAAAAGGAGGCTTATGCCTGTCTGGCTGGGTGGGGCCTCAAGGACGGGCTTATGCCCCTGTCCCACTGGGAGCAAGGCCCAGAATCAGGTCACGTTGGCCAGCAGCTGACTTTGGAAAGTGCTCAGCGCTGAGCTTTCCCTGACACATCTGCCTTCTCAAAGGCTTGTTCCCACCACCAAGACAAAACTGAGGCCTCCCTGCCCCATTGACTTGTCTTGGCTACTTCACTCAGGGCCAGAGAGCTGCCCTAATTTAAAATGTTGTCCTCTCTGTTCCACCTGTCCAGTTCCAGTATGTTGGGACCTGAGGGCCCCTGGGTGGTGATGTCTGGAACAAAGAGATTTCCTGAAGTAGAATAAGCCTGGGTCATTCACTAAGGCTCATAGAGACCTTGCGGTTAGAGGTGGAAAGATACAAATTTGAGTTAGCACCTCTACCATAGTTAGCACCCCTCATTAACTGTGGGACTTAACAAGCCATTCAATGTCTCTGAGCCTCAGTTTCCTTATCTGTATAATGGAAAGAGCAGCTTTCACATCTCAGGCTATTCTGGGACAAAATGAAGGAAAGGTATGCAGAGCTTGCAGCATCATGCCTGCTTAGGAGATGTCATCTGCTGGTCGTCTTTGTCTCGCTTTTGTATTTTCAAGATTAGCACAAGATTTAGCACAAGATTATCTTGGACTCAAACCTGGATTACACACTCCTGGGAATCTGTTAAATTAGCGGGAACATGGGCGACTTGGGGACAGGTTGTGTTGTAATCTCCACCTCTGATCTCGGTCACTCTTATAAAGCATGGACTTCAGCCATGCAAGACTCTTGGAGGCCAGGTCCTCCTACTTCCACTTCTCCCTCCTCAGTTTTAACAAATAAACACTATTGCTCCTTGTAGGCCACTTTCCTCCCAGGCCCTGAGGAGTGGGTGTTGATGCGCTCTCCAACATCAGTTTATTAAATCAGGTTACTCTCTAGCTGAAGGTTTTTCCAATGTTCCCCATAATTCTTAAGGTAAAACCCTTGCTCTTAGCTTGCCATGTAAGGTCCTCCTGACCAAGTCCTGCCTGCTTCTCTAGGTATATCTTCTCATACCCTGTACCCTCCCACTGAAGGCTTTCAGGCCAGGTTGAGCTATTTCCCTCCAAAGCCAAGTTTCCCACCCTTCTGGGCCTTTGCACATACTCTAGCCTTTGTAGGGAACCAACTCTTTGATTCTTCCCAAACACATGCATGTGTACACACCACACACACACACACACACACATATGGCTCAATCATGATACCCCATAGTTTTGAGCAGCTTGATTCCTCCCCACAGAGGCTCCTCCTCTGAACTTCCCCAGCCCCTTAGCTACCCCCAGTGCATTTCACGTTTCCTTCATATGCCTGTCTCTTTTGCTTCTGTCCCTGGTGTAAGCACCTCTAGGATGGGGCAGTTTCTTCTTGTTTTCCTCCCCAGTGGGCAGTCCAGTGCTTGGTCTGGCAGGCAGCAGCAAGTGTTGACTGAGTTGGTCCCTCTTCTCCTCCCTTCAACACTGTGTAGGAACTCTCTAATTTTCCTTGCTCTGTACTTACCCAGGCTTTCCACCAGGCCATCTTGGTCACCTCACGGCCTCCTATCCCCAGGAAGATGAAGATACACAGGACAGCACTCCTTCCACTTGGAGGCTCTGCACACCTAGAATCTCAGTTGCATCCAGATAAGCAGGCGGGTTTGAGTGTGGTGATATAAGCAGGCCCCAGGCCCCACCCAAGGCCACTCCTACCCTTTCCCTTTCTAAGCTCTGCTTGGTTCTGGATTCTGTAGTTCCCAAGCCCCATCCAGGCACTGCCTGGACATGCTCTGTAGAATACATTACTCACTGCCAAATATTTGGGCTGTGGCTGTTTGCGGTGTGGAAATTCTGTTTCAGTCTTTGAAAGCCCCATTCAGTAAACATGGTTATAGTTTCATATGGTCTTCCCTAGACATGATCTATATAAAAAAGGAATGATACCACATATCTCTTTCATTTATTACATAGTTTCTACCCAATTAACAATGCAATGAGGAGTTTACCAAAGGACATAAAGCAGGCAGGCTGCCATTCCTCTTTAATCACTCTGTGCTCTTTGTCCCCTTAAATCTTTACCACAACCCTAAGAAGCATATAAGAGTTCCATGTACTATAGTAAAAAATGGAGGATCTAGGTGTTTGGATAATTTGCTCAAATAATACTTTTTATAAGAAGCAGACCTGTGATCTGATCCACTAGGCCTCTCTGACTTCTCAGTGACTTCTCTGTCCTGGGCCCTGCAGGTGAGCTGGCTATTGAAAGAAGGAGGAATCTTTGGGAAAAGCTTAAGTATTTCCTCTCTGGACTTTGCCTTCCTGGGTCCCAGACTAGAATGTCTCACAGCACCACTCTCCCCGTACTCCCCCTTAATCTTCCCTTCAGAGTAAACACAGTGTTTCAGGGATTATCCTGCAGCCACTCTATCTTGGTGTCAACCTAAGAACATCCAATGTTATCTTTAGAGGAGTCCAGTCAAGATGATAGAGTAAGTAAATGCTGTGCTTACCTCTTCCCATGACCACATTAAAGTTACAAATACATTATAGAACAATTAACCTGGAGAACCATCTGAAAACTAGCTGAACAGAAATCCTATAACTAAGGATATAAAGAAGAAGTCATATAGAGACTGGTAGCAGAGTGGAAATTTGAAACTGGCTGGTCCCAAACCTGTGTGTGGCAGTTGAGAATCAACAGCGATATCTCAGCTGCAGACAAGCAAAGAATTCCAGTCCCACGCTGGGGTCCTGTACCTGGGGCACCAGTGCCAGGAAGAGACCCCCCCCCCCGCGCCCATAAATTATGGCTATGAAAATCATGGGGATTCTGTCCATCTGGGTGATACTGAAGGCTGCTGAAAACCCAGGCATCCTCTTAAAGGGCCCACTCACAGGCATTCTCACTCTCAGACACTTTCCTTAGGTTCCGATGGAGGGATGGTGACTTGGAAGACACCAGAGATGTATGGGAGATATTGAATTGAGTGGCTTCAGGGTGAGGGCTGGAGAGACAGCCACCATTGTCCCTGAGTTGAGCCCTCCTCTTGTGCAGCCAGAAAAAGGGTGCCATATTTTCTGTGTTTAGCCCTCCCCACACACAGGATGGGTGTGAGGAGAGAGGGGTTTGGGGTCACGTTTGCTTTTACTTTAGCAACAACGTAGATGGAACCATGTTCTGAGACAGTCTTGCTGTTTAGCATTTGCACTCTACTCAGTTCTTATTCCCTCCATCCCCAGTTTTTTCTCCTAAACAGCTGGCCCTGTACCTTCTTTGGAGGACTGCTTGAGATATGGGAGCTCAGAGTCTCTATCACCCAAGTGTCCAATTCAAAGACTGAGAGTGACAACCTAGAAAAGCTTAACTCTCCCACTTCAGAACAAGTGGGCCCTTAGGATCCCCTCCCCAGGTCATTTTTAGGTGGGAGTCCTTCTCCTTCCCTGTCCTTTCCCCCTTACTCCTTCCCTGGCCTCCTGGGCACACTGCCCAAGGAAACCATTGGAAACATATTCTCATTTCAGGCCCTGCTTCTGGCTAACTGGACCTAAGACTGCATCTAAGTGGGGCTGTTAATTAGAAAGAAGCAATTAGAAAGAAGCTCTGGAACTCAGGAGGAGGGTTGATGTGGAGCTTGGTGGCATCACCATACTGTTGGTGAAGAGGATTGGTGAGGGGCCTTGGTGGCATCATCTTACTGTTACCAGTCCAAAGTCAGTATACCTGACACTTTGAAAGGCCAAAACTCAAATCATCAGAGTTTGGAGTAAGGAAATGTTTACTGATCAAGAAGGCACTAGTTGAGAAGGTAGATGGGTAACCAAGTGGTACTTCAAATCCATCTTACTAAAATACAGAGTTCAGGCTTCTTTTCTGTCAAGAGAAGGTGAAATGGGAGGGGCAAGAGGTGACTGACCATTGTTGACATCTGGGTGCCAGCAAGGGTCTGAGGAAGATTATGCTAGTGGATATGAGTCCAGTCAAGAGGTTCCTGTAAATCTCTGATAACAAATACATACCCCTCTTATCTCCTTGGGAGAGGCACTTTCTATTAAGGAGCTATTTTGTAAAACTCAAGTTGCAAGCAGAATTCCTCTAATGATTAACACGTCTATCTGCAATACTAAATAGAAGCTATTAGCCTAAAGACCATGAGAACAAAGCAGACGAGCAAAATGGAGTAAGAAGACAAGCATTTCACTTTGTTGTAATATAGTGGCAGTTAAGACATGGATGTGGATGATTACTACAGAGTGAGAAGAGAAGAGGATCAAGATAGAAAGGGAAGATATACCTAGGGAACAGCATGAATGGACTGTGATGAGAAGGGCAAAGAAGAGAGTATTTTAGGAGACAGTGGTTCTGCTGTCAAATGCTGCTGAGCAGACCAGAGGTGAAGAACTCTAAACAGCCAATAGGTTTTTGACAGGCAGTTACCCTGGGGAGGGCAATTTCAGGGGTGTGGCAGGGAGGGTACTAGATAGCAGGGGGGTGACATGGAGCAGTGCACTCAGTATGAAAGCAACTCGGGAGGGGGTTGGGTAGGAGAGTGGCCTACATCTGGAAGGGGCCAAAGAAGTTGTTTTTAAGGGAGGAGTGGATTGGACATGTTTAATGCTCTTAAAATGGTAGAGAAGGAGACTTTGTAAATACAGGAGAGGAACAGAACAGTAACACCTTCTCAAGATTGAAGAGAAGTGGATGGGAGATGGAAGCCAGAGCACAACTGGAGAATTTGACGTTAGTTAGAAAACCAAAACCAAAAGTCATACCCCTTCTGTCATGATATTTAAAGAAATGGGGTAGAGAATGTGGGCATGTCAGTAAAGAGAAGGCATACTTTCCTCATATTCTGAGGCAATCTGTGTCTATTTTGCAAGAGGTCAAGTCATATGCTGAGTGTGGGATGAAGAAATGAGGTCAGAGGTTGGTCACGATTTTTAATAGCTAGATGTCAAACTTGAATATTGATCATAGACTCCGAGTTAACCTGGTGCACCAGGCCTGAGTAAAGACCCCTTGGTCCATATCATGGGACTTTTTAAAAAATAACTGTGTGCAGACCCAGGAACTTGTTTTGTACAATCTGTAGGGCTAGTTCTCCATCCTTGATCAGCTTTATAAGCCCTTCCAGAACTTTCTGTAGAGTCTACTGACTCTCCCCTGCAGCACACCACCCAGTGGGCTCCTCTACTGGTGTTTGCTCTCTGGCCTGGAGAGTCAGCAAACATGGCTTTATTCATTTGTGTGTTTGAGTTCCAGTGCCATTGTTTTATCCTTTGATCACTGAGGATGGGAGAATGAGAGTCTGTGTTTGTAGTTTCTCATCCTTTCCTTGTTTATTAATTTCCCTTTCCTGGTTTTCATCTCAGTTATCTCTGTGCTGTGGCAGGGATAATATCTGTAGATCTGTCTCTTGAATAATTCCATTTTTTTTCTCTACAATTATGTCTAGTCACAGTTAATTGCTAATTTAATGCTTTTTTAGAACGTTGCTTTGATTCCTTTTAAACTCTGTCTTTCATAATTAACTGTTCTTGTCTTACAGTTTTTGTTTCTTCTTTTTTTCTTGTTTGAATATTTTATACACTCCTTTTTAGATCACTCTATTAATTCTACTTTCTGGGCACTGGGTCCATTTCTTGTACCTGCTGGCTCTCTTTGGTTAGACATCTAGGATTTTTTTCCTTTGAGCTCATCTTTGGCAAGAAATGTTTTTGATTAACTCTCAAGTACCATGGATTAGGAAGGAAGGCATCTCCAGAGAGAGAGTTTCATGTTTATTTTTGCAGAAACCTGCATCTATCAGATTTAGATGGACTTCAATGCTAGCTTCTTAGCTGAGATTTTCCATGCCAACTCTCTGCAGACTTGGGCCCTGATTTGCTTTTCTATGACCCTTTTCTGTCATGTGTTTTTGGCTGGGAGTGAGATTTCTAGTCCTGTTTTATAGAGGCTGTTGACCTCTGCAGCTCCTGGTTTAAGAGAGCTTATTCTAACTTTCTATATGTTAGAGGGCTGAGGCCTCACATAATTCTACCTGGTAGGAGAGTCTTAGCTCTTTAGGCATAAACTTTGTTCTCATGTCTTCATTGTCTTGATTTGATTTGAATTCAAGTTTTCTCTTTCTCTCTTTTAATTTTTTAATTTCTGGCATTTAGAAATGGCTTTTCTTGTTTTGAGCTGAACTTTGTTTAAAAGTTGTGCTTGGCATTGAGGCTCTAGTTGAGGTTGATAAGTATTAATTTATGAGGTTGCCAAACTGACAGAGATGCATTTTTTCCACAGTAGTGTTTAGTAGTAGCTCAGGACAGGCACAGAAAAGGCAAACAATTGGTTTCATCCATTTGAGTTGGAAGTTTTACCCTGAGCATTTGATACAAAAAAAGGGGCCACAGAAATGTAGTGTATTAGAATGAGATTGATCTAAGTGCTGGGCCCTGGGGCCTGAGTTTGAGAGAAAATGGAGATGTCATGGATAGGAAGTCCAATGAGGTTAAAAATAACAGGGTAGGCATAATAAAGTCAATAAACTATGGAAGTATCCATAGTGTTGATGAGAGATTGGTGAATTGTGTGGTTAGGGGATAAAACAGCTCAAGGTATGGTCAGGGATAGGAAGGTGGCTTGAAGTGTAGGAAGTTGGAGGACAAGGATTAAAAGATCATTGTGTTGGATATGTCATCATTCCATGGATGTTAAGGTTTTTTGGGATAATAACAGGCTTTGGGTATAGGGTAGTGTCAACCGGGTGCTCAAGTCTGTAGTGAATGAAGAGTATAATCATGCAGAGAAGGGAAAAGTGTAGTACAGCAGAGTGGCAGTGCTCTTCCATGGATTCCTGACAGTGTGTAGGGTCCATATACTCAGGAACACACTGGGATCTGGCAAACGCCTGGCCACCCTAGCTATGAGTCTGCTGTTTGAAAAAGGAGGCTGTGTCTTTTGTGGGAGGCCTGTAGGTTGGAAAAGTGTGTGCTGAGGGCTTAGGGAAGTGCAGGGTTCTCCTCAACTCCCTCTCATCTCTTCAGGCTTAAAAATATATATCTCAAAGCTCCAGAGAGGGTAAAATAGCTCTTACATTGATAACTTGATAGAAACTGATATGTAATGGATGTGCAATCAACTAAGTGGTGAAACAGAAGTCTTGATCATATTTTTTTCCGTAACTCTAACACTGATGTTTTAAAATGGATTTTTTAAAAAAATATAAGCTCTGAGTGCCATATTTTGGAACAATTAATTACATCATATTGGCCTCCTGGTCATCATCATCCTTGTCCTCAAGGAGGTACCTGGAAACCTAATTAAACTAAATGAGGTCATTAAATGAGACTATAAGGAGGGAAGGCCTCTGGTGGCACACTGCAGAAGGTGCCCACCAGCCCCTGTGCTTTCTGCCGCCTGGACTCCTGGGTTTGGCTTCTGCTGAGATGACCCCAGCCCATCTCTGAGACTGCTCCTTTCCCTGGCTCCCCTCTCCTTAATGGATTCCTAACTCTGTGAGGAATATCTACATGGCTAGCCATCTGCTGAGCCATACTTTACTTCCCTCAGATACCTACCACCATGGGCAGCAGGGAAATAAAAAATAAAGGTTCAGGATTTCCAAGGACAAGGAGTTACATATTTGGGTTTGAGAATCCCAGGTTACCTTTGAGCTGATGGGATACAATGCTGGGCATTTTGGATTGTTGTAACCCCAGAAACTCCACAAGGATTATGAGCATGGGGCTGTGACATGCTTTTTCTCAGTTCACTTTCCAAAGGAGATAATGAGTCTTCAAGATCTCCTCCTGATTTTGCAGCTTGACCTGAACAATTAGGCCTTGACCCAGCATTGCCTCAAATTCCTAGGAATTCATAATGCAGGAGCTGTCTCTTCGAAGCACCATATTGTGTGTGTGTGTGTGTGTGTGTGTGTGTGTGCGCGCGCACGCGCGTGCGCGTGTGCATGTCACTGTGTAGCTACATCAGAATATTCAATCTTCACATAGTTGTGGTCTCTATACAGATGAGGGTGACATTCCTGTGGTCGCTGAAGTTGTCTGTAATAATGGAGATGGAGTTGAGCAGGAGCTGTGGACTTTTTGTCTCCAAAGCTTGTAGGAGTATTTTTACAAAACTTCACTGTTCCCAGGATGCATCACTTCAAGAAGGTCTCCTGATGGTCTCAGCTGATAAATGGCTATTATGGGGTCAATTTGAGTCCTCCTCAAATCTATCTGTTAAAGCTGTAATCCCGAGTACATCAGAATGTGACTATTTGGAGATAAGGCCTTTACGGAGGTAATTAAGTTAAATGAGGACATTAGAGTAGGCCTTAATTCAATATGATTGGTGTGCTTATAAAAAGAGGAAAGTAGGACACAGATACACACAGAGGGAAGACCATCCATATGAAGACACAGGGAGAAGATGGTCACCTACAAGCTAAGGAGAGGGATCAGAAAAAAAAAATCTGGAGACATCTTGATTTTGAACTTTGAGCCTCCAGAAATGTAAGAAGATACTTTTTTTTGTCTCCAAAGTCACCCAAACTGTACTATTTTGTTATGGCAGCCTAAATAGAACAATTTAATGGCTTTGTATCATTCTGAGCACAGACTGACCACCCTCCTCCCAATTTACAACCTCCACTCTCTCTCCCTAAATCCAAGCTCAGCTTTATTCTCCCAGCTGGCATATGCTCAGTCCGTAGGTTGGTAGGAGCAGGCAGGTAAGGGACCCTGATAGAAGGAGCAGATACTAGAGGCAGGTGAGAGCAGACATTGAGTGGCTCTGACTTGTTCACATGGCTCAGCTTCCTGGGGCATAAAGAGGACAGTTAGGTGGAAGAAATAAGCAGGAGTAGAGGATTAAGGGTAATAAGGGCCACTCATGGAAAAACAGATGGGTCAGGCTCCTCAGCATATTGAAAATGAGATTTTCAAAATGAAGTCTGGCCCATGATAGTCCTCAAGTATGTTAGTGCAGAAGAAAAAGTCAATCAAGCTGACAGAGACTCAATGAGAAGGAATCTGAATAATTGGGTAGTCCAGCTTTGTCACGGGAGGAAGAGATTTTAACTCAGGAAAGTGGGTACCATGAATTTCCTCCATATCATAAGAAATATTAAGGGCATGAAGTAGAATTAACGAAGGTATCAGAACCTTTTCTGATGGTTTCTTGGAGGTTATGTGGGTGCGGGGCCTAGGATGAACCCATGTGTGGTTAGCAGCCACCTTTCTGAGAAAGCTCATGTGTGCCGACACCGTGGTTTGCAGAGGTAAACAGCTCAGGCATGGTCTCCACTCTGACAGCCTGAGCTCTCCAACTACTTTTTGATGTCTCTGAACTCATATTACCCTCCTTCCCTTGGACAAAGCAAGATGACAGTAGCTACTAGCCTTTGAGTCTTTGCCAGGGTTTTGGCCCTGATCTGAGCACGTTGCAGCACATACCATCAGTCTCACGGTCACCTTTTTAGGAGACATCATTGTCCTCATCTTTTCAATGAGGAAACTGAATCACAGGGAGATTAAGTAACTTTCCCAAGAGATTTAGTAACAGCCAGTGAGTGATAGACACAGGATTGTATTAATAGTTCAAAGACAGTTTGGGATTTTTTCAAACAGCAGAATTTGACTGAAAACCCAGGTGACCCAGCCCTTGGTGAGAGATGATGACCAGGCTGTGGGGAGTGGAAATCATCCATGGCTACAGCCACAGGACACCAGGGTACTTTGTCCTGCAGGAGCAGTATAGATACATCTCATACAGAGAGCAATGATCATCAGGTAACAATCTCTCATGCTAATCAGCAACAAAATCCAACTCCTTTTGACTTTAAACCACGATTGAACATATATGACCAATTAGTACACAAAGGTATCTTATTTGTTTTGGGATTTTGGTGCTTTAGAGTTTGGGCTATGGGGGTGGGAGTGATAAGGTAGCTCTGCAGAGTGCCTGGGCGGGGGGAGTTATCAGTGGCATCATCCTGAAGGCAGGCTGACAGCATATGGCTGGGGGTTGATGGCACCAAGTGCAGTAGCTGTTGAGGGGGTAGTACTTCTGGCTGCCTCTGGAGCAGAGATTTTGGCACTTTCTCTGTAGGGAAGATAAGAGAGATGTCACTGAAAAGCCATTGGAATAGAAACCATTAAACAGTGATTTCCTTGACTCAAGGAGTTTGGGGTCAAGACCCATCAGGACCACAGAGTAGGCCTTGTGATGCCTTTTCTCTCCATGGGTGCTGGCCTCCATCCTGGGCTCCTTCTTGGAGACTTGATTCAGGTGTTGGACCTCTGCCCTGCCTTCCTGAGGCAGCCCCAGTGTCCTGGCTCTAGACTCTCTTTGTTGTGATGTGGAGCTTGTCTGCTCCCACCTAGATTGGGAGCCTGGAAAGAAAGGATGAAGTCTGACTGCTCTCATAACCCCAGTATTGCCAGTCTTTCTAGGTGAAAGTGCATTGAAGGGATGACCTCTCTCCACAGCCCTTAGGCCTGGCTCCAAAGCCCAAGCCAAGGGCAGCTGGGGCACTCTTGGATTGGTAACCAGCTGTGAGGGCTGCAGCATAGAGACCTTCTTGGTGTGGAAAGAAATGATGAAGTGCAGAGCTCGTAAATGCTCATCTGCCCATCCACTGAGAGCGTGTTCCCTGATTATGGCCAATATAGCCCTCATTACAGACTTTGAGATGACAACATCCTCCAGGCTCCCTGCCCCAGTCTGTGCAGAAGGTTAGCATGGAATAGCTCAGGCAGATGATTTCCAGATGAGGCAGGAGCACCACTCTTCTTGGGCCCTGGGTCCTGAGTAAGGCAGACTTCCAGTGATTTGGGGGTAACTAACCATCATGAGATCAGGAGTGCTGACCCCAAATGGGGCAGAGCAGTGTGAAGGGTGAACTCTGATAACAAAGTCAGCTCTGCCACTCCCAGCCTTTGTGACCTGAGACAAGTCACTCGGCTTCTTTGTACTTTGGTTTTCCCCTTGGTAAAACTGAGGTAAATAGTAGTACCTACTTACACTGTTAGTGGAAAGAGTGAAGGAGTGAAAACATGTAAAGTTCCTAGGCTAGTAGCTGGCCCATGGGAAAGACTTAGTGCAAATTAGCCATTATTATGATTAAATTCCAAGGAGGACAGTTGTAACAATTTGCTTCTCCTCAAGTCACAGACAATGACACAAGGAGGGAATCTTTACTACCTGGTAAAATCAGAGAGTGTTTGTCATACAACCTTGGGGCAGGGGTTTCACCATGCCTGCCACCACTCATGGCCCTCAGTGACCAGCCAAGGAGAGGCTCAGTATGGTGTGAAGCTCGCAGACCCAAAGGGTCAGATGATCAGTGGGGAGAGACAGTGGACTGGGAACCCAATAGAACTTGCTGGCCTCCTTTCCTCTCCAGCCTTCTTTACTTAAATTGGGAAGTGTGGGGTAATGCTCTAAATAAGTTTTCTGACACTCTTGAGAACACAGGTGAGGGAAATGCATGGGTACTGTGTCCAGCATTGGCCCGGGAGGTTCCTAAGCTCCATTATTCTGTTTATTGAGTATCCTCCTTCACAGATGCTCAAACAGGGCTCTATGATCCACAATCTCAAGACCCCTTGCAAAAAGCAAGACCCCTAGCCCACAGGAAGGATCACTGTGTTCCTGCTTACCTTGTTTTTGGGCTGACAACACATCAGTGGCACCTGGTTGCAGCCTTGAACAAATTCACACAAGGTATCCAGTTTGCCCTGAAAAGCAAATGTGGCTGCAAGGAAGCTCTAGGTATGGATGCTGGCTCCAGAGAGTAGAGTTCTCTCTGGTTCATGGACAGCTCCCGAGGGCTCTGTCCTCAGGAACTCACTGAGACATCACTGCCACCTGGACCTGGGGCAGGGGCCAGGCAACTTGTGTGTTTGGGAAAGAGGTAGTCACTTTGTGTCACAAATTGTTTGGGATCTGGAACAGATCAGTGTTTTGGTATAGGAGGAAAAGTCTGGAGCTACCTTTAGAGAAAAAGTTGAAGGGTTAGAGGATATATATGGGAGCTAAGGAGAAGTCCTGATAGGGTAACATTCATGGGCCTGGGGGATCTAGGCATGTGCTCAAAGAGGGGAGGTGAGAAGGCCTCTAGACTTGTGAGGCACATGAGGAGTAGGGAGTAAAGAGGACCCTTACTCTGCTCATGGGAATGTCCCTGATATAGGGGTGGGGTGGGTTGTATAAAAGAGAATGGCAAAAAAAAAAAAAAGAACAGAAATTGGCCCTGGACCTAGTGGTAGGGGCATCATGGCTGCAGGACTGCTGTTCAGACCCCCTGAGCTCTGGTCAGGTGGAGGGTGGGGTCGGCCTTGTGAATAGATACAAGACCCTGGCAAACAGCTTCCACCTTCTCTGGAAGGTGTGTTTTGGCTTCTCTGTGCCTACATGCTGACTGTTAGGGCTAGGCAGGGCTAGCTCTCCAGCTGCCATCTGAAGCCTGAAGAGGAAAGAGTGGATCTAACCAAGGACAAAGACAGGACCAGGGGAGGAGAGGGCAAAGCTTGGCAGAGATTATGGTATTCATTCTTCCTCAAACTGATCATTTTGTCTCCCTTTCTATCTCTTTCACCTCATGCTCCCTTGTCAGACTCGATTCTCCCTCACCAGGATGGGGAAAGAACATTTTTTTCAGGACCCCTCTACTGTGCAACTCTTGTTGCTTCATCACAGAGGGCCACAAGGACAATGCAGTGAGCTCTTTGCCTTATTCTACTGAGGGGAATTCTGTAAGGAGAGCAGGTCCTATAGGCATTTCTAGGTAGTTTTAATGATGAATAAGACTTGGCTCAGATCTTCTTTTTCCCTCCCTCCCTCCCTCCCGCCCTCCCTCCTTCCCTTCCTTCCTTCTCTCCTTCCTTCCTTCCTTCTTTCTTCCTCTCTCCCTCTCTCCTCCTCCTTCTCCCCTTTTTTCTTTTTCTTTCCTCCTCTTCCTCCTTGTCCTCCTCCCCCCTTCTCCTTCTCCTCTCTCTCTCTCTCTCTCTCTCTCTCTCTCTCTCTCTCTCACACACACACACACACACACACACACACTAAACCTGGAACTGTTTCAAGGGGTAGACTCTGGGGTGGGGACTGAAGTGCTCAAAGTGTTTTGCCCATAAAGCTCCTCTCTTACAAGCCATGCCTTTGGAGCCCAGGTCTGTGTGGCATGAATCAAAAGTCCCTCTCCCTACCCCCATACTCAGCCTGGTGTCACAGCTTTCTCTTGAAGTATCCTTCTCACCTCCATCCTTCTTATCCCGCCTATATGGCACCCATGACAAGGGACAATCACTGCGGTAATGTGTCTGGTGCCTAGAAAGAGAAAACACTGTCTTTTTCCTTGTCTGGCAGCTGCTGGGTACAACACATGCCATCTATTGCCCCCACACCTGTTAGTTTTTAGCCACTCGGCGCATGTTTGTTGGAGAAGTCAAGGAAAAATGAGTAGCACCTTGCACCATAACAGAGTGCCCTCCATGGGAAACACAAACAAACTTCTTTCGGTTTGCAAATATGGCTCTTTCAAGGAAGGCCAGCAAATTCTTTCCTGTCCCCTTGGTTTACCTGAGCCCAACCTTGTTGAGGAAGCCTGGTCTTGGGCTATTTGATATAATGGAGGGGTGTGAGCATTAGCAGATGATGGGGCAATATTAATCTAACTCTGGCAGATCCAGCCTCCCCAGGCCACACTACAATCAGCACAGAAGCCTTCTGAGACATGGGCCTAGAATCTGAGGCCTGTTTTTCACCAGATCGCAGACGTAGGTTACCCCTGTTTCTGGGACACTGTGCCCCAGGTATGACCATTCTCATGGGCCCTAGTTTAGGCTCCCACCCTGGGTGAACCAAAACATGCTCACTTGATCCTTGATCCCTGTGCTCACCTGGGCTGGGCCTCCCTCACAGCTCAGTGCCAGATCTGTCCACCCTTCTCAGTCCTGCAGTCCCTACAGGCTACTCCCAGTCAAGCCCCTTGCCCTGGCAGGAGACAGGAAGGACACTAAGGAGTTACAGCCCAATATACACCAGAGCCTGGAGGAGGGGACCAGGACCCTGACCTGAGGCTCCTTTTCCAAAAGTTCAACTCCTCCTGGGCAAGGTCCATATTATAAACAGTCCTTTGGGAATTAACAAAAAAGCACCTTTTCTTTCAGTAGGGATCATAGCAATTGCTGAAATAGTCTCCCTCAAAATGCTAATGCAGTGACAAAGGCCTTGGATGAGGTGGTGTTGAGAGGATGGGGAGGGTGTTGTTTGGGTGAAATTTTGTGAGTCCCACATCCTCTTTGGAGCCCTTCTTGCCACAGTAATCCCTCTTCTTTCTCCCAGTGCTCTCTGCCCCTGTAGGTGGACCTAGTGGTGTGGGGAATGAAAATAGCCCCACAGGTTATAGATGGCCTAATTGTCAAGGTTGGTGTGCACATCAGTTCTGTTGACATCAGAGTAAAGCATAACTTGCATTTACTAATTTCTGCACTTGCTCCTTGATGGTCTAAAATGTTAAAGAGACATAAAAACAGTTGAAAGGGTGTTGAGTGAGCTGGCTTGCATACACAGGGTACTTGCTTTGTAGAAGCAGGAAAGACTTGAGTTTCATGGTGTCAAACTGGGTGCCCATTGCCTGGGTGTCCACGGCCAACATGTTTCACCACCATGAGCAGTAGGCCTCCCTCAGTTATCAAAGGGGAATCAGAAACTCATTGTGGGATTGACAGGGAGACAGCCAGACTAAGGAGTCTTGTCCTTGGTAGAGGTGCCACATATGTAATTTTCCTCAGCTGCTCACCATTACATGATGACACAGCATGGGGACCACTCCCTTTCCTCTCTCTCCTTCCATCTCAATCCCCATGCAGCCCTCCCTGGCCTCCCAGCCCTCAGGGATGACAGTTTACCCAACCCATGGGTTTTCTCTCTTTCCTTCTCCCCCATTTATAGAAATTTGATCATCCTGCATCTTGCTAGTTTACTTGGTCATTTCAAATTTCTACTTTTTCTCTTTCTTCATATAGATCTCTTTCCTGCATCCTTACAAACCCAGGTAGCCAGTGCCTCTGCCTCAATCTCTCACTGGGGCCAGTCTCTGTCATTTGCTGTTACTCTGGTTACATAGGACACTTCCCATATCCTATGAAGTTGACATTTTACCCTCAATATTCCCCCAGTACCAGTAACAGAGCAGATAGCACACTTTGAGCTCCTATGTGCAATGATGGTGGCCACTTCATTTCTGCCCCTCTGTGCGCAGTATAGGGCCCAGTTAATTCTGGTGCTTAGTAATGGCTGGAGAAGAAATGACAGAAGGCACTAGAGATGTGCAGAGACCTATGTTGATTTTCAAAGGCACAGCTGCCCCAGATACTATGAATCCTCCTGGTCAGCATTATTCTATCTTTGGGGCCATTTGTATCTCCCTTGGGATTTCTTCCCTCACCAGCAGAGGCCTCCTCCAGGATTATGTCCACCTATGTCTTCTAAGGCTGTGAAGCAGCACTGTTTTCAGGGTACCTGGGTTCTCTTCTCCACGTGGGCCAGGGCAGCTCATAGGCCACCTCCCTGAGGCAAGCACTAGGCAGGAGTTCCTTTAGAAGTTCAGACTGTGTCTGAGCCTTGGAATAGAGGACAGTGTATTTATATCTTTCTTCTCATTAGATGACCTCTTATCTAATGGGAACCTGCCCACAGGCAGAATCATAGAGCAGGATCCCTTGGGGCTGCGTGGGCAGGAGTCACTCACCTTCTTCTGGCAGCATGACCGTGAGAGGCACCAGAGCAGCCACACAAAGAAGATCAAAAGTGGAATGAGTGCAAGGAGGTACAGAGGGTTTTCAGACAAGAACTTAAAGGGAGACGGTGGAGCAGGTGTTACGGCTTCCATTAGAGCAGGCACTACTGGGTTAGGAACTGGGAGAGGCACGGGAGGTACCACACGTTGTTGGCCAGGTTCGAGGATAGCTGGACTTTCTTCCTGCAAAAAGGACACATGCCAAAGGCCTGGAGTGGGCTTAGGTGGTCTCTTCCTGGGTGAATACCACCCAGTATCTCCCATGAACTACCTTGTCTACACCCCTACCTGTCGCTTCAGGTAGCTCCACCTGCAGGAGCCATAGCAGGGCTAAGGATAAATGGGCAGAACCCAGAGCCACTGTGGATCCATGTACCACAGACCCCACCACTGGCCCTGATCAGAGGTTCTGCCCCAGAGCCCTGTCAGCCTGTCAGGGAAGTCTGGAGTCCTCAGTGAAATGACAAGCCAGCTCTAACTAAAGGCCTTGGGTGGCAAGACAAGGTTTTTGTGAGGATCACAAAAAGCTAGCTACGACTAAGATGAGTGAGGGTGTGCTGCTTGGGCCCACTGAGATGTGGGTTGTAAGAAAAGAGGCAGGAGATCCTACTCCCTTTCCTCATCTTCTCTCTCACTATTTCTTGGCTCAGCAAACTTGAGCAACTCTACTCAATCTCTCTGAATATCTCTGTTTCTTTATCTGTAAGGAGAAAATGAACAGATACTCGTGAGGTTTAGAGAGAGTTTGTAGAAAGTCCTAGCACAGGACAGGCCCATGTGGGGGCTTAAGGAATGGGAGCTATTGTATTCTTGTTTTTATAACCAAGAGCATCTGTGGACCCATATGCTGCACAACCCTCCCCTAAACCCAGAGCTGTGCTGTCAGAGAAACCTGAGGGGGGGGGAGAGAGCCCAGGAGACAGGGCAGCCAAAAGGAGAGGTGAAGTCGGGGCTGATAGTTGCTGTGCTAGACCTGCAGCCACCAGGCTGCTCCTGAGTTCTTCTCTGTGTGCTCATTGAAAGGTGGGACTTTTCTGATGGGCAAATATGTCAGTTCAGTCTGCTGACCTATGAGTGGATATCCAGGGACAAGTGAAGACAGACACAGATGGAGGCCTGCCAGCACTGTTGAACCCTCACAAGCTGATACTGGACATAAGGGTGGTGGCAATTATGCACATGCATACCTCCTCCCAGTCACACCTCTTCTCCAGCGTAATGCTCTCTGCCATACACATCATGCTCCTAGGCTACAGGGCCCTGATGATTTGAAGCTCTGAACAGCAGGCACCAAAGGGAACAGAACTTAATTTTTAGGTGCCCCTCCCTGGGCTGAATCCCTGACTTCTCCCACAGTCTTGAGGCATCCCCAACAATAGAGGAGAAAACCTTCCTACGGAATTAGTTCAGAGAGTTAGCAGAGAGAAACAACTGAGGAGCATGAGAAAGAAGGAGAGGTAGAAGAGAGGTTGATGACATCTGTAAGATGACAGCTGGTGTTCTCCAAGCAGGCTTAGGGTCCAGAGAGTATTATGATCATGAGTGAGTTCAGAACTTTTCAACATCTACATCAATGCAGTGGGAACACACTCTGACTGAGCAGGGCAACGGTTTGTCACACTACATCCTTTGTGCCTGGACCCAGATTTGGAAGGCCCAGGTGGTCCAGAAGTACTAAACTCTGGTCCTAGCAGACATCCTCCCAGCCTCTCCCACTCACTCCAGCTGGAATCCAGATGCACCATGAACTCTACATCATTAGATCCAGGCCATGGGAGGTGGTAAGTTGGCTGACAGTGTGTGCAGAGTGTTAGCACCCTTAATGGAGTCTGCTCAGAGTTCTAATTGGTTCTTTCACTTTCCTCAGTGACACTTGGGTTACAGAGAAAACTGATTCAGCAAGGCCTGGACAGCTGGCTAGGCCCAGGGGACTTGTAGTTGCACTCCCAGGATACTTCCCAAGCCTGAATGGAGGCACAGCTCCCTAATTAATGGTGGCTTTCTGCACAAACTATTTGCTGACCCTTCCTGAGGTCCTTTTCCCCCTCTCCTGCCTCCACAAGTTGTTTTTCCCTCCAGTGCAGAGAATCTGTATAGCACTGGAGGGAGGCTGAAGCCCCACCCAACACTCACACAGGCCTTACTGATGATGCTAATATTGTCATTGATGAAGCTGGCGCCATTGTCCAGGCTAACTTCCACGAAGACTTCCCTAAACAAGAAAGGGCAGTCAATAACCACCAGTCCGGAATGGCACAGTATTTGCACTAGGCTCAAAACAGAGCCCACAGCTGTCCTTATTGTAATGGCTTTGAACATTATGCATTGGGGTCACCAGAGAGCAGACAACATGGATAAGGAGAGCTCATCCCCAAACATTACAAGGTCAGCTTCTACAAGGAAGACTGACCAGGTAGTGAGGAGCCCTAAATGGGTTAGATGCTTGTGTGGCCATGAGCTAAGTGACCAGAGATGGCTGTTTGGTATCACCATTTCCACTTTTTTGGCTTTGCTCTAAAAGGCTGCCAGGAACAAAAGTACCATCCCTGGGACACATCATCTCTCACATCCTACCTTCCTCGTCAAAGCCACACATAGCAGATCCCTTAGCACCTTAGGAAACCACCAATGAAGGATGCTCAGAGCCTTGCTGAAGAAAGACAGGTGCTTCCCCAGGAGAGGTGGTGTCTCACATTCTGGACACTTCCTGGTAGCAATGACTACCTGCCTAACCTCTGAGCTGGGCACTTACTGGTCTGGATTGTCTACGTTTACTCCTGGACACCTTATGTTGGTATCTTCCACAGATGTGGCTTGTTTATCTGAAATAAAATCACATAAGAACATCAATGGATATAGAACAACCATCACTGAGACGACCCGAAGACTTGCTGAACACAATTCCTGTAACTAAGGATATAAATAAGTCAAATTGAAGATGTGGAATGGGTAGGTCCCACACCCACAATGTGATGACTAAGAAATTGGAGGCACCAAAAAAGTAAACAATCCAATTTTAAAAAGGCAGAAGATCAGAATAGATAGTCCTCCAAAGAGGACATAAATATGTTCAATAGACATACAAAAAATTCTCAATACCACTAACCATCAGGGAAATGCAAATTAAAACCACAATGAGATATCACCTTGTACCTGTCTGAATGGCTATCATCAATAAATCAACAAAGAAGTGTTGACAAGACTGGATAAAAGGGAACCCTCATGCATTGTTGGCAGGATTGCAAGTTGGTACAGTCACTATGGAAAACAGTATGACAGTTCCTCAAACATTAAAAATAGAACTACGATATGACCCAGCAATTCTACTTCTGGATATTTATCCGAAGAAATTCAAAACACTAATTTGAAAAGGTATGTGCACCCCTGTGTTCATTCCAGCATTATTTACAACAGCTGATAAAAAAGCAAACTAAATGTCCATTGATAATAAATGGACAAAGAAGGTGTGTTACATATATACAATGAAATATTATTCTGCAATAACAATGAATGAAATCTTATAATTTGTGACATGTGTGGACCTAGAGGGTATTATACTAAGTGATATAAGTTATATCCATGTGATTTTACGTATACGTGGAATCTAAAAAACAAAATAAACAAATAAAATGGAAACAAACTTATAGATACAGAGAACAAATTGATGGTTGTCAGATGAGAGGGAATTTAGGGAGATGGATGAAAAAGATGAAAAAGATTAAGTAGTACAAATTGTCAGTTATAAAAATAATCATGGGAATGTAAAGTATAGCATAAGAAATATGATCAATAATATTGTAATAACTGTATGGTGTCAGATAAGTACTAGACTTACAGGGGTTATCACTTTGTAAGATATATAAATGTCTAATAACTATGTTATATGCCTGAAACTAATATGTCAATTGTAATTGAAAGATAAAATAAAAATAAAAAAACAACAAAAAAAGGATGTCGATTTACATGTCTATCCATCCATCTTCCCTTTTGCCTACCTTGGCAAGCAGAGCTAACACTTTGTCAGACACCAGCTTCTCTTCTGTCTTCTTCTGGACATACTATGCCCCAGGTACTGTGCAATGCTCTGGTGTTCAATGGGAACAAGGCAGGCAGAACCTTTGCTCTCAAAGACCTTACATTTTAGGCATTTGAGAGAGAGAGATAGACAATGAAATAATAATAAAGACAATAAATGCCAGAGAGTAAAAAATATGCTGTGACATCAGTAAACAAGAGAAAGTACAGAGAAGGAAGGGGAAGGAATACTGCTTAAGAATGGGTGACAAGCTCTATCTTCAAGGATCCAATTGGCCTTTTAGAGAAACTGACATATTTATAAAAGAAATGCTTTGATATCTGAGATACACTTCAAAATAATCAATGATGAGGATATCAGCAAACCCAGATCAGCCAGGGTTGTATATTATTGAACATAGGTGATGTATGCTTCAAGTTCATTATATAATTCTTTTACTTTTGTATATTGATGAAAATTTCCATGGAAAGTAATATTTCTTGGAGGAGAGGTCTGGGATGGCAGTGGTATAGGAGGATGTTTAACTCACGTCCTCCATGAGCACAATAAAATATGCACATATAAAGCAATTACTTCTGAGAGACAACTGACAGGTGATTGAACAACTTCTGAAAAACAAATAAAATAAAGAGACAGATGAGAAATCTGGGATACTGTGGGACCTCTCCAGGATCTGTAGGAACTCTTCAGTATTGAGGCACCAGTGAGCACCATTAGTTATATTCCCTCTACCTTGACAGAGGAGAGGGGACCTCTATCCAGTGCTTTGGCCAACCTGCAAGATTGCCAAAGTGCATTTATAGTCACACTGCCTAGAAACCATTTCCGCTTTGAATAAAGAGAGTATGCGGGATCAACAAGGCATCACCAAACACACCTAGTCTCAGTGTCTGGAGCTGCTGCAGGCCAGTAGATGAGCACCCTAGCCATCCTCAGTGCCCACTCAGCCCCAACTGGCCTAAAAATATCACCTGGCATACATAGCTTACAAAGTGGTTACTTCTATACAAAATCATTTTCTGCACAACATATGAGAAAAAGACAATATAGAGAAGACTGGGGAGCTGTGAGAGCTCTCTGGGAACTTTAGGAATTCTCTTGTATCAATGGTGTAAGTGAGAGCCGTTGTATACTACCCCTTTCATCTTGATAGGGTGGGTGGGTACTCTATACAGGTGCTCTGCCATACCTACTTTATCACAGCATGTTCCTAGCCCATTTAGGCTCCAAATAAAGAAAGCAAGAAAGCAGGATCAGCAGGGCATTACTACACATATCTGTCCTCCCTGATACTTCAGTTTTAAAACTAGTCCCCCAAATGCTGTAGTTATCAGCTCGGTGCCAGTCAAACTGCCAAAACCATCTGGCACACACAGCTTATGCACAGGTCATTTCCACACTAGGCCATTTTTCAAAACTGGGAAGATAGCTGTTTTGTCTAATTCATATTATAGAAAGTCAAACAAAAAGAGAAGAATATATATCAAATGAAGGAACAAGAAAAAAACTAATAAAAAGCCTAATGAAAGAAAGATTAGTAACTTCCCTGATAAAGAATTCAAAGAAACAGTCATGAGAATGTTCACCAAACTTGACACTGCAATAGAAGAATTTAGGGAGAACTTCAACAAAGAGAAAGTCTAATAAAGAATCAAGCAGATTTGAAATATACAACATTTGACATGAAAAAATACACTAGAAAGAATCAAAGCAGATTAGCTAATACAGAAGAATGGATCAGTGACTTGGAAAACAGACTGTTGGAAAACAAGCAATCACAACAGCAAAAAATTTTTAAAAATTAAAAAAAATGAAGATTGCTTAAGGTACTTTTGGGGTAACATCAGGTGAACAAAACTTCACATTATAGGGAATACAGAGGGAGAAGAAAAAGAGAAAGAAAAAGAAATCTGGAAAGGAAACAGATATCCAGATTTAGGAAGCAGAGAGTTCCAAACAAGACAAACCCCAAAAGACCCACATACAGACATATTGTAATTAAAATGGCAAAAGTTAAAGATAAAGACAATTTTGAAGGCAACAAGAGATAAACAACTACTTATGTACAAAGAAAACCCAATAAGACTATCAGATGATGTCTCAGTAGCAACTTTACAGGCTAGAAGGAAGTGGCAGGACATCTTTAAAGTACTGAAGAAAGGACAATACAACCTAGAGTAATTTATACAGAAGATTATTATTCAGAATTGAAGGAAAGATAGTTTCTCAGACAAGCAAAACCTAAAAAGTTCATCATAATTAAACCAGCTTTACAAGAAATTATAAAGGGCCTTCTTTAAGCAGAAAAGGAAAGACCATACCCAGAAGAAAATATGAGAAAGGGAAAAACACTTTCACAGGTAAAGCCAAATATTTAATATAGTGAATATATAATATAGTGAATGTATCAAATATAGTGAACTAGACATTTAAACACCATTATGGCCAAAAGATAAATGTATTAAACTCAATTCAAAATACAATAAGTAGTTAAGAGATACACGATACAAAAAGATCTAAAATTGACATAAAGTGTGGAGAGGGAAATAAAAACGTCCTTTTAGAATATACTTGAAATTAAATGCCTATTAGCTTAAATTAGACTGCTATAGAAAAAGAATAATATGCATAAATCTCATGGTAACCACCAAAAACAAAACAAAACAAAACAAAACAACCCCTACAAAAATGTACAAAGAATAAGAGAATGGAACTCTAACAAAACACTAAAGAAATCCAGCAAACCACAGGGAAGAAAACAAGAAGAATGGACTAGAGGAGAACTACAAAAACAACAAAAAATAATTAACAAAATGGCAATAAGTACATATTATTAATAATTACTTTAAATGTAAATGGATTAAATGCTCCAGTAAAAAGACATAGGGTGGCTGAATGGATTAAAAATCATGATCCATCCACCTGCTGCTTACAAGAGACTCATTACCAAAGACGCACACAGATGGACAAAAGATATTACATGCAAATAGAAACAAAAGCTGGCTAGCAATACTCCTATCAGACAAAATAGACTTTAAAACCAAGAATGTAAAAATAGAGGAGAGAAAAAAATTGCATGGTTGATAGAGGCTCTGTTCATCCCTCTGGTGACCAAATCAAAGTAGTTGCAGAAACAAGGAGCAGCAGCAAGGAAAAATCACCTGAGATTTAGAGGAACAAGTCATACACCTAGGGAGAAATTCAAGAAGGCACCCTGCAATGGCAGAAGGTAGAACAGGGGGAGGACACGGAGTTGCCCAGTCCCTAGCAGCTGAGTGAGAGGGAGGCAGAAGCAGAAGCATCTTAAAGGAGCCATGACTGAGAGAGGATTTTCGCAGTGATAGACCTGCTCACTCTGAGCACCAGTGCCAATTCGGCTGCATGCAAGGGGCACCAGGGACTTACAGAGAGATGTTGGAGTGAGGACCCAGGTGAGACTGGCTCTGTACAGAAGTACTGGCAGTATCCATTATTCCTTGTTGAGCCCTCCCGGCTCCCAGTGCTTGGACACAGTACCTCCATAGCTGAGGGGTCATCAAACTGGATAACAGAGGTCACTCTGACCTGAGGATTTTCTGAAACTCCACCACCCCAACTTGCGGCCCCACCCAAGCCACATCCAGGTGTGTCCTCAGCAAGTCAGGTGCTCCTTGTTGAGCAGCGTCTAGACTCACACTGATGGCAGCTGGCTTTGGTTTCTGGTGTAGCCTTTTGAGGCAACTATAAGCAGAGCATCTGTGGATTCCCTGCTGAATCTTAACAGGTGCTCCTGAAGGGGCAAAGGTTTGGGCTAAATTTGGCCTGCAGCTGAACCCTTCTTAGGACTGTGCCACTGGACACCTACTTCAAAATCCACACTAATAAGGCCAGGAGACTTAGGAGCTTTGTTTAGTACATAGAAACAGAAAAAGAAAGGTAGACAAAATGTGCAGACAAAGAAGCAGAAACCATATGAGAGAAGGGAACAGAGATCCAGAAATAATGGAGTCAAGTAATCTAACAGATGCAGAGTTCAAAACACTGGTTATAAAGATGCTCAATGAACTTTTTGGGAAGTGTAGATAAATTCAGTGAGAACTTCAACAAGATATAAAAGCATAAAAATGGAAACTGAAATTATAAAGGGAACCAGTCTGAAATAAAGAACACATTATCTGAGATGAGAAGTATATTAAATGGAATAAACAAAGTGGAAAAAAGAAGATCAAATGACCTATCAAGAGGATAGGAAAGCCAAAGACACTCAATCAGAATGGCAAGAAAAAATACAAAGACTATAAAAATAATTTAAGGAGCATACAGGATACTACTGAAGGTCAAAATATCTGTCTGATCAGCATGTCTGAAAGAAAACACGATGTTGGACAGCTATTTGAAAAAATAATGATGGAAAACTTCCCTTACTGGTGAAGGAAATGGACATACAAACCCAGGAAGCTCAGACAGTCCCAAAAAGAGAAACCCAAAGAGGCCCACCCAAGACACATCATAATTAAAATTTCAAAGGTTACATACGAAGAAAAATCTTAAAAGCAGCAAGAGATAAGTAGTTAGTTACCTATAAGGGAACACCCATAAGACTGGCAGCTGATTTCTCAAAAGAAACCATGCAGGACAGAAGGGTTTGGAACAAAATATTAAATGTGATGAAGACCCAGGATCTTTAACCAAGAATACTTTATCCAGCAAAGCTACCAGATAAAGAGCTTCTGAGAGAAAAATAAGCTATAGGAATTTATCACAACCATGGCAGTATTAAAGGAAATATTGGAAGGACTTCTTTAAGAAGAAAAAATGCAAAAGACTCACTTCAGATTAAAAGACACACATAGACTAAAAGGAAAGGGGTTGGAAAAAGATTTACTTTGATGGACCTAGAATGTATTTAAGTCAGGTAGAGAAAGATAAACACTATATGATTTCACTTATATGTGGAATCTAAGGAATAAAAAGAACAAACTAATCAAAAACAGACTCAAATTTATTGGATCATTTTGTGGTGGACAGAGGGGAGGGAGCTGGGAGAATGGGGTGAAAAGTTAAAGAAATAAAAATTAGTAGCTGATAAATGGTCATGGGGATGGGGAGTATGGCATAGGGAATGCAGTTAGCATTAACATGTTGGCTAGGTGGAGGGTCAGGGGAGGTAGGGAGCAATCGAGGGGATCATTTTATGAACTATATAAATATCTAACCAATGCACTGTATACCTGAAACTAATTAAAATAAATAATTTTTTAAAAGAATGTAAAAATAGACAAATGAACATTACATAATCATACAAGGGTTGATCCATGAAGAGGATATATCAATTGTTAACATCTACATACACAACATAGGAACACCTAAATATATAAAGGAAATATTAATGGACATAATAAGAGAAATTCATAGTAATATAGTAATAGTAGGAGATTTTAATAACTCACATCAATAGATAGATCATACAGACATAAAGTTAATCAGGCAATAATGGTCTTAAATGTCACATTAGATCTGTTGGACTTAAGAGAAATTTATAGAAGATTTAATCCAAAATCTGAAGAATAGACATTTTTTTTTTCAAGTGAACATGGGACATTCTCCAGGATATACCACATGTTAGGTCACAAATAAATTGATTAAAATTGAAGACATATCAATGGCATTGAAACTAAAAATTGACAGCAGGAAGAAAACTGGAAAAATATCCACAAATTCATGGAGACTTAATATCATACTACTGAGCAACTAATGGATCAAAGAGAAAAACAAAACCTGCCTAGAGACAAATGAAAATAAAAACATGACTTTTCAAAATTTATGGGATGAAGCAAATATATTTCTAAGGGGAAAGTTCATAGCTGTACAGGCCTATCTTAAGAAATAAGAAAAATCTCCAATAAACAATTTAACTTTATATCTACAGGAACTAGAAATAAACAAACAAACAAAACCTAAAACCCACAGAAGGAAGGAAATACTTAAGATCAGAGTGGAAATAAACAATATAGAAATTTAAAAATCAATAGAAAAGATCAGTGAAAATCAAAGAGTTGGTTCTTGGACAACACAAGCAAAGTTGACAAACCTTTAACCAAACTCATGGAGCAAAATTGAGAAAAAGTCCAAGTAAATAAAATCATAGATGAAATGGAAGGTACAATTGACACCACGGAAATACAAAGAATCATTAAAGAATACTAAGAACAATTATATGCCAATAAATTCGATAATCTAGAAGTGAATAAATTTCTAGAAGCATATAACATTCCAAGATTGAGTCAGGAAGAAATAGAAAATCTAAACAGACTAATTAATAGCAATTAAATTGAAGAAATAATAAAAATAACTCACAACAAATAAAAGTTCAAGACTAGATGGCTTCATAGTAAATTCTAACAACAAACATTTAAAGAAGCATTGACCTCTGATCAAGATGACTGAATAGGTAAACACTATGCTCATGTCCTCCCTCAACCCCATCAAAATTACAACTATAGAACAACCACCCCTGAGAATCAGACATTGAGAACCCCTTGGAGCCTAGCTGAATCGAACTTCTATCACAAAGGCTATAAAGAAGCCATGTTGAGATTGGTAGGACAGAGACATGAAACGGGCTAGTGGCACACCCACACATGGAGGTTCAGAATCAATAGGGATATCTTGGTTGCACAGGTACTCCCAAGGAGCATGCAGTCCTAGCCCCATACCTGGTTCCCAAGCCCAGGGTTCTAGTACTAGAGAGAGAAGTCATCACAACAGCTGGCTGTGAAAACCTGAAGGGATTTTGTCTGGATGAGATGGAAGACAGTTGTAGATCCAGATATCCTCTTAAAAGGCCTGCAGATGGATTCACTTGCTCAAAACACTTACCTTAAGCTCCAGAGAAGGGACAGCAGCTCAAAAATGCCAGGGACATATGAGGAGAAATTGAATTGTCTGGCTTCAGGGTAAGGCCTGGAGGAAAATTCTTTTGGAAAAAAGTGCTGGCAGGCATCATCATTCTTTTTCTGAAACCACCCCCCATGTAGCCTATAGTCACAGGCTGGGGCCAAATCTGAGTTTCCATTAATGTGATTAACACTGCTCTTGCTTCACCATGGTGATTCCCTAAAGACTATCCTACCCAACTTGCATACTGCCTGAACCTCTTTTAGCAGTTGTTCCTCACAAGAGTCCAGCCTGGGCCCATGCTGTGTACTTTCCTAAAATCTCTGAAAGATCCACGAACCCCAAATAAGCAGCAGGTAGCCTTGGTATGCAATGTACCTGTTACAAAGCAGCCCCAAGCCCAGCCCTAGTAGCAGCTGGCCTCAGTTTACAGCATAATCTCTCCCAGGTTCCTCCACGTCCTGCAAAGGCAGCTATTAAACTCAGATCACTTTGTAGCTCCTACTGGGTGACCGTGAACCAGACACAGGCAGTAGTTGACTTTGGCCTGCATCACAGCCCCTCCCAAGAGCCTCCAGAACCAACACACCTAGTGGCTGGCTTCATGCCACACCAGAGCACCACCAAATTAGTGCCACAAATGATGCACCAAAAGGGTAGACTCAGCAGGCACCAGAGCCCCACTAAAACAAATTTTGTTCCATGGGGTCAGCCCTGAATAGCAGTTTGTCCACTGTAGTCACAGCTAGTCCTTACAGCCAGCCAGTCAGCTTGAGGGTCAGTCCCACCCATTGGCATGCCAGTAGCAATCCAGGCTCAATTATAACAGGAGAGCACCACAACCCACACAAATAATACTCTTTGAACACCCTACTTAGGTGAACAAGGAGACTGTGCCACTGGACCCACAGGAATCTACTACATAAGACCACTGTTCTAGGACTGGGAGAGGTAGCATACCTACCTAAAACATAGAAAAAAACACAGGAAGGTAGCAAAAATAAGGAGACAACAAATAAACAAAAAACACAAACATAAAAACATGTTCCAAATGAAAAACAGAAAAACTCCAGAAAAAGAACTAAACAAAATGGAGGCAAGCAATCTACTAGATGCAGAGTTCAAAACACTGTTTATAAGGATGTCAAAGAATGTAGGGAAAGACTAGGTAATCTTAGTGAGAACTTCAACAAAGACATAGGAAACATGAAAAGAGAGGTAGACATCATAAAAAAGAACCAGTCAGAAATGAATATAATAACTGAAAAGAAGAACACATTAGAGGGAATCAAAAGCAGAGTAGATGAAGCACAGGATTAAATTAGCAATTTGGATGACAAGGTAGCAGATAACACCCAATTGGAAAAGCAAAAAGCAAAAAGAATAAAAAAAAAAACAAGGATAGTTTAAGGGATGTCTGGGAGATCATCAAGCATAACGACATTCACATCATAGGGGTACCAGAAGAAGAAGGGAAATGCAAAGGAATGAAAAATTTTTGAAGATATAATGGCTGAGAACTTCCTAACCTGGTGAAGGAAATAGACATACAAATCCAGGAAGTGTAGAATCCCAAACAAGATGAACCCAAAGAGGCCCACACTGAGATACATCATAATTAAAATGGCATAGGTTAAAGAAAAAGAGAAAATCCTAAAAGCATCAAGAGAAAAGCAGTTAGTTACCTACAAGAAAGCTCCATAAGACTGTCAGCTGATTTCTCAACAGAATATTTGCAGGCCAGAGACATTGGCACAAAATATTCAAAGTGATGGAAAGCTAGAACCTACATCCAAGATTACTCTACCCACCAAGGCTATCATTTAGAATTGAAGGAGAAATAGTTTCCCAGATGAGGAAAAGCTAAAGGAGTTCATCACCACCAGTATTACAAGAAGTGTTAAATGGACTTCTTTAAGAAGAAGTAAAGAATAAAAATATGAACAAGAAAATATTGCAAATAAAAAATTCTTACTGAGAAAGGCAAACACATAACAAAAGCAGTGGATCAACCAATACTAAAGCTAGTAAAAAAGTAAAAAGGCAAAAAGTAGGAAGATCATGTGTAATTACAACTGCAAATTAAGGGATACACATAGATACACAGAAGAAGTAAATAATTATGACAAAAACATAGATATGGAGGTGGTGAGTGAAAAGGATAGTAATTTTAGAATGTGTTCAAACTTAAGCGACCATCAACTTAAAATAGACTACTGTAAGATAGCTCAGCATATGTGAAGCACATAGTAACCACAAACCAAAAATCTGCAAGAGATGGGCAAGAAATAAAGAGAAAAAACTCCAAACACAACACTATAGAAAGTCATTAACATACAGACAAGATAGCAAGAGACTAAGGACCAGAGAAGAACTATAAAAACAATCAGAAAACAATTAAACTATCAATAATTACTTTAAATGTAAATGGATTAAATACTCCAACAAATGACAAATGGATAAAGAAATTGTGGTACATATATACGATGAAATATTATTGGCTATAAAAAATGAAATCTTACCATTTGTGACAACATGGATGGTCCCTGAGTATACTAAGCTAAGTGAAATAAGTCAGACAGGGAAAGAGAAATACCATATGATTTTCACTTATATGTGGAATCTAAAAAAAAATAAACAAACAAACAAAACAGATGCAAACTCAGATATAGAGAAAAAACTGATGGTGACCAAATGGGATAGGGGTTGGTGGCTTGTGTGAAAAAGGTGAAGGGATTCAGCAGCACAAAATGGCAGTTACAAAACAGTCATGTGGATGTAAAGTACAACTTAGGGAATATAGTCAATAATATTGTAATAATTACATGTTGTGTCAGGTGAATTAATGCAAGACTTATGAGGTAGAATCACTTTGTAAGTTATGTAAATGTCTAACCACTGTGTTGTACACCTGAAAACAATATAATATTGAATGTCAACTGTAACAAAGAAGTATTAAAGCCGGCATTACTCTGCTAACCAAAACCAAACAAAAAAATAACATTACAGGCCAATATCCGTAATGAATATAGATGGAAAAATTTTTAACAAACTATTAATGAACTAGATTCAATAATATTAAAAGATTATACACCATGACCAAATTGGAGTTATCCTTGGCATACAAGAATGGTTCAACATATGTAAATCAATCAACATGATACATCACATTAACAAAATTAAGGATCACAATCCCATGATCATTTAATAGATGCAGAAAAAGCTTTCACAAAATTCAACATCTTTTTATGATAAATACTCTCACCGAAGTGAATATAGAAGAAAAATACTTTAACGTAATATGGCAAACCTATAGCTAATATCATACTCAATGTTGAAAAGCTTTCACCTTTTTCTCTATGATCAGGAACAAGATAAGAATGCCCACTATTACTATTTGCATTTGATACAATATTGAAAGTCATAGCCACAGTACTTAGAGAAGAAAAATAATTATAGGCATCTGAATTTGAAAGGAAGAAGTAAAACTCTCACTCTTTGCAGGTGACATACTGCTGTATATAAATAAAACACTAAAGACTCCACCTAGAAACTGTGAGAACTAACAAATGAATTCAGTAAAGTTGCAGGATACAAAATTTGTTTGCATTTCTATACACCAATAATGAGTGATTAGAAGAAATTAAGAAAACTATTTCATTTATAGTTGCATCAAAAAGCATAAAATACCTAGTAATAAGTTTAACTAAAGAGGCAAAATTGAAGAGTGTATGATATAATGGAGGGATATACTATGCTCATGGATTGAAAGAATTAATATTGTACTTTCTACCTCAAGCAGTGTAAGATTCAATGCACTCCCTATTAAAATACCAATGGCATTCTTCTCAGAAGTAGAAAACGAATCCTAAAATTTATCACAAAAGACAATGAATAGCCAAAGAAACCTGAAGAAATAGGTTTTTGAAGAAATAGGGTATTGTGCTCCCTGATTTCAAACTATACTACAAAGCTACCATAACCAAAACAGTATGGTAATGACATAAAAACATATCTGTAGATAACTGGAATAGAAAGTCTAGAAATAAATCTTTGCTTATATGGCAAAGATATACAACGGGGTAAAGACAGTCTCTTGAATAAGTGAAATTGGGAAAACTGAAGATACATGAAAGAAAATGGAATTGGACTATTTTCTTATACCATATATCAAAATAAACTCAAAATGGATTAAAGACATAAATGTAAGACCTAAAACCATAAAACTCCTAGAAGAAAATATAGGCAGTAAACTCTTTGGCATCGGTCTTAGCTATATGTTTTTCACATGTCTCTTCAGATAAGAGAAACAAAAATAAAAATAAACAAATGGGACTACATCAAACTAAAAAGATTTTACAGTGCAGAAAAGCATCAACATAACAAAAAAGACAACCTACTGAATGGGAGATAATATTCATAAATGATACATCTTATAAAGGGTTAAGATAAAAAACACAGAAGGAACTCATTTTATACAATAAACCCCGCCCCCAATCCAATTAAAAAAATGGGCAGAAGACAGGAGTAGACATTTGTCCAAAGAGGACATAGAGATGGCCAATAGACATCTGAAAAAATGCTCAATATCACGAATCATCAGAGAAATGCATATCAAAATCACAATGAGATATCCCTCACACCTGTCAGAATGTCTATCATCAAAAAATCAACAATGATAAATATTCTAGAGGAGGTGGAGAAAAATGAATTCTCATACACCGTTGATGGGATTGTTAACTGGTGTAGTAGTTATAAAAAAAAGTATGACGTTTCCTGAAAATATTAAAAATAGAGTTGCCATATGATTACTTATAATAGCCAAGATATGAAGGAAACTTGGTTGTCTAGCAATAGTTGAAGAAAAAAAGAAGTGATTATATATGAAAAATTCCATTATATTCTATTATATAAATAATAGAATATTACTCAACAATAAAAAGAATGAAATCTTGCCATTTGCAACAACACAGATAGAATTAGAGGGTATTATGCTAAGTGAAAAAGGACAGAGAAAGACAATACCATATTATTACACTTATAAATGAAATCTACAAAAGTAAAACAAATGAATAGAGTAAATAAGCATAAACAGGCTCATAGATATGGAGAATAAGCTGATGATTGCCAAAGAGGATAGGGTAGGGAGATAGGTGAAGTAAAAGTTAAATAAATACTGAAATAAATTGCTAATTTATTAATAATCTTTGTTATATCAGATGGGAGTATTTCAATTCTTCTCTCCCCAAATTAGAGAAATTTACCATTATCATAGACTTATAAAATGCTTAAAGCTTTTATTAGCTCATAAAAATGTTTTACCAGTTCATTTGAATAAAGAATTCCCAGAGAGGATAGGCATCATTTCATTCTCATTATTTACTTTAATCTAATATTTAACTAATTAAAGTAAAAATAAGACTGGAATTAAAAAATAATGTCTGAACTAGATACTTATTAGAAAAAATAAGCACCTTCTTTCAGATTGGTTTCCTAGTTTAGTATTTGTAAATATGACTGGATGTCATTTTTTAATTGAAAATACTGTTTTTGTTTTTATGTGGACATACTTCTTATAGACTACAGCATTGGCCTCAATTCTCTCTCCCTGTAATACTCTCTCTCTCTCTCTCTCTCTAAGAGAAAAAAAAGTCTCTGGGAGGAAGTGATCCTACAGCTGAAACCAGATGAGGGAAAGCCAGGGAAAGATCTCAGGGAAGAGTGGGCTGTGGGAGTGCATGTGCCAAGGCCCTGAGGCATAACTAGCTGGGTTTGTTGAGCAGGAAAGAAGTGAGTGAGGAGACATGGGCCCTGGGAAGGGGTTCAGGTTTTATTGTAAGTACAATGCATGTGAAAAGGGGCTGGTCAGATCTGGATATGATTTGGGCAAAAGGGCAACAGAACTTGTGGTGGACTGGATGTGGGGATGAAAGCAGAAAGAAATCAAGGATGAAATGCAGGTTTTTGACAAGAGCAGGTGCCATTCATTGAGATGGGAGATCTGAGCAGGGAATCCAGGCTTTCTTTGTTTTTGTTCTCTGTTATTCTGTGGAGTTTGGGGAGGTGACCTTCCAGTAGCTCAGAACAGTTCCATAACTTACAGCTGGAGCACCTTCTCACTCTGAGCCCAATCTCTTTACGTCCATGAACTGTGGAAAAGTGGGAAGGCTCAGTTGCATTTTTGTGCTGGCTTTGCTACCAGCTGTCTACCTGCCCTGCTCCAGCATTTCTGGGTCTCAGACTTCTCCTCTGCAAGTTGGGATCGATGGGAGAAGAGGCTGCATTTTCTGACTTCTGTGATTCTATAGCACAGACCTTCTTCCTACAACCCCAGGGCATCACAGCTCTGTACCTGGTGACCCATGTGGACAGATGTGGCCTGCACGTCCCCCTCTGTAAGATGAAGGTAAGCTCTCTCCCAGACCTGTCCCCCAGGGCTCTGATCAGGGGTGGGAATAAAACTCTGCAGGAGAGGTCATGCTCAGGAGCAGGCCTAGTCTCCAGTGAAACTCTCAGGAGACATCTTCCCAAAAATGCAGTTAGGTTTTAATTGTTCTTTTTAAATTTTTTAAAGATAGGCTTATTGTCTGTTTAGAAACATCCTCTAAGTTTTATAAGACTGAAGTCCAGGTATCACTAAATAGACAAACTTTAAAAAAATACAGAGATCCAAATCAAACCAAAGATTCTCCACACATAGTCCTAATCTCTTAATGTTTTTATAGCTTCTTTTCAACTATAAGGGCATCTTTCAGAAACTAAAATGTCTCATGAAGAAACATTTGTGTGACACTCGTTTCTTTAATTTTACTTATTTCTTTTTCTTCCATAATTCAAGGAAAATTAGGTTTACTACAATGTATTTGAGAGCATCAAAGGTATTTATCTGTGGGTTGAGATGAGAGGTAATGTTTTATTCTTTATCTTTGTTTCCTTGCTTTCTACTCTGTATCATTCTTATAATTACTAATCTAACGATTTGTATTTTTTTTCACATTTTTTCTATAGGTCAGAGCATTCCTTCTAGAATGGTTAATTTCCATGTGGATCAGTTATTTGGCCCTAACTCTATTGTCAGATTAGCTATGAACTTCTGAACAGTGTTATTCCTTCATTGGTGCTGATAATGAGAACTAATTGCCATGTATATTATAGGAAAAAGATTTGCATCTGATAGGTGGAATGCTTGACATTAAGTGAAAAAAATCCAAAAAAGGCTCAAATTGACTTTCCAGTAAGGTGTCCATAGTCTAGAGCCAGGTGATGGCAGGTGCCTATTATACTGAGGGCCCAGCAAAGCACGATTGACTGGAAAGGGGTTTTCAAACCAATATTAACTGATCACACTGAATACTTTGTCAACATTTAAAAATGTCTTGAATTATAAAAATATTACACAATAAAAGCACATTATATAAAACATGTAGAAACACTGAGTTTTATGTATTTCTTTTTATGCTTCTCTACATTTTCTAAATGTTTTCTACATATTTTATTAGAGAAGAATGTAATTAAAAACAATGGAACCAATCCTTCTCAATGAATCAGAACTTCCGGCAAAAAATAGCCCTCCTCGGCCACTTTGACCAGTCTTCAACCAGGTGCAGATTGGCAGTCAGCAGAGAGCTCATGACTGTAGGAGAGCCTGGCACTGGTTCTCCTTGGTGATCTCCAGGATGGGAACCAATACAGACCACAGAGGTAGCATCTGAACACATTTCCTGGGGTATAGGTTGTGTCTCACCTTTTCAAGAACTGTCATCTCAATGAGGCTGAAAATTCAAACTGGGCTCTCAGATCACCCCCGGCTACTTTCCAAATCATCCTGTAGCAGCTGCTGGCCGTGGGAAAACTCTTTAATTGCCCCTGACTTTACTTGTATACATACAAAGGAGTAACAATTGGTCTCCTTAGAGAATTAATTGTAATATGTGAGGCACTTAGCACATTATGTGATCTAGTAAGTGCTCAATAAACGTTAGCTCTCCATATAAAGGAGTTACTCAGTCCTTAAATCACTCCTGAGTAAGTACAGACCAAAAGAAACCTAATTTCCTTGAGGTCATCTACATCCTGTGTGGTGTGAGAACATGGCAAAGGCAGACCTCTGCTCCATTCTGGACATAGTGAAAAGGAGAGATGGCCTAGAAGTGTGATGAGGGGGATAGTTGTTCCAGGTTTAGCAGATGGTCCTGAAATAAGAAGTCATTGAACATAATATAATAATATCAAATGAATGTATCAAAGGCCTAACCGGGAGAGGCGAGAAGGATGCAGAGCATCCAACTGTACATACCCTACACTTTGTGGGGAAGATCACATCCACCTCAGCGCTGTCTGCACAACATCAGCCTGCCCAACTGTACACTTCCTCTGACCACTCACTCATCATGGAGGTCTACCGGATGCCTGAGTATTTCCGTTAATATGTGCATTTTCATTTTTAAGATGAAACCCTTTCATACATTACTGTTGTACATATGCGATTAGACTTAGTGCCACTACCATAAGGGCCCCATTTTACAGAAGAGAAAAAAGAGACTGAGAACAGAACACTCATTTGCTCAAGGTCACATATGTGGTGTGTGCCTGTGCCAAATTTCAGGGCCCCGGCATAGCAGTTGTCATCCTCTCTCATTCCAAGGTGAACACACACTCCTGGGAAAGCTATCAGTGCATCTGGCACAGATTCAGAGTCCCAGAGCTGCCTCCAATTCCCACCAGCAGACTCCTGGGATTTAGGTACTCGCTCTCAAGGGAAGTAAGGGCTAAGGAAAGTGTGGTGGAATGTAGTTTGAGGCAGACCAGAAGACAAACTCATCTGTAGCAGGGGTCAAGCCCTGCTCCAAGATGCTATTGTGGTGCTGGGCTTTGCATATGAAGAAAGAGTTGGCTGGCTTCTCAGCCAGGTTCCTCCTTGCATGTGTCCACATGGCCTCTATCCTCACAGTGCACACAGCAAGTGGTCAGCAAGGGTTTGAAGGCTTGGCTGGCTGTGGAAAATGAAGTATGGTGTGGGAAATTTGCTACTTAGAGGAACAAAGGGCACAACTTACCGAAGAATATCGTTTCGCTGAACTTGAATCTACAAAGAGCTTGGTCCTTGTTCCTTGCATTATTAAAGCCTTTTCCAGAAATCATCAATTCATAGTTTTCTACAAAGACAATTCCAAAAGTCTGTGTGAGGTGGGGCTGATGCTGTCTTTCCTCTGCTCACACAAATTATGGCAGGCACTCTAAAAGAGAATACCCTATGGATTCCTTTTGTGAAGCAGTTGTGTATAAACTAACATCTGTGCACTCTCTGGACCAGATCCTCACCTGGTGTCCCTGAGGGTCCACTGTGAGGAGGCTGAGTTGGGCCTTGAGCACTCAGAAGTCTTCTCACCACAACCTGTAACCCACGGAGCACATAAAAGGCATACAGCCTTAACCGCTCACAGGGACAAACCCTGCTGTGGGTTTCCAATGCTGAAATACCAGGTTTCCCCTAAGAGGTTCAGGCAGTACTCTCCACCAGGCCCTCTTTACATAAATGAGAAAGGAGTGAAGACAATGCAGCGGAAGTCTTCCCTGTCTCATGTCTGAGCTGGGTGCCAGGCTTGGGTGCCCCTGGGATTCACTGATACTTGGGTGTCTATTTCTCCTCCCTGTCATTCTATGTGCCTATAGAAGCCTGGAGACCCCAGGGGCGAGGGAAGGAGTCGGGTGAGTCAGGACAGAGTCCAGGATGCTGTACAAGAGACTCCAGCATGGAAGGAGAATTCTTGTCTTAGCTGCAGTTCTGAAAGTCTGCAGATGGCCACTCTCTTCCTGAATTGTCCTGACCCTTCATGGACTTCACACACCCACCCTGGATTCACCAAGCACTTCCTTTAGCCAGTTGATATGATAGAATGGAGACATTGGTATGCTAAGGTGCAGTTACCCAGCACTTCCCCAGAATGCTGGGCCCCTGAGGTAAATATCAGGGTGTTCAGAGAGGACAGCTAGTGGGCCAGGCCCCTGGGGAGTTAGCCAAGAGAACATATAGGACTGCCTGCTGCAAGCCCCATGTCACTGGCCTCCATTAGTGCCTCCCGGCTCAGCCTTGGCTAATTCCAATCCCAGATGCTTGATTTGTTCCAGGTCAACCCCTCAGCTATGTCAGTACAACCTTGCACCTGGCAGCCCTGATCCCGCCTACGTCAGGTCTTCTTTTAACATCCAGCCAATCGAGTCAAGTTTGCAAATTCTCTGTCCCCCCAAAATAGATTCTTGGCCTGTAAGCCGACTCTTGCCTGCTGACACATTTTGTTATGCTTTTAAGTGTTTCTTAAAAATGGGAGTCAGGTTTAAAAGTGTGTGCATTTTCCTTAATAATCCAAGTGACTAGATCATTGGAAAATAGGACCACCTGGTAACAGTGGGTTCATATTTCTGCATGTCATTGTCGGTGGGCCAGGGTCTGCTGTTCACCTCAGATGGAGGAGAACCCCATGGCCCAGAGCTTGCCTTCACTCTAAGAGTCCTCACACTGCAGTCAATCACCCTTGGCTTGGCTGACTCACTCCTCTTGCTCACCGTACTTGCCTGGCCCCCAATGGTACCCGATGGCAATTACTGTGACCTAGGAAGAGCCCGAACCACATGGAACCATGGGGAGAACACTGAGGCTTTGAGAGAGTGGCAAAGGCCAGCTGATGGCCCTGTGCTAAGAAAAAAGCACGTGGCCCACTCAGGACAGGCTTGATGTGTCCAAGTGATATGTCTTCTCCCATGCACAGCAACCAATAGTGCAATGCTGCTTCTGAATCCAATTCTGCGAGGCTGCACATTCACTGCTCGCATTTCATAAGGACTCGGCCCACCATTACACGTGGCTCTGTATTTGTCTGGAAGAACCAGCAGGTCATGTCTCCTGCACAGCCCCGTTGCTTGAGCCAGCCACCCTAAATGGGGCTGCTGCCCGTCAGTCTCATAGAAGTTCATTTGCCATTTATATTCCAGGATTACTTATTGCAAAGATATATTTCTTTGCAAGGCAGGACCCACCATTAATAATCCATATTAAAATTAGATAAAGTCAGAGGAGGAATATTTCGCTCCCTGAGTGTGAAGAGATCAGGCTTTAAATGTGGCAAAAAGAGCCAGCGTGACCATTCTGCAACAACAAAAGGCCAGAAGGAACCAGAAATGCACAATTCTGCACCAGGCCAAAGCATGGAACTCCTGTGTTCACACAAAGTCATATTCCCTCAGTAACTGAGCATCTAATATGCATCGTTCTTTAATTTACTCTCTTAAAGCGCAAAACCCCTTGAGCTAGACATTACTAGCTCAGTTTTGCAGAGAGAGAGGAGAGAGAGAGAGAAGAGAGAGAGAGAGAGAGGAGAGAGAGAGAGAGAGAGAGAGAGAGTGCGCGCTTGCGCGTGCGCGAGAGAAACCAGGGCTTCCAGAAGGCAAGTGGTTTCACCAATCCCTGACATAGTATAGACCAGGATCTGATCTCCAGGGCCAGTCCCAGGACCCACTTACCACCTCTGCTCTAGTCTTAATTCTGATTTGCTATCGTGTGGCTCCTCTGGGGACAAGGCCTCTGGTACTCAGAGACATGGTCTGTGCTCTTCAGCTTACAGGGCTGTGAGTGTGGTGCCAGAATATCCTGAGAGGGACCGGGGCAGTCACAGGTGAATGAAAGGCCCAGCCTCTTCCTCCATGTATGTGACAGGGGAGAGACAGCATCTGCTAAAGGCAGGCCGTCTGACAGCATAAAGCATAGCCTGTGCCTGCACTGTTCAGGAACCATGCATGCTGCCCCTCTGCCCAGATGCCCGTCCTTCCTCCCTTGTGCTCCCTGTTGCCCCCAGGTACCACTCAGCTGTCCCTTCACTTTTGCAGCAGAGCCCCCTCTGTCCCTAGGTAAGTGCAGCTCCCAACAAGGGTCCTGTTAACCTGCAGGGTGAGGGTTTCAGAATTTTGACAGAAGTAATTTTACGTGCAAGGATTTTTCCTTTGTCCATGCAGTTATTCCTTCTGTTCTCGGTGCCAGAACCAAAATTCCTCCCATAGTAAAAACCACAGAAAGAAAATGGAGTCAGAGAAAGGACAACAGAGACACTAATGAAATAAATTTGGTCCATCCATATAATGGAATACTGTGGAGAAGGTTGAGAAATATTATGTATGGCATGATTGTATGAATGTAAAAATAACCTTATAAAGTGTATTGAGATGGCTATGTACCTATTTAAGATCAACTATTTATAGTAGTTTTCTCTGAAGAGAGCAGGATGGAGCAAAGGGGGACTTTTATCATAGTGGAGGACAGCAGGCATTCCAGAGCTGTCTTTTCCAATGATACGCTTAATTTTGCTGCATTTAAAAAATGAAACTCAATTAAATTAGTCACAGTTAAAGATATACACGAGGAAGGGTTAGGGAGTGAGTTAGCCTGATGACTGTAATTTATCTTGAATTTCATAATATTTCAATTTACCTTGAAATTTATCAAAAATAAGATGGAATGATGAGGAAAGAGAAATATGGATATATAAGTGATAAAATAAGGTCTGATATTACTTTATAGTCGAGAATGATAGGAGGCAGTTCATTGTAAAATTTTGTTCACTTTGCTGTAGGTTTGGTAATTTCCATAATTAAAGTTTAGAATGAATACAAAGAACTGAGTTATTGAAAAAAAACCTTGCAGAAGCCATGGTATAAACTTGTGACAAATGACTAATGACAAGGACAGACTAAAGGCTGCAGGAACCAGCGGTGACATTTTACCAGGAAAGTCTTGGTGGGTAAGGCGCCCTGTGAGCAAAGAATAGGTAGGCTGGACCTGTTCAGCTGAGAAAGGCCTTGTAGAGCATCTAGCCCCCCACAGCCACCTGCAGCCTCTGTAGCGGGAGTCTTGCTAAGAGGAGTCTCAGACTCCATGCCCAGACTGGGTTAGGAAAGTGGCCTTCTCAGCACCAGGACCCCGAGTGGAGAATCTGTTGGAACACACACCTAGAGGCAGTGAGGCCAGCAGAGGCCTCTCTCTGCTCACCTCAGAGCAAGCCTGAGAGGCTGAAGAGGCCTCACGCTCTCCCCCTGCCTGTGTCCTCAGGCATCACACCATCCCCTCACTGATTTTATTCAGAGTGACAGCCTGATGAACTGGCTTCTTCCATTTCATTTGGGGTCCAGGTTCCTGCACTGTCTTTTCCCTTTAAGTGACTGTCCTGCTGGGTGGCAGTTTTCCACAGATGGCAACAGTTTAAAAGGTCAGAGCAGGTGCTGCTGGGCCATACTGGCAGAGGGTAGACAGCAGGCACCTCTTACCTCAGCTAGGCTGCCGTGGGGGACATCCTCACCTGTAGTTTCGCATGCTGCTCAGACACCATGACCTGTGTGTGTCTAGGGGGCATGATCAGAGAAATGAAGATGCTGGGCTCACTGCACAGCTAGGTGCTTTAAACCAGGAGAAGCAGGTAAAGACCCTACTTGTTGTGGGATCTCTAGCCCACCCCCATGTCTGCCAGTCCAGGTCTTAGGTTCAGAATACTGGAGGAATAGGACAGCTGCCACCAACAGCTGGCTCCGCTGGAGAGGTCTCATCCTGCAAGTTCTTTAACCCCTCCTCTCCCAGCCTGGGCTCAGCATGTGGGGTGGGGAGAGCCAGTGATCGATGATAGAGATATTAGTACTGGCCGCTGTTGATTAGGGGTCTACCTGTTTCTAGATTCTGTGCCAGTCCCTGCAAAAATCCGTCGGCTTTTCTACTCACAACAGACCTGGTGGTGGGCATTGTTCTTTCTACTACTTGAAGCAAAAGTGGAAGTCATGGATGCCACATTTGCTTCAGGTTGGTTGCCCATGGGTAAGAGCTCAGATACACACACGGTTCTCCCTGACCCCATGGCCTATTGCTCTATAGCCTTACAGAAAGAGCCCAGAGGCCAGAGCCAGCTGCCTGGGTCTGGATCCAGCTGGATCTAGCTGTGCGCTGCTACCATTGGACAATTGTGCTTATCCATCCACCTCAGCGGCTCAAATCCTAATGGTGTGAACTCTCGAGTCTGCACATCCTGAGCTCATTACAGAGGGAGGACTCCTATCAGGATGGTAATTCCTGGAGTCCCTCAGCACACTGATGCAGGCACCTTCGCAGGGGAGAGAGCATCCTTGTCAAGTTTCAGATGTCAGCGGGAGCACTCCCCACTTAATCACTGGGTGTGGTATTTGCTGTGAGTATTAGTGTGCACAGATGTCTTTTTTTCTGACTCAGTTTCTAGTATGACATTGGACGTTGAACTGCGTCCAAATCTTTCCCTCATCCACCGAGATCATCATGTTTTTGTTCTCCATTTTGCTAATTTGTAAATTGCATTGATATTTCAAATATGGTATGAAACTTGCACTTCTGGGGTGATCCCTAATTAGTCTTGATGTATTTTCCCTTATATATGTTGTTAGATTTTCTTTGGTAGTGTTTTGTTGAATGTTTTAAATATATATTTTCTTATTTTTAATTTCATCTTTTACTTTTGTGATTTCAGAAACTAATCACATCAAATTTATATGGTGATCATTGCACAATATATGTATGTCAAGTCATTCTGTGAGACCTCTTAACTTATACAGAGCTGTATATCAATTATATCTCAATATAACTGGGAAAAAATGTAGTTGGATACACCCACAGCACAACCTCTGGCAAACCCTGGCACAGATATGCACTTAAATATATACACAATGCACATTGTCATACAAATAACCCATGTATAAACACACGACTTCCTCAATCATTCTATATGTACTCAGACAACTCACACCACACTTAACATGACATGTACAACACACTCTCATGCACCACACACAGTGAAACCATGTGCTCACAGCACACCCACCAGCACATGGCATAGACTTACAACAGATTGAAACATATACTCCTGTGTTTACAATAGCAACTTTATATCTTACCTTTTAAGCAGGTCTTGGTAGTCTCCATACTTGTAACCTCAATACAGGCCTTGTTTGTGACCTGCAATAGAGAAAAGGGTGGGAGGGTTAGAAAGAGAGTACAGGTCATGGTGGGAAGCCTCTCCTTCCCCCTTCTAACATTTAATACCCACTCACTGAATCAACGATGTTTTTTAAAGACTTAAATCCAGATTTTACTCCAAACGCATGTTCCTTGGTGTCTGCCATTGCCAGTAGCTACAAGGGAGAAGTGATGGCATAAGCTATAGCCAGGGTTTGGGAACACAGCAGGTCCCCATCCCAGGAGACAATCACTGACTTCAGGCCATTTTACACTCCAACAGCCAGACCTTGGTGTGGGCCAGCAGCCCATCAGCCTTAGGGAGTGGCAAACCCTTCCACCCACTCCTCTGGTTTGCAGGTTGTACACAACACCTGTTATTCATTTCTGCAATGGTTCTGTGTTGTCCAAACACTCGGGCTGGGTTAGAGGATCATCCTCTGGGGGACCTTGGGAAAGCTGCCTTTGAAAATAATCCCCAAATTGGCTCAAGTATGGTTCTGGTTACCTGTTTGGAATTACCTGTTCTTCCTTATAGCCTCCTACACCCACACCGATAATAATAGCCCCCATTTTTCGAGCCTTCGCAATCTATAGAAAAAAGTGTTGCATATAAATCACCAAATACAAGAGCAAAATGCTAGTAATAATGAACTAGACTCACTTGATCCATTGTCTCTTGAAATGGCCCTGCTGTCAGTGTTCCATCGGTCAGAGCGATAATTGTGGAGGGAACCTTGTTTCCTGTAGAAAAATCAGATATCGACTTGGTTAATAAGGCACCTGGAGTGACTCGTCACAGGCTACCAGGGCCATAGCACTGCTTCCTACACCTCCTCTTCTGGTGGAGAGGCTGCCCAGACCCACATACTCACTATACAGAGCTCTTAGAGGGCTTTGCAGCCAACTCTGGAGGGAGAAGGGGCCTTAGCCTAGTACCCAGTTTATAGATGGAAAGACTGAGTTCAGCTCAGGGTTCTTCCTACTGAACTCTCACTATTACCAGATGGTGCAGCTTTTGCCCTGAAAAGCAATTTCAGCTGTTTCTCTGGATAAGCGTAACTCTTTCAGATGAGCAAACGGAGGAACAGCCAGACCTCACTGTGTAATTGTATCTCAGGCTGAGTGGAAGACTAAGCTCCTGCTCCAGACAGTGCCTGTGGACACCCCTGCTGGTATCTATGGTCCCGGAAGTTCAGAACTCAAGGTCAGAGACACTGGGCAGCAAATTGCATGTCCAGCTCATCACTGTTCCCACCAGCCCCACACATCTTTCCTGACCAGAGCTGTGACCCTGCAGTATAGATAAAGATGGTTCTGGGCTAAGCATAGCCTTTTCCACTCTTGGAGACACTGTCACAGGATGAGATCAACCAGAAGGAAGAAGTTGAAGGGAGCAGGAATCAGAGCCAGACTGTGCAGGAGACGAAAGTGTGGTAAGGGGAAATCCAGCTCTTTTTTTTTCCATAAAATGAATCCTATATGTCCTAGGTCCCCTGGCTTTTTTCTTTTTTTTTTATGCAGTTCAACTACAGGTCATATTTAATAAGAACCAAGCATGTATCCCCATGTCCCATACAGTACTGAGAAACACCCCTGGGGTGATTTTTAACCTCACTGTGCAGAGGAGGAACCTGAAGCACACAGAGAATGAATAACTTGCTCTAATGTCTGTACTAGGAAGTGGCCATGGTGCGTCTGCACCCAGACCTTGCTGAGGCCCTGTTTGGCTCTGACTCCTGACCCATCCATAATGAGGTCACCAGGCAGCTTACCACCAGAATTTGCTTGTTCAATCTGTTCATTTGCCTATAACAAAATGAAGACATGTTGAGGAAGGGCAGTTTGATGACCCAAAAACACTCGAAAAACTTGAAAAAGCAGAGTAAATACTCAGAGCTCTAACAGTCTGTACCTTTTTAAATCCTTCCTGCATGTGTGTGGCTCCTGAAGGCACTACATTCCGAAGTTTGATAAGACCTTCTTCTATTTTTTTTCTTTAAAAAAATGAAAAAAGATTGTGGTAGAATGAGAAGTTGATCATTAAAAACAGCCTCGAGCTCTCCTGACACCGATCTGCACCATGCAGACCTGCCTGGGCAATATGGGACACAGTAAAATAGCCCCGTCATGACCATTCTGCCCTACATCTTTGAAATTGATAAGCCTTGTTCGAGCCTTCTCTGTCCCCCATCTGGTGAGGAATTGGATAGGGCTTGGGAATATTGCCTTGTTGGCCCCAAAGGTACAGCCTGGTTTTCTGTGCCTTAATTCCTATCTCAGGCGTGTAAATAAACATCAGAGGACCTCACTAAGGGCCACCTTGACTGTCCTTGGTCAGAGTGGAAAGCATCCATGGATGTAAAGTATGACAACCACACTTACAACATGACTGGAAAATGTGAAGCTCCTAAGGTTGCCTTTCAGGTGTGCATGTTCTCCTCCAACAGGTGAGGCTAAGTTTGGAAAGGTCATCTTGTTAATCTGGCTTTCTGTGCCTTATTCCTGTCTCAGGCACATAAACATCATGGAAGCCTTGACAATCCATGGTCAGAGTGGGGAGCAACCATGGATAAACAACGTGACACCTGTACTCACAACGTGAGTAGAAAATAAAAATCACCTCCAATAGTACACTCTCTTCCAACAGTAAAGGCTGAATTTGGAAGGGCCATCTTGCTAATCCCCTGCCTGTCACCTTCCTCCCCTGCTACAGACCCTAAAGTTGATTCATTACCCCCAAGCCACTTCCCCTTCTGAATTGTCTACAGGAAGTCCAAGCTACTTAATTAGAGTGATAAGGTTCCTAGCCATCACATGCTCCTGAAGAACAAGACCAAAAGCTGGCAAAGTGACCCTGAGGGCTGTCCATGAGCAGAAGATCATCAGCCTCGGGCTACCTCTAGTATTGGCCTGTCAGCCACTGTCAAAGCAGAGAGCAGGCTGAAGTGGACACACAGGCGGGCGAGACGAGTGGAGACTTGAGTCTTAGCTAATGCCATGTGATGGGACTGAGCTGCACAGCTAGGTGAAGCTGAGCCGGACTCTGAAAGCTGCTTCTTGCCATAGTGGAAAGTTGCTGTCCTGGGTGAGATCTGAGAGCCCCAGGTCCAGCACTGCCTGGCCCAGCCCTGCTGGCCCAGCCCTGCCTGGCCCAGCCAAGGAGGTAAGAGGACTGAACGCCGTGGCCAGTGGAGTGAAGCCAGGGCCCCTGCCCAGCCCACACAAACACCCTCTGCCTCTCGGCACCCACACTTCAGAAGATTTTTGCTTTGTCATCAGCATCTCAAAATATGCTGGAACTGTCAGCTCTCCCCAGCTCTCCAGAACCCAGCTCTCCAAGCTTTGCTCTTTTTAATGGCTCTCCATGGTGCTGTCAGTCCAGTCCTATGCCCAGTTCTGCTCCTGGGAGAGACACCAGCCTCCTGGTGCCCTCAGCAAGCCCTCTGACTCTTAAAATGTCACCCTCACACATGATTTCATAGTTTTCCATTTCCCTGAGCCCTACATCTACTCCTGACACACCCTTCCTCATGAACAATGGCCCCGCCTTCACCCCCAGAGAAGACCTGGGAGTCTCTCCACAAGTCTCCCCACGGCTTGTCCTGGCTGGGCCCTTAGGTCTCTGCCTCAGGGGAAGCAGTTGTCTTCCTGTCACCCACAGGTCAACTTCCACCAGAGGCTCACATTCAGTGCCTTCTGCCTCTCTCTCTGTCACCTGCCAGTTTCCTCCCAATGAACTTGCTTTCATCCACCTCAAACCCACTCGGGTCTCTCTCTCTCTCTCTAAAAATACAAACCACAAGTACATACAAAGCCACATTTTTCTCTTGTTGAGAGAGCCACCAGTTCCCTCCCCACTTCTCCTCGAAGCCAGACGTTGGGGTGCCATTTCCATGCACTGGCACCACCACACCCCTCCCCTGCAGCCTGGCTGTTTCTGCTTCACTCGGCGGTTCCTGAGTCGATCCAAAGTCCTGAATGGCAACTTTCCCTGACAAATCCTAGGACCCTTCTGTCCTAAGTTTCCTTAACTTCTCTTTGGTGCTTTACCCACTCTGAATTGGGTTCAGTTTTTTGTGTCCACCAGAATCTTAACCTCCCAGCTACTCAGAATCTCCATAACTTTTTACCACCAGGCCTTTGGGCACACCACCGGGCCCTTCTATGGCCCTCCTAAGAAGCACGCGTGTCATGCCTTCCTCAAACACCCCTCCCAGCCCTGTGTTGAGGATCCCACTCATGAGGATCCCTGTCATAGTTACACCAAGGGACCTAGCTTCCCTCCAGCGAAGCCTGTCCTTTCAATGCCACCCACCTCTTCCACCCTGGGTCTGTCTCTGTTATCCCCAAAGCCCACAGGCCCAGAGCAGAGAGTGACACTGCATGGCAGGTGCAGAACATAGGCCAGTATTTACAAAGGATCCATACATCTGCTCTACTAGATCCAGAGTCCTCACAGCCAGCCTATTCTAAGAAAAAGGAAGAGCACTGAGGAAAGGACTTAGAGCACGAGGGCAGGGCTTAGAGGGGGCAGGGATGGTCTAGAAGCACCAGGGTCAGCCAGTGCCAATGCAGCCAGGAGTCAGAGGGAACCGGAGAGCCCGGGCTGGAAAATAAGGGTAGGCACTGAGGGGAGCCCAGGCCAGCTCAGCTTGCACACCAGTGGGTTCTCCACTGAGGCCTCAGGGAACCCCTCACTCCTTGGCTCTCCCTGTAGCCTGCCCGCTGGGCTTTCCTTGGGGGATCAAAACAGTACTTACCTGTCTGAGGTGAGTTTCAGGAGGGTTTGGCCAACTGTGGAGAAGGTGATGAAGGACATCCGCAGTTTCGGGCTGAGGAGGAAGCACTCTTCATGAGATGTCATAAACACAGGCTCAAAATAATGCTAATAAGCAGTCATAGAGGAGCGCATGACTATTCCCTGTTTCCCACTCCAATTCTTCCTTTTTGGGGACCATTTCCCAACCCTGGAAGTTCCTATAACTTTAGTGAAGGATTCTGAGGTCTGAGGAGATGATGGTCCTTTTATGAAGAGAGAACCAGAATGGCATTCTGTTCTATCCCTATACTCCGAACACCCCTAAAGTCTCCCACACTCACATTCGTGTGCACGCATAGCACACACACACACACACACACACACACACACACACACACACACACACACAGAGGCATGGGCCAATGCACAGCGTACACTTGAGGAGAAAGACACCCAGGCATCCTGCATGAGGATCTCTCAAGTGGTCTTTTCTGCTGTAAAATTCTTTTGATTTTCACTGCCCTTGCCTTCTTTCCTGTCTTCACTGCCTCATCTCATCTTAAATTAATCTCGTGCTTGGCAACCATTTTATATTCATCTGTCACTTCTTTTCTCCCTGGTTGCTGTCTTCAAAATCTTTCATCATCCCTTATCTAAATGGCTACCATAAATCCCTTATCTAAATGGCTACCATAAATCCCAAGCTTTCATCATCCCTTATCTAAATGGCTACCATAAATCCCAAGCTTTGCTTGCTACTGCTCCTAGCTCTTGTTTCATTTTACCAACAATTATCAGACTTTTCTTCTTGTATCACAGCTTTGATCACTTTATACCCCTGCTCAAGAATCATCCATAGTTCTCTGTTGCTCACAGCAAAAAATCTAAAACCCTCAGTCTGGCATTATGTGCCCCTATGGCCTTAGTCCCAAGATGTCTGTTCTAAAATCATCTCCCAGTTTTCCTCTGGGTTAACCCCACTCTCTTGCCTTACAGACCACTCATGCCACAAGAAGTCTCTCTGATTGTTCCTGTTATCTAGTTTTACCTTCAGAACTCAGTTCAAACTTCCAGAGGTTTGAAGTCATCCTTGCCTTGTTTTCCTAGGAATTTTTGGGTTTTTTTTTCCTTTACGTTGCCTTATATGTCCTTTGTCCCCAGCACCATTTAACCAAATGTTTAGTTACTGTGTTACTTTTTTGCTTGTTTTCTAAATTGTAAGGTCCTCAATGCCATACTGTGTCACATGTACTATGATACAACTCCTAATCAGGAGCCAAACAAAGCTGCTGAGGCTCAGTGGGAACCAGTACGATCTATTCTTTCTTCCTGCTTCAGAATACTGACCCGATGGATTCCCATTCCCACTGAGTCTAAATAGCTGTGTACTCTGCCTGGCAGAGGAAAACATCCCCCAACATAAAGAAGCCATACTTTTCAAACTTCTTTACCACCTCTTCCACAAGGTTGTAAATGTCCATCCAGTTGTTGTTCACACTGCCCGACCTGAAAATGAAGACTCATATCAGAGGGATGAAGAGCATCCATCCTGTGGGCATTGTTTCTTTCTTTACTGCCTTCCATCAGGCCCTTTATCAAGCTCCTCCCTATTCCTTGTAGCTAAAGGCTGCCATACACCCTCGGAAACTTCAGTGGGTCACCCTTGTGGTGACTGACATCAGTGGGTGTGGTAGGAAGGTTGGCCAACCAGACCTGTGTGCTTGGGATTGAGGGGCTTCCAGAGATGAGGGTCTTTTGTTGGTAAACCAACATGGTTAGTTACACTAGGTGGGCCTGTTAGACAAGAAAGGAGGTAGGATGCATTGGTTGGAAAAGCCTCTAATGATTCTGATGTGTTGGAATTCTTGGTCCTCCACTTCCTTTTGGAGATAAACATTACTGGCTCTCTACTCCTCTCCTCAAGTAGAAAAGAGCATACCACCATGGAACACCAATCTACAAAAGTAGGCAGAAACAAAGGAAAAAGGAAACAGGGAAAATACAAAACCATCAGAGGACAATCTACAAGATGACAGTAGCAAATCCACACATATTAATAATCACTCTAAATATAAATAGATTAAATTCACCTATCAAAATGCACAGAGTGACTAGACACAACACACACACACACACACACACAAGACTCAACTATATGTTGCCCACAAGAGACCCATTCGGTTTTAAAGACACATGTAGGTTCAAAAGGAAGGGATGGAAGAAGATATTCCATGCAACAGAAAACCAAAAGATATAAGGTAGGAATACTTAGATCAGACAAAATAAAATTTAAGTAAAAATGTAATGAATCAAAGAAGATCATTATGGAATCATAAATTGGTCAATACATTAAGAAGATACAATTGTAAATATATATTCACCCAACACTTGAGCACCTAAATATATTAAGCAAATACTAACAAGACATAAATAGAAGAAAATAATAGTAAGGAACTTTAATACTCCATTTTCAGCAATGATTTTGTTGTCCAGAAAGAACATCAACAAGGAAAGCTTGGAATTTAACCATACTATGACCAAATTGACTTAATAGATTTATTTGAACATTTTATCCAACTGCAGCAGAATGAACATTCTGCACAAGTCCATACAGATTACTTCCAGGATAGATCATATGGTAGGACACAAAACAAGTCTTAGCAAGTTTAAGAAGATTGAAGTCATATCAGCTATCTTTTCCAACTACAATGGTATCAAACTAAAAATCAATAAGAGGAAAGCTGGAAATCAATTATATGTGGAAATTAACACACTTTTGAACAACCAATGGGTTAAGGAAGAATAAATAGAAAACAAAAACATCTTAAAACTAGTAAAAATGGAAATATAATATACTAAAACCTAAAGGACCCTGAAAAAGCAGTTCTGAGTGAAAAATTTAATTTTTCTAAAATTAGAAAAATGTCAAATAAAACTAATTTTACACCTCAAGGGATTAAAAATAATATCTGAATAAGCCCAAAGTTAGCAGAAGGAGAAATAATAAATTTTAGAATGTAAATAAATGGAATAGAGAACAGGAAAATTGAAAGGACCAACAGAACTAAAAGCTGTTTACTTCAAAAAGAGAAATTGAGAAATACTAAGAATAAAAGGGAATCAAATAAAATTGGAAATGAAAGAGGAAACATTACAACTGATGTTACAGAAATATATAGGATCATAAGAAACTATCCTGAAAAATTATATGCCAATGAATTAGACAACCGAGAAGAGATTGATAAATTCCTAGAAACACACAACATAGCAAGACTAGGTCAGAAAGAAATAGAAACTCTGAATAGACCAATCTCTCTGTAGAGAGATTGAATCAGTAATTAAAAACTTCTCCATGTAGAAAACCCTAGACTAGGAGGCTTCACTGGTGAATAGACCAAATGTTGAAAGAATAATTGAAGCCAACCCTTCTCAACCTCTTATAATAAATTTAAAAAGAGGGAACACTTACATATGCATTCTAGGAGGTAGCATTACCCTGATACCAAAACCAGATAAGGACACTTCAAGAAAAGAAAACTATAGACCGATCTCTGATGAATATATATGTAAAAAGGCTCAACAAATCATTAGAAAACTAAATTCAAAATAACATTTAAAAAGATTATATACTATGACCAAGTGAGATTTATCCTTGGCATGCAAGAATATTTCAACACATGCCAATTAATAATTAGGTAACAGTACATTAGTATAAAGAAAGAAAAATAACATGATAATCTCAATAGATGCAGAAAAAGCATTTGATGAGATATAATAATAACCTTTCATGATAAAACCCCCAAACAGATTAGATAATGAAGCAATGTACCACAACATAAATAAGGCCATATATGACAAAACTTTTATACTCAGTAGTGAAAAATCGAAAGCTTTTTCTTTAAGATCAAGCTCAGGCAAGATGTCCACTCTCACCACTTATTTAACACAGTACTGGAAGTCCTAGCTAAAGCAATTAGCGAAGACAAAGAAATAAAGTCATCTAAATCAGAAAGAAAGAAATAAACCTGTCATTATTTTAGATGATATAATTTGTACATAGAAAATCCCAAAGACTCAACCAAAAACTCATTGGAACTAATCAGCGAATTCAGTAAAGATGCAGGATATAAAATCAATATATAGAAATCAGTTGCATTCTATGCACAAAGAGTGAAACATCTGAAAGAAAAGTAAAGAAAACTATCACATTCATAGCAGCATAAAAACAGTAAAATACTTAGGAATGAATTTAATGAAGGAAGTGAAAGATCCGTAAAATAAAAATTACAACAAACAAACAAATTAAAAGATATTCCATGTCCATGGATTGAAGAATTAATATTGTTTAAATGTCTTTACCACTCAAAGCCATCTATAGATGCAATGCAATCTTTATCGAAATTCCAACAGCATTCACAGATAGAGGAAAAAGAATCCTAAAATTTGTATGAAACCACAAAATACCCAAAAATAACTAAAGAAATTCTGAGAAAGGCAGGAGGCAGGAGGCATCACACTTCCTGATTTCAAACTGTAATACAAAGCTATAGTAATTAAAGTGGTATGACACTGGTATAAAAATAAGCCAATGGAACAGATTAGAGAGCTCAGAATTAAACCCCACATGTATGTTCAACTAATATTTGACAAAGCTGTCAAGAACAACCAATGGGGAAAAGATAATCTCTTCAACAAATGGTGTTGAGAAGGTAGATAAATACATGCAGAAAAATAAAAATGGATCCTATTTTACACCACTCACTAAAATTAATTTCAAATGTATCAAAGACTTAAACATAAGATCTGATATATATTCCTAGAAGAAAATGTAGGAAAGAAACTACTTAAAATTGGTTTTGGTAATAATTTTTTGGATGTAATATAAAAGGTACCAAGAACAAAAACAAAAATCAACAAGTAGTCCTACATCAAAGTTAAAAGCTTCTGCACTGCAAAAGCAACAATCAACAAAATGAGAAAGCAACTTAGAATGGAAAAAATATTTGCAAATCATATATTAGATAAGGGGTTAATATCCAAAATGTAAAAAAGACTCATACAACTCAATATAAAAACAAAACAAAACAATCTGACAAAAAATGGGCAGAGAAGTGATATAGACAGGTTTTCAAAGAAGTTATCTGAATGTCAAACAGGTATCTAAAAAGATGCACAGTGTCACTAATTATCAGGGAAATGCAAATCAAAACCACAATTATGTAACACTATACCCACTAGAATGGCTATCATTAAGATGACAAGAGATAACAAGTGTTGGTGAAGATGTGGAGAAAAGAACTTTTATACACTGTTGACAGGAATATAAATTGGTTTAGCCATTATGGAAAATAATATGGATGTTCCTGAGAAAATTTAAAACAATCCACCATATGACCAGCATTCTCACTTCTGTATATATATCTAAAGAAAATAAAAACAAGATCTTGATGATATATATACATTCCATGTTTATTACAGCACTATTCACGATGGTCAAGATATGGAAACAACCTAAATTCCCACTAACAGATGAATGGATAAAGATGTGGTATGTATATATACACATACATATATACATATATGTATGTATATATGTACATATATACATATATGTATGTATATATATGTATACATACATATATACATATATGTATGTATATATATGTATGTATATATATGTATATATATGTATACATACATATATGCATGTATATATATGTGTATATATATGTATATATACATATATATGTATATATAGATATGTATATATATATGTATGTATATATATACATATATATATATTATGGAATATATTTCAGCCATTTGCAACAACATTAATGAATCTTTGAGACATTTTGCTAGGTGAGATAAGTCATACAGGGGAAGACAAATACTTTATGATATCTAGAAAAGCTAAAATTGTAAAAACAGAGAGCAAGTGGTGGTTACCAGAGGATGGGGGTGGGAGGGTAAACAAGAGAGATATTGTTTAAGGGTAAAAACTTGCAAGTAGTAAACAAATAAATCCTGGAAATCTAATGTACATTTTAGTGAATATAAATAATAATATTGTATTATAATCATAAAATTTACTGAGACTAATCTTAATTACCTCTGTGACAAAAAATAACAATTATGTGATGTAATAAAGGTGCTATCTACCGTTTTACAACTGCAATCATATTGTAAGATATAAATGTATCAAATTAATATGTTGTACATCTTACATTTATACGATGTTGTAAATTGAACAATTCAATAAAAGTATTTTTTTAAAAAAAAGAAGGAATAAATGCAATCAGGAAAATGACATATGAACAAAATGAGAACATTAACTTATAACCATTAATGTCCTTGTAAGCATGAAGAAAATATCTATAATAGTATGTACATAAAGGAAATGAGATGGGAATCAAAATTTTGTCACTACAAAAAATCAACTAAACACATAAGAAAGCAGAAATAGAGAAAATGAGAAATAAAATCTAGAAGACCTACAGAAAACAAATAGCAAAATGTCAGAAGTAAGAACTTACCTATAATAATTACTTTAAATGTGCATGAATTAAACTCTCCAATCAAAATGTTTATATTGCATAATGGCTTTAAAAAAATCCAATCATATGATATCTAAAGAGACTCACTTTACATGTTAAGACATGAATATATTGCAAGTGAAAAGATGACAAGTGATATTCCAAGCAAATAAAAACCTAAAGAGAGCTGACATGTCTATACTATAATTAACAAAGTAGACTCTACATACAAGTAAACTGTTACAAAAGGCAAAGAAGAACACTGTATAATCATAAACGCATCATTTCACTAAGAAGTTAAGACAATTATAAACAGATATGCACCAAATATCAGAGCAGCAAAATTTAGAAAGCAAATATTGACAGAACTAAAAGAAGAAATAGGAACCTCTATTGAAGACTTCAATACTCACTTTTAGTGATGAATAGAACTACCAGAGAGAATATAAGAAAATAGAGAAATAAGAGAATAGAAGATGTAAACATCATCATAAGCCAATTGTACCTAATAGAAATGTACAGAACACCCTACCCAACAATAGCAGAATATATATTTTTTTCAAGTGCATATGAAATATTCTCTAGGATAGTTTAAATATAAGGCTTCAAGATATTTATTAACAAATTTAAAATGATGGAAATCATCCAAACACTGGAAATCACTTCCAATCTTAATGGAACAAAGCAAAAAATCAATAGCAAAAGCAAATTTGGAAATTTACCAATACGTGGAAATTAAACAATATCCATTTAATAAACCAATGTATCAAAGAGGAAATAACAAGAATAATTAGAAAATGCCAGGAGACAAATGGAAATGAAAACACAACATACCAAAATATATGGAATACAGCAAAAGCAGAATCAGAAGGAAATTTACAGCTGTAAATGAGTGCATTAAAAAAGAGAAAGATTTTAAATTAATAAACTAACTTTACAACTTATGAATATATGAAAAGACTAACCCAATCAGAAGAAAGAAAATAATAATGATTATAGCAGATATAAAATATAGAATAGAAAAAATAGAGAAATACCAAAGAATTAAAAAATTGGTACTTTGAAGGATCAACAAAATTGATAATTCTTTATATTGATTAATTTAAACAAAAGAGGAAAGACTTAAATTACTGAAATTAGAAAAAAAAGTAGGACACTACTATTGATTTTATAGAAATGAAAGGATTATAAGCGAATACTATGAAAACTTGTATGCCAACAAATTGATAACCTAGATGAAATGGGCAAATTCTTAGAAAACACTCAACTTACCAAAACTGAATCATGAAGAAACAGAAAATCTGAATAGACCTACAACTAGTAAGGATATTTGAGTTAGTATCACAAAACTCCCAGCAGATAAAAGCCTGACTTAACAGGTTAAATTTAACATTTAAAGAAAAGTTAACACCAATCCTTTCTCAAAACTCTTCCAGAATATTGAAAAAAAGAGGAACACTTCCAAACTCATTCTATGAGCCTTGCATTATTATCCTGATAGCAAAGCCAGACAAACACTACAAGAAAATAAAGGTACAGACCAATATCCCATATAAATATGGATGCAAATATCCTCAACAAAAATCTAGCAAACTGAATGCAGCAGCATACCAAAAAGTATCTGCTGTGACCAAGTAGGATTTATTTCTATAATAAAAATAGTTCAAGATTCAAAAATAAAAATATAATTAATAGGCTGGAATAGACTTAATAGATTTAAGAAACCATAATATGATTGTTTGTAATTGATGTAAAAAAGCATTTGATAAAATCCAAATGCCTTCTTCATAAAAAACACTCAACAAAGTCAACTTAGAATAGGGAAAAGTTCAATGATAATAATGATAAAGTCCACATATATGAAAAACCCACAGCTAAAATAACATATCAGTGGTGAAAAACTAAAAAGCTTTTCCCTTAAGATGAAGGGTAATACAAGGATGCCACACTTACATCACTTTTATTCAAAATGTGTTGGAAGTTCTAAGCCAGAGCAACTAGGCAAGAAAAATGAAAATAAAAATCATCCAAAATTGATAAGGAAGTGTAAAATTGTCTCTCATTCTCTGGATAATATGATCTTACATGTAAAAACCTCGAAATATTTTCATAAAATAACTAAATAAAGAAATTCAGCAATTTTGGGCAAGATACTAAAATTGACATATAAAAATCAGTTGCACTTCTATGTATTAAAATGAACATTCACAAAAGTAAATGAAACAAATGCTATAATATAAAAAAACATAAAAACAAAATATTATGACTAAATTTAACCCATAATGCAAAAGACTGATACACGGAAAAACTACAATACATTGCTGACATAAATTTAAAAAGGCATAAATCATTGAAAAGACTTCCCCATGTATTCATGGATCAGAAGAACTATAGTTATTAAACTGACAATACTAGCCAAGGCTATCTAGAGATTCAATACAATCTCTATCAAAGTCTCAACAGCATTATTTTTGCAGAAATTGATCAATCCACCCTAAAATTCATATGGGATTTAAAGGGATTTCAAATAGCTAAAAAATGTTGAGTAAGAACAAAGTTGGCAGACTCAAATTTACTGATTTCAAAATTTATTACAACATTACTGTGGCTATGATACAGGCTTGTGGCTAGGAATAGAATCCTGGATTTAGAACGTTACATTAGTGTAGTAAGGTGCCTGTACCCAGATCATGTAAACATGATTCAGCTTATTGTATCACACATTTGTGGCAGAATGCCACTATTATACTCTGATATAGGTGGAGCCCATGTGGTCCCCAAAAGCTGAAGCAAGTTTCCTGCAATAGAAGTGTGCTCCCCACAATAAAGTTGGTGCCTGCCATTTCATTCTCATGTCAGCCCCTCCTGCATTCTTCCAACTGGGTGTCTGTCTCACCACCGAAATCTTCCCTTCTCCATCTACTTGGTGCTGACAGCTACAATAATAAACCAAGAGTGGTACTGGTGTAAGGACAGATAGATAGGCTAGTAAAGTTATATGAGGACCCCAGAATCAACCCTAGCATATATGTTCAATTAATTTTCAATGAGGGTATCAAGACCATTCAATGTGGAAAAGACCAGTATTTTCAACAAATACTTCTAGGGAAACTAGATGTCCACATGTAATAGAATACAGTTGGACTCTTAGCTTACACCATAGATAAAAATCAACTCCAAATGGATTAAATACCTAAATATAAAATTCAAAACTATTAGACTCTTAGAAGAAAACAGGGGAAAAGTTTTATGACATTGGATTTGATCATGGTTTTGGACATGACACCAAAACCACAGGCAATAAAATAAAAAAATGGATAAACCAAAGTTCATTGAAATCAAACATTATTATGTGAAAGATACTATCAATAAAATGAAAAGATGACCCAAGAATGAAAGAGAATATTTGCAATTACATATCTGATAAGGAAATGATATCCAAAGTATATAAAGAACTCCACTCAATAACAACAACAAAAACAACCCAATTCAAAAATGGGCAAAGACTTGAGTAGATATTTCTGAAAAAAAGATATCAAATGGACAATAAACACATAAAGATGATGAACATCACTAGTCATTTGGAAAATGCAAATCAAAATTATAATAAGATACCAATGGATGGCTATTACCCAAAACAAAACAAAATAAAAAAAACCCTGAACTTGGAAAATAACAAGTGTTGGAGAGAATGTAGTGAAATTGGAACCCTTGTATGTTGTTCGTGGGAATGTAAAATGGTGCAGCCTGGCACAGTTAAAGTAGTTAAACGCAGAATTATATGATCCAGCAATTCCTACTCTTAGGCATGCCCAAAAGACATGAAAATAGGGACTCAAACAGATAAAAGTATACCATTGTTCACAGCAGCAGCACTATTCACAGTAGTTTTAAAGTGGAAACAATCCAAGCTCTCATCCACAGATGAACGGACATAGAAAACAAGGTATTCTGAGAAATGCTGCAATATGATGGACCTCAGAAACATTTTGTTAAGTGAAAGAACCAGCTACTAATGGCCAACTATTGTATTCCACTTATATGAAGTACCTAGCATAGGCAAATTCACGGATAGAGAAAATAGAATAGAGATTACTAGGGGCTGGGCAGGAAGAATGAATGGGAGTTATTGTTTACCATGTACAGGTTTCAATGCCCTCTGCACCTGCCAAAGCACATAACCCATGGATACCTTTGTGAGAGTTTGCAATGGACCCTGAGAAGAAGAAAATAAGAGACATGGGATTGCCTCTCAAAAGGGGATCACAGATCAATAGCCTGGCCTGTACAGCTATATTCTTTTTATCCAGGCTGGAGGAGTTTCTGAGGACACAAACATGCTGAGTACAGATGTTCCTTTGAAGATGCTTCTTCAGCTTTCATCCCCTTTGAGACCTCCTTACTTGCAGAGTTGCCTTGCCCAAGATCACACCTTTCCAAAGGCAGCCACTTGCAGTGACTGGATGGCCCAATCATCTAGCCCAAATTTGGAGAACCCTGAGAGCAACTTTAATCTCCAAATCTCCATACTTGTCAGCTGAGGCTGTCAGGCCTTTATCAAAGCACCTCTTAATACTGTTTCTGACCATTTGCTTGCACAGGTGTTAATGACAAGGCACTCTCTAATGAGCATCCTGTATAGGTTCTGTCACTGGCAAGGATGGATCACGAAGCTCTGCTTCTCTCCTGTATGCCAGTTCCTCCACCTATGAAGCTCATGTAGGTTCTTTCCTGGGTTTAGTCTCCCTATTTTCTCGTTGGACAAACATACCTGGACTCCTATCTGCATTTCTTGAGCCTTTATGGCCTCCTATTACCTTTGGACTCTTCTTCATTTCACTCCAACTTCACTTCCATCATTCCCTCTTTCTATATTTTCAACCTCAAGTCAGCAAAGAAGATCCTTCCAAAACACAGATCAAATCCATCTCTCTATTGATAAAGGCCTTTCTTTCAGTGACCCACCCCTGCTCCAAATGCCCTAGAGGTAGAGAACACACCTACAGGGCCCCAACATTGGCTTGTCCCCCTCTTCTTCCTCCTCTTTTCTCCCCCTCCCTCCTCATACTCAGATCTTCTGGGTTCACCTGAGGACATCATTTCTCAGGCCATTATACAGACCACTCCCTTAGCCTGGGGTTCCCTGCCTTCAAAGACCGCTGGCCAATACAGGTGGCATTTGGGAGGGCTCATTTATTTTTACCCACTACAGTCCAATAAATGAAAAAATGAATAAGTAATCTAATGAATGACCTGGGAGTAAACGACTCAAGACATTCCTGCAGGTTACAGATTGGTTTTGCTCCCCACAAGCAAAGATTCTTAGGGACCCAGCCAGCCTCAGAGTTTTTGGAATTTGTTTTCATATCAGACATTACAGAGTCTGAATTCTGAATCAATTTTCCTATCGAGAATTTTGGTGGGTCAACCCCTGGCCCTGAGCAGCCTCCTCCCTTCATTCATAAAATAGGGGTGATAACATTTTCTCACAGTTGTAAGGAACATGTAGAGATAAAGCTGTTTCTGCCACTCACTTTACTCTGGCTAGGGCCATAATTAGTCTTGATCTATTGCATCTATCTGGAAATCTATGGCCTGAACCTTCAAACCAGATCCAGAATCTGGCCCCTTATCATCTCCATCCTACCCTATAGGTCCACATCACCATCTTCTCCCTGGATCCCTGTGCCAGCCCCTTTCACTGGTCTCCCCAAAGGCTCTGCCCTGCATCTTTCAACTGTGGTCCTTTTTAAAAAAGATCTAATTATACACCTCCTCTGCTCAAAAAACACCCACTCCCTTGCCCCCTTACCTCCTAGTCTACTCAGGGAGCCTTCCCTGACCACCTCTAGAATGGTCCCTCCATCAGTATTTCCCATCCTCCTGCCCTGATTTTTCTCCTGGTGCTTATCCCCATCTAATACTATTTCCTCTCCCATTTTATCTATTTCTTGTCTCTCCACTAATATGGAAGCTCCAGGAGGGCAAAGACTTTGCTGAGTTATATTTGCTGCCTTATCTCCACTGCCCCAAATAATGGATGATATATAGCAGTTGCTCAGTAATCATTTGAGGGTGGATGAATTAATAAGGAAACAAAGAAATGATCAGGACTTGTTACGTGGGCAGAAGGTCCCAGAGAACCATGGAGTGCTACCATTAGAGGTGTCTGACAAGCACCCTGCCATACCCCAAAAGGGCCTGTGAGAAGAGAGCTGAGCCATGGAATCAGGGGTGGATCAGAGGCCTCTGCAGTGTAGAGTTCCCAGACTGTGTGATTCTGTCTTCTTGGCAGTTTACTTCACACTCAGTCCTCCATGACTGCATCTGATGCTGTTCTGGGCAAACTATCTACAAACTCCCCATTACAATCTGGTGAGGTAGGTGTGAAGGTCCCCCTGTGGAGATGAGACACTGAGGCAATGGAAGTGAGGTGACTTGCTCAAGGACATGTGGCTGATGGGTGGAGTCTGCTTGATGCAAGGCTGGGGCTGCCTCCTCAGTGGTTGTTAGTCCTCTTTTCCCAGACTAGCAGGAAGCAGCCACATGAGGGAATGAGTCTTGCTCTTTTAGAAGTCCTCATAAACCTGGCCCCCCAGAGCAGCAAAGACTTCTTTAGCCACATGAGTGAGCACAGCTCCAGGGAAATGGTGCTAGCTCCCTGGGACTGAGGTGTTTGCTGCAGTGTCAGACAGCATGGAATATCCTCAGTCCTGGAGCCCGACAGGTGTACAAGGGACTTGAGTTGCTCCCTTTCTTCCCCTGTCCTCCTAGTCTTCTAGGCCCTCCACATGGAGCTACAGCTGCATCCAGCTGTGGTCAGAGGGACCAGTTCTGCCTTCCAGCATTTAAGAAGTCGAAGGATCAAAAAATGTGTGAGGGGATGAGATTGGGAGAAGTGTGGACACCCTGTCTCAGGAAGCCATTTTTGTGGGGCCTTCTAGTCCCCTTACTTCAAACCATCCTTGGGAGAGTAAATAAGAGAGCATTCTCCACTATCTAATGTGTAGCAAACTATCTTTGATAAATATTGAGCTAGCTCCTCCCACTCTCAGTTTTATCACCCTAAAATAGAAAAATAGAACATACTCCCTTAAGCTCTCGGAAGGGACCAGTGCTCAGCACATTGCCTGGCCCATAGAAAGTGTACAATTAATGTTATTTTCATGCCCACTTGTGCCCCAAACCCTTCCCTATCCATCCCAGGGCTAAGCTGTGCCCCACACTGGACCAAACAGTAGAGACCAGGGGTGTGTTCAGGGGCACTGTAAGAGAATGACAGTGAAAAGATCCTTTGGAGTCACTATTACTATCTGGAAAGACTGACCTAAAGATGCTGTCAGCCTCCTACTATGCTCATCCATCACCAATCCCAACTCTCAAGAAGGGAACCACTACCCCTTGGGCTGTGGTAAGGATTAACCTTCAAGATCTGCCCGGGGCATCTCAGAAGTCTCCTCATGGACTGTGAGGGGAGACCTCTCTTTTGGTGGACAGGGTGGCTTCCAGCTCTGCAAAATTTGCTCAGCAGCTCATGGGCTGGAACGTATCCTCCCATTCATCAGTCTCCAAGGAGAATCAGAGGAATTAGGGGCAGTACAACCTGCGATGCTGGAATGAGGGCAGTCCCAGAAGTTCGAGTTCTGTGACTACCACTAGCCTTTGGGCTACTCCATTCAACCTCTAGGATCTGCCCCCTTTTCAGGAGATTGTATATGCAAACACCTTCCATACTCTATATCTTAGGGTTGTTCTGAGGATGACAGATGTGCAGTGAAAGCGCTTTGGGAATTGTAAAGTGCCTCAAGGAGACTAATGATCATCACACCACTGTTACCATTGATAAGTAAGGTGTAGTCTCAGCCCAACAGAGGAGCTGAAAATGGAACCAAAACAGTCTCTTCAAGCCTGAAGCCCCATCCCTCTCCCTCCTTCTTAGAGGACCAGAAGATGTCCAATCCACAGCCCAGCTTCCCAGGGACACACTCAGACAGAACACACTGCTCTGAAGGTACACACGAACAGTGACATCGGTTTCCAGGGTGTTGATTTTCTTCAAAACCCTCGGCAGCAGCAATGCAAAAGATTTTCTAAGCAATGACACTGCAAATGCCCAACAGAAGCACATAGCAATCTCTCTGGGGCCCAGTAAAAACAGAAGTCATTTGGATGAAAAACAAAACCAAACAACAACAACAATGAAAAAAACACAAACAAAACCCCAAATCCACCCTGAGCTGCCTCTAACAACTGCTGAGAAGCACTTAGCAATCACCTGCCCCTCTAGCTGTTTAAGGGACATCAGGACACAGATCCTTGCCAAGTTGATGGAGGACCGAGAGCTTTCCAGAAACCCCAAGGTGTCCTTTTTCCGTTTCCAATGAAAAATTTCCAGGGAAAAATGCCTACGGCATTCTTTTTGCATCAAGAACAAGGAAGCCACTGAGGTCTGTTCCTTGGGTCAGACCAAGACTGGCCTTGCTTCCCCTCTCTCAGATGCTGGGTTCCCCTTTGGCCATGTTCTGCCCATATTATCTCTACGGACAGCAACTCCCTGAGGGACATGCAGGGTCAGGTCAAGGGGTCACTCACTTGTCCAAGATGAAGTAGAGGTCATATGAGCTCTGGCAGGTTTTCTTGTCTTTTGTGTGTTTCTCCTGCAGCCAGGCATCTAGGCTGCGGCGGTGGTGGAAGCTTCCCTGGTCCAGGCTGAGGTGGCTGTGGAGGCTTTCCCAACTTAGGTCCAGGTGGTGGAAGTCTCTGGATCCCGATACGCTGTATAGGAAGCTTCCCTTGTTCATCGGAAAAGGCGGCAGTACCAGGAGGAGGAACAGTGCATGGCCTGGCATCCCAGGGCCACCGGTTCCCATTTTCCTGGTCACCCCTGCCACCCCACTGGATGCCAGGCCACCTCAGGCCACCTCAGGTTGCCTCCTCCACTGCCTCTGCCTGTGCCCAGGGACCTCGGCCCTTCAGCTCTTTCACCAAGGCACTGTGAACCTCCACCTGGTACCTGTCCTGCAGGCAGAAGAGGCAACTGGCTGGCTCTGGGGTGAGGGCCCCTACTACTGCACAGCCCTTCCCCACCCTGCAGAGGCAGAATGCCCTGTTGTTATGATGGACAGGAAGGTTGGCATGGTGACTTTGTGACCTGCAGCTGTGTTCAATGTCCTGTGTATTGAAAACCCCAGAGAGGAGTCATGGCATCTTTGTAGAGGTGGTAAGAGGGGCCTCCATTTGTCACTTATCCCAAACCTTCACAGGTAGTCATTAAAGTTCTCGAGAAACTCTGCCTTTTTGTAAACTGAAAGAGTGCACCTGATGTTTATTAGATAAGAACATCACTATTGGTGAGGAGGTCAAGGAACTGGGAGTCTAGTAGGTTGTAATGGTCATTTGTTTGGAAACTGAAGTAACCCAGGAGATAGAACAGTCCAAAGGGGAAGAAGGCCTTGTGAGGATGCCCAGTCCTTTGTGCATGAGGGGCATTCCAATTACCTACTGTTGTGAAACAAACCACCCCAAACTTAGTGTCTTAGAAACTAGAACCATATTATTATGTTCACAGTTTCTATAGACCAAAAATTCAGAGAGGGTTGAGTGGAGATGGCTTGCCTCTGTCCCACAGAAATACATGGTCATAAAAACTCTGAGTCAAAAGTGAATAAAAAACTTAGACTGGGATTGTAAAAAGTTTTGAAAAGTATCTTAACCAATTTATTTTATTTTATTTCCTTGTCTTTGTAAGAATAAAAGAAGAGTGATATATGCTAAAAACCCTTCTCTCTTAAGTCTAAAATCTTTCAGTATGTATAATTAACATTACAATGATGGTAATATTGTGCTGGCTGTTGTGCAATTGTTGTTTTTGGAGTAGTATTTAAAACATGGGATATTTTAAATAAATGATATTTTAGAATTGATGAAGTTTGGCATACTTTTCCCAACAGCATAGTAGGTTTACCTTTTTTCACATCCTACATGACAGCTAGTATTGTTATATTTTATATATTTACCTATCGATTAGACATCTCACTGTGGTCTTAATTTGCATTCCCCTAATTACTGATGAAATTGGTCTTCTGTTCAAGAGGGCTGGGGTCATTCATTTTCTTTTGTTTGTGAAGCGCTTGTTCCTATCTGTATCCATTTGCTGATTTGTGTATTTATTTTTATCATAGCGATCTTATAGCATTTCTTTCTTATACATTTGGGATACTAATCTTGGAACAACTTTTGCAAATATCTTTTTCCAGTGTGTGGCTTGCTTAATTCCCTCTATTAATTGCCTTTTAATAGAGCCAAATTCTTAATTTTCATGTAGTTGAATTTGTTACTTTAAAAAATTTTTAAGATTTGCACTGTTAGTATCTTATTTAAGAAATTCTTTCCTAAGGTTTAGCACATTATATCTGAAAAAATTTAAAGGTTTGCTTTTCATATTGAGTATTTAATCTATCTAGAATTAATTTGTAAATGTGATCTGTGCCAGGGACCTCATTTCATATTTTCCCATTATAGGAGAAATTGTCCCAGTATCATTTATTGACTTCTCCATCTTTTTCTCAATAATATGCATGCCACCTTTGATGTGTTTCAAGTCCCACAGGTGTGGGTCTGGTTCTGTGCTCTCTGTTCTATTCCCTTCATCTGCCCATTGATTTATATTGATAGTGTTGATTCCACTTTATCTTGCTATAGTGTGGACCACTGTATTACTGTTCCTCACTGTCCCTTCCTCTTAATAGAAAGGTTGTGCTTCCATGACACATTCATGGCAGGCTTAGACTTGATTACACCAATGAAATGTTAATGGAAGTTACATGTGCCATCTTTGGACAGCATCTTTAAGACTTTAGGTATGATTCAGTTGAACCCAACAGCTTGATACCTGAGCAACTATGATGTGTAGTGCCCTCTTAAGAACTTGGGATGGACAGTACATATGGAATAATGAGATATGAGTGGGAAATAAAGTTTGTGCTTTTAATTGATCAGATTTGGGGGCTTTTGTTACCAGAATAGCCCAGCAGTATCTGATACACACAGTATCAATTACCTAATCTAACAAACACAGACTTCTACTTGATAAGGTAAGCTAAATCACCCACCTCATTTTTCTTATGGTAATTTTTACTGTTTGCTCTTTATGTAGGTCCTCTGAGAACTCACTATCACATCCCATGCCAAGTTCACAGAGGCAATACCTTTGTGTCAGCCAACAACCAAAACAAACAGAGACATTGATGAAGGACGATATATAGGAGACTTTGGGCAATCTATTCTTTAAAAAAATTCTCTGAATTGGTGACTGTCCCTGTGATTTTCAGTATATAGGTACTCCCAATAGTTAGCATGTTTTTTTTAGCTCATTTACTCACCATTGTTTCTTAAAACCCTCTTCTTTCATTTGAGTTCAGTTTTCCTAATTCTGAAGCACATTCTCTAGTAGTTCTTCCACCAAGGATGTGCAGGTGATAGCCTTAAGCTTTGTACATCTGAAAATATTTGTTTTGTGCTCACTGTCGAATAACAGTTCAATTAGATACAGATTTCTAAGTGCACAGATTATTTTTGAGGTTGCCTTGGATGTTCCGTAATTTCATAAGGCTGTGTGAGGTCTCACATTTGGATTTGATGCCTCATTTCCATTTTCAGCAATGGGCTCTCTTCTGAAAAAAAGTTATGCTTTGGAGACAATCTCCCAAGTTTTAATGTATGTTCTGAATCCTGCTTTTCCTACCTCAGACTTATCATTTTTGTCTTTTACAATCTAATATTTGTAATAGATGCTCCAAAACGTTGGGAAAAGCACATTGCTTTGTCACCTTGTATTACTATACCTCCCACCCCTCAACGGGTATCCAGAACATTTATAGAGTGACTGAATGAAGGAAGGAAGGAACTAGGACTAAGGGCTGTTTTCCTTGTCAGTCTCTCAAGTGTTCTCTCTTCCTTAACCTAATCTGCTCTGCACCCTTGGCTCAAAAAACATGACCCACACATCTGGCTGCAATTGTACCAACAATTCTGGTTACCCCTATCTCCTCTCACTACAAGGAAAACTGTATGTTGTTCAAGTCCTGGAACAAATGTCACACACTTAAACACCATTTCTCCCAGTCCCCACAACACTTTTTACCTTGGCCTGTCTCATTTTCCCCTGAGTAATATTCCCAACACTGAATTCTGTGAGGTCACAGAACTCACCATTGTCTTGCACAATGTTGCCATTTCACAACTGAGGAGGCTCAGGAAAGGAAGAGAGACAGAAGGACAGCTTCAGTGAAATCCAGGTGAATCTTGGGATATCTTAAAGATTTAGCTGGCCTGGTCACTCAGCCAGGAGAAGGATAGACTATCCAAAACTTGGATGGGGTCTTCCTGCTATGCATGGAGGATCTGTAGCCCCTGGGTCAAGACTACTTGAGCTGACATGTCTGCTGTCACCTTGATCCTACAGACTCTAGAGAGAAGAGGTTACAGTGCCCAGGGTGAGTGAGAAGTGGCAAGTGCACCCTCCACCTTGGCCTGGGCACCACTTCCAAATGCAGATGAAAGCACCATGGGGCAGCCTATTTCAGGGAATGTTGCTATATATCCCAGCCGAGAGGGATCTGGCATTGGCCAGAGGCAGCTGTTGTGATAGTAGGGCTGTGCTCCAGGAGCTGAGTCTGCAGTTTATGTTCTGGTATGGGTAATAAATATAGAAATATGTGCTTTTAACACTGTGGGGTGGATGAGGTTTCATTTTTCAGAATGTTTTGCTTCTCATGTTGATCGGTAGATGCCTGGTTGGCAGCCCAGGAGGGTTGGGAGCCTGAGACAGAAACATCCCCATGGTAGGGAAGGCTGGATGTGGTCAGACACCCTGTGAAGTTGGGAGCTCAGTTTCAGAGGATTTCAAAAATCAATCATCACTTCATGATTTCATGACTAAGGGTCAGACAAGTTTGGAGAGTCTGGCATTAAAATCAGGTTCTTTTAATAGAAGAAAGAACATGTGTGGCACTGAAATATGTCTGTGAGGCTCAGAGGGTATATTGCTGAGTTCAGACAGAATCAAGGACAAGAAGGGTCCCTTTCAGAACAAAAACAATAGAGTGACAAGGACAAGTAAATTGTGCCTGGGGCAGGAGTCCAGAATTAACTAAGACTATTGAAAAAATTGGAAGACAGCACTGGTTCCCTTAATTTGGATGAGAGCAAGAACAAAGGGGTACACAAATCCACTGGCTACCAGGGCAGCTCCTGTCTTATAAAAGGAAGTTCATAACTTTTGAGCACCTTCCACCCATTCCCCTTCGTTCCTTTCCCTCTGTCAATCACCAATCTGTTCTTTATATCTGTGAGTTCAGGTGGTTTTTTGTGTGTTTCATTTGTTTGTTTTCTTAGATTTCACAAGTGAGGTCATTCAGTATCTGCCTTTTTCTGTCTGATTTATTTCACTATGTGTAATTCCCTTAAGGTCTGTGATGAAGGGCTGCTTGACCTTGCAACAAGTCATTCAATATCATCTGTATACCTCCTAACTTGAAATTTTAAGACATTATTTCATATGGGAAAAATATACAGTGGGATATAGCACATTTATTGATTTCTTTATGTTGAATAATCCTTGCATTTCAGGGAGAATCCCACTTGATTGGATGTAAGACCTTTTTAATGTGCTGCTGAATTTGGCTTGATATTTGGGAATTTTTATATATATTCACCAGGGATATTGTAGTTTTCTTTTTTGTAATGTCCTTATCTGGCTTTGGTATGAGATTAATGCTGGCCTTGTAAAATGAGTTTGGGAATGGTTCTTCCTCTTCAATTTTTATTTTTTAGAAGAGTTTGAAAAGGATTGGTGTTAATTCTTCTTTAAACGTTTAATAGTATTCATCAGTGAATCTATCTAATTCTGGGCTTCCTTTGTTGGGAGGTTTTGGATTACTTATTTAATCCCCTTACTCATTATTAATCTGTTCAGAATCTTATTCCTCCACAATTCAGTATTGGTAGGTTGTTTTCCATAGGAATTTTCAATTTCTTCCAAATTGTCTAATTTGTTGGTGTGTAGTTGTTCATAGTAGAATTTTATGATCCTTTGTGTTTCTGTGGTATCGGTTTGTCAATTTTTATCTTTTCAAAGAAGTAACTCTTACTTTTGTTAATTTTTTTCTATTGTCTTTTTCTCTATTTCTTCTCTAATTTTCATTACAGCCTTCATTCTGCTAACTTTGTGCTTAGTTTTTTTCTAGTTTTTTTGAAGTGTAAAGTAAGGTTATTTATTTGAGATTTTTCTTTCTTAATGTATGTGTTTATTTCTATTAACCTTCCTCTTAAACTGCTTTTGCTGAAACCCATATGTTTTGGTATACTGTTTTGTGCTGGCTGGAAAATTACTGCTTGGCTATTGCCCATGGGAATATAGGCTGTCACCCATAGGAACATAACATTCTAACAATAAGCTTTCTGCTTTTGTACCCCCACTTGCACAACCGACCTATGGGTTAACAGTTAGTAAATAGAAAAAAAAAGACTTTTGTGTTCAGACAGAATGAAGAATGGGGTTTAGGGCTTAAAAACTCTGTACCTCTACATTTTGGGGCGGCTTAATTTGGGGTCTGCATACCCCTGGCAGACCCAGTTGGTTGAATAAAAAGTGTGTTCCTATAACTCACTGATTTCTGGTGGTCTGTGTGTCTTTTGGGGGCTGGTGGCTATAACATTTGGAGGCCCCAGTGAGATCTCAGGGAGTGGCCCTGAGATCTAAGACCAGACCAGCCTTCGAAGCAGTTGCTGTCCCTGTTATGGATTCAGGGCCCTTGAATGCTGTGACGGGGTCAATGCAATTGTTAAGGATGCAACCTTTAGGACACACTCTTTGTTCCTGGTCCTGATGGGAATCTCTGAGGTCTCGACATTTGGATAAAAGGTATCTTTCTGTTTCTGTTGACTGGTCATTGGGGGTCCGTGGAGAGACTGGATGCAGTTATATCTCCCAGACCATGGCCAGGCTGTGGGATACCACCTCCTGTACTCTGTTATCAGTTTCTGTTTATTGTCTCTGGTCTTGTCTAGGTTGTAGGTGGCGGACTTCTCTGGGTCCACCTACATGCCAGTGATTGTTCTCGTCCGAGTGTCTGTTTTGTGTTTTGTGTTTTGTGTTTTCTGCGCAAGTGATGCAGGGAGGCCTGAGTTCACAGAAGACACCCTTGGGTTGTCTCCTGTGACATTTCAAAGAAGGCTTTGTAGAGGGAGCTGACTATGGCATAAAGTTTTCTACAGGCAGACTAAGGACATTGTGTAAAGTTGAGTAGCTGTCTTTTGATGCAAACTGGCCTCTGGAGGGTTTTTTGACAGGGTTTTAGTGAGAAATGTTTGGAAATTGTCACTGGAGACCCAAGACATCCTGATCAGTTTCCCTACATCGATCAATGGTTAAACGTTCAGAAATCCCTCCTTGGCTCCACTGGTGTGCCCTTTCTCTAGGGGGTGCAAGTCTTAGTTGTGGGCACCTCAAAACATATGGCAACCGAATCTCCAAGATAGCCCAGTCCCTCAGTCCTCCAATCTCCACCAGAGGACAGTGATCTTCCCCCACCCTAAAAGTCAGGACAACAGAGGCCAAATAGCACTGCCTCAACCTCCTCGGATGCAGGCAGGTAAACCTATGGGCCTCCTGCTCTGCTCGGATGGGGCACCAGCTGTTACCACCACCCTGGCTGTTCTCCCATTGCGAGAAGCACCGCCCTAGGGACATCGCACAGACAGGCCCTTTATGGTTTACGTGTCTTTCTCGACTAGTGACAGGTACAACTGGAAGACACAGTTTCCGCCTTCCTCTGAGAAACTCCAGGCATTAATGGGACTCTTAGAAAGTGTCTTTCAGACTCACTGTCCCACCTGGGACGATGGCCAACAGCTTTTAATTACCCCCTTGACCTTGGAAGAACATGGACGCATTTGGACTGAAACATAAAAGATACTGTGGGAAGGAGGAGAGTTGAGGAAGCAGGGGAACAGATTGAGGAGGAATTTCCCTCCACCTGCCCAGACTGGGGACACAATTCTCAGGCAGGGAGAATGGCATTAGATCAGTACCACCAGATTCTAACTGGGGGAATTAGGATGGCTGCTCGTCAGCCAACTAACCTTTAAGGTAACTGAAGTAATATAGGGACCTCAGAAATCCACCGGAGCATTTCTTGAATGATTATAGGAGGCGTACTGGGTATACATCACCATTGATCCTGAGGCCCCTAAGAACCAGCAGGCAATTAATATAGCCTTTGCTACTCAGGAAGCCCCTGATATCTGGTGTAAGTTACAAAAATTAGAAAGTTTTGCAGGGGTGAACTTGTCCCAACTTGTTGAGATAGCTCAGAAGGTGTTCAACAACAGGGAAGCACTGGATGACCCCAAACATATGGCTAAAATCCAAAGCTACTGTCATTAACCCAGCAATCTGTTGCCAGATCCAGACCCTGAGACCTCTATTCATGACTACACAGATTTCACAGATGCTGTGTATTCCTCGTGGCCAGACCTCAAAGACTCCCCTTGTCTGAGGCCGATGAAGTTCTGTTCATAAATGAGAGCAGCTTCATGCAAGAAGAAAGGAGGTATGCTGGGGCAGCAGTCATAACTCTAACTGGCACCATCTGTCACAAGCTCTTCCCCATAGGACTTCTGCTCAAAAGGCAGAAGTCATCACCCTCACTGAGGCACTAAGATGAGGAAAGGATAAGGCAGTCACAATATACACTGATAGCTGATATGCCTTTGCCACTGCACATGTACATGGAACCATCTACAAAGAAAGAGGGCTTCTTACTTCAGCTGGGAAGGACATCAAGAACAGAGGAAGATCTTAGCCTTACTTGAAGCCATTTAGATACCTAAGGCTCTTGCTATTGTTCTCTGTAAAGGCCATCAAAAAGGGAATAGTCCTGAGACTGAGGAAAACCGATGAGCCAAGCAGAGACAAGGTCAGTGGCCACAAGGCCAGTGGGGCCCCCGCCACATCGACTGACTGTTGTCCCTTACCCAGAACTGCCTCTGTCTCTGACCTATATGGTGGAAGAGAATATATATATTTCAAGGCAAGGGAGCCACTGGAAACCAGCAGGGGTGGTGGACAACTTCAGATGGAAAAATCGGGCTCTCACAGGCCTACCAACTACACCAGACCACACACCTAGGGTGAACTAAGATGCTCCAAGCTTTAGACCCCTATTTCCACTTGTTAGAAGAGAGAAGAACCACAGAGGAGATTGCCTCACAATGCCCAGCTTGTGCCCAAGTTAATCCAAAGAAGGGGAAGATAGAAGAAGCTAGGTATAGAGAAAGAGGTACTTATCCAGGGGATCACTGGGAGATTGATTTCACTGAGGTAACCCTGACTGTGGGGGGCTACAAATATTTACTTGTTTTTATAGACACCTTTTCAGGATGGGTAGAGGCCTTCTGACCAGGAAAGAAACTGTCTTAGTAGTTACTAAGAAACTATTAGAAGAAATTCTCCCTCAATTTGGTCTCCTTGGAACTTTAGGGTCAGATAACGAACCAGCCTTTGTAGCAAAGGTATCACAACAATTGGCTAGCTACCTAAATTTGCGAAGGAAACTCCACTGCGCCTACCAGCCTCAAAGTTCAGGCCAAGTAGAGTGAATGAATTGGACCCTAAAGGAGACATTAGTCAAGTTAGGATTAGAAACTGGTGGGACCTGGGTAGAACTTCTCCCCTTTGCTCTTCTCTGAGCCAGGTGTACTCCATATATTAATGGATTCACCCTTTTGAAAGTTTCTTTGGAAAACCCACCTTTAGTACCTAGAATAGAAGATGAGAAAAAGGCATAACCTTGTCTTACTTAAGTCTTTACAGGCCCTTCAAAGTGTACAGAAGGAGATTTGGTACTGGGTTCATGCTGCCCACTCAGCCCCGGAGGACGAACTTTCCCATCAGTTTCAGCCTAGGGACTCTGTGTGGATCCGGAAGTTCACTTCCAAGGACTAGAACCCAAATGGAAAGGACCCTTCGCTGTCTACCTGACAACACCCACTGCAGTTAAAGTAGACGGCATACCATCATGGATCCATCACTCTCACGTGAAGGCAGCACGAGAATGGACAGCTCAGGAAGACAAACCCTTAAGACTAAGACTCAAGCATACATAAGTCTAACCCTTCATTTCTTTTTTTTTTCTCTTTAGCCCAGGCATTCGACCAGCCACAACCAGAACCAGGCAATTGGTCACCATGGCTAACAACCCTTCTATCTGCTGTAGCTGGACCCTTCATTATCCTCCTCCTCTTGTTAACTTTTAGCCCAGAGTTCCTCAATTTCTTGTTTGCATATATAAGGAAGAGAATTAATTCTATTAAACTTTTAGTATTACTCAATAGAGGCTATGGGCAAATTCTGCATGAAGAATCAAGGATTGATTTTTCTGCTAAGGCCAGTGGGGAATGTGTTGGCTGGAAAATTACTGCTTGACTATTGCCCATGGGAACATAGGCTATCACATAACATTCTAACAATAAGCTTTCTGCTTCTGTACCCCTGCTTGCACAACTGACCTGTGGGTTGACAGTTAGTAAATAGAAAAAAAAACAGACTTTTGTGTTCAGACAGAATGAAGAATGTGGTCTAGAGCTTAAAAACTCTGTACCTCTATATTTTGGGGCTGCTTAATTTGGGGTTTGCATACCCCTGGCAGACCCAGCCGGCTGAATAAAAAGCATGTTTCTATAACTCATTAATTTCTGGTGGTCCGTATGTCTTTCGGGGGCTGGCAGCTACAACAGTTTAATTTTCATTTTACAATATTTTTAAAAATTTTCTTTTTAATTTCCTCTTGAACCACTGGTTAGTCAAGAATCAGTTGCTTAATTTTGACGTATTTGATATTTTTCAGCTTTCTTCATGATATTTCTAGTTTCATACCATTGTATTTGGAAAAGATACTTAGCATGATTTCAGTCTTCTTAAATTTGCTTAGGCTTGTTTTGCAGCCTACCATGTAATCTAAACTAAAAAAATATTCCATAGGTCCTTTGAGAAAATGTGAATTCTGCTTCTGTTGAATAGAATTTAATGTATATGTCTATTAGGTCTGGTTTGGTCTACAGTGTTGTTCAAATCTGCTGTTCTTATCAATTCTCTGTCTGGATGATATTCCTATTGTTGAGAGTAGGGTATTTAAGTCCCCAACTATTACTGTAATACTGTTTATTTTTTCTTTAGTCCTGTTAGTAATAGCTGTATATATTTAGGTACACCAATGTGGGGTGCATAAATATTTGCAATTGTTATATCTTATTGATGAATTGACCTCTTTATCATTATCATTATTAGTTTAAATTCTATTTATTGTGACCATTATTAGTTTTAATTCTGTTTGTTTGGTTTAAGCATAACAACTGCTACCATCCTTTGATGTAATATGTTTCAAATATCTTTTCGCATTTCTTCACTGTCAGTCTTTGTCTTTAAACCTAAAATGAATCTCTTGTAGGCAGCATTTCATCACAACTGATTTTTAAAAATCTTTTCAGCCATTTTATGTCTTGATTGAAAAATCTATTTTTTTATGTTAAAAGTAATTATTGATAGCTAAGGACTTATAATGGCCATTGTTTTCATTGGTTTTTGACTGTTTTGTAGGTGCTTTGTTCTTTACTTCTTACTTTGCTGTTATTTTTCATTTGATGATCTTTTTGTAAGGATATTTTTGGATTCCTTTTTCATAATCTTTTGTGTATCTACTATAGGTTTTTCCTTTGTGGTCATGAGGATTACATAAAATATATTTATAATATCTTTTTTAAGTTGATAGCATCTTAACATCTATAACATATATAAATTTTATTCTTTTACTGCTTTGTCTCTCATATTTTAGGTCATCTCTGTTACAATTAATACATTTTTAATATTGTGTATCCAATAAGAAATTATAGTTATAGTTTTTAATACATTTTAACTTTAAAACTAGCAAGTGCATGAATTATGTACTAACATTACAATTCTAGAACATCTGACTTTGACAATATGTTTACGATTACCAGTAAGTTTTACAAATACATTATTATGTTTTTCACAATGTTAATTATCTGTTATTTATGCTTTATGAACATCCTTTAATATTTCTTGTAATGCAGGATACTGCTGATGACTCCCTCAGCTTTTGTTCGATGAGACTACATATATTTTTAATTTTAGTTTTTCAATTACATTTGACATTCAATATTATTTTATTTTAGTTTTAGGTGTACAGCATAGTGGTTAGACATTTATATAATTAACAAAGTAATTGCCCTGATTAGTCTAGTACCCACCTAGCACTAAATATGGTTATTGCAATATCATTGACTATATTCCCTGCGCTGTACTTCACAACCCGTGACTATTTTGTAACTACCAATTTGTACTTCTTAATTCCTTCACCTTTTTCACCCATCCTCCCAAATTACCTCCCATCTGGCAATCACTAGTTTGTTCTCTGTATCTATGAGTCTGTTGTCATTTTGTTTGTTCATTTATTTTGTTCTTAAGATTCCACATATAAGTGAGATCATATGGTATTTGTATTTTTCTGTTGACTTATTTCACTTAGCATAATACCCTCTAGGTCCATCCATGTCATTGCAAATGGTAATATTTCATTTTATAGCTAATATTCCATTGTCTATACGTTTCACAACTACCTTATTCAATCGTCTATTGATGGACACTTAGGTTGCTTCCATATTTGGCTATTGTAAATAACACTGCAGTGAAGAGGGGGGGGTGCATATATCTTTTCAAATTAGTGTTTTGGTTTTCTTTGGATAATACCCAGAAGTGCAATTGCTGGATCATAAGGCAGTTCTATTTTTAATTTTTTTGAGGAATCTCCAAACTGTTTTTCCATAGTGGCTGTACAAATTCACAATCCTATCAAGAGTGTGTAGAGTGTTAAAAAAATTTTTTTTTACTTTATTTCTGAAGAATAGCATTGCTGCTTATAGTACTCATGGTTGCTAATGTTTTTCTTTCAGTATTGAAATGATATCATCTCTCTCTCCTGGCCTTTAAAGTTCCTCTTGAGCAATCTACCCTTAATCTTATGGTGCTACCCTCTATTTGACAACTCAGTTTTATTTTGCTTCTTTTGAAATACTTTTAAAAAAAATTTTGATTATAAAAATTTGATTAAATGTATGTCAATGTAGTACTTTTTGGGGGGTTTAAGCTATTTGAGGTCCTTTGGGCCTTATGAATCTGGATGTTCTTATCTCTCTCCATGTTTGGAAACTTTTCAATCCCATTTTTTTTAAAGAATTATTTTCCTTTTCATTTTCCTTTCCATTCTCATTTTGGGATTCCCATAATTCATATATTGTTTCAGTTCTTGCTGTACCATATTCATAGTCTTTCTTCACTCATTTTTCTTCTTTATTTTGTTCCAGTCAGGATATTGTCAAATGACCTACCTTTTAGTTCACTGATTTTGGATTCTCTTTACTTGATTTGTTGTTGATGCTATTGTACATTCATTATATACTTCAGCTCTAATGTTCTGTTTGCTCTTATGATGGTTTCTATTTCTTTGTTGATTTTTCATTTTGTTTATGCATTGTTTTCTTAACTTTGTTTAATTGTGTGTCTGTGTTCTTGTTCACTACAATTTTTTAGGAATATTATTTTAATTTGTCAGAAAATTCGTAGATCTCCATTTCCTTAGGATCGGTTATGGAGCTTTATTAATTTCCATTGGTCATGTTATATTAACCTGATTCTCGTGATCCTTTATTTATTTTGTTGGTATATGTGCATGTGAGTAAGCTGTCTCCTCTTTTCAACTTTACATGTTTGCTTTGGCAGACGGTCCTTCACTAGTCAGCTCAGCTTGACATTCTGACAGACAGCACACTATGTACTTATATAAGTGGGGCTTGCTATTGGTGTATCTTTTTGTAGGAGGCCATTTCTTGAGCTCAAAGGTTAGTAGGGTGTCACTGGATGAAATCATTTGGATAGCAATACTTTCTCACCCAAGCATGGTGTAGAGTGAGGTCTGCAGTTGTCTTGATTCTTAGGTCACACTAGTCAGTAGTAGGTGTGGCCATGTAACCATTTCCCTGCCTAGGTAAGAAAGTAAAACTGACTCAAAGGTCCTCATGGTTCATAGCAAGGGACATGAACAAAGCAGATTGTGCACCAAGTTGCCTGGCCATACAGGGTCATTGCCTTTGCACCAAAGATAAGAAGATTTGCTGGCTACAGTCACTGCTTGGGTGCCAATATAAGTGGGGTATTAGGATGGGCAGTGCAGCTTACTAGGTATTCTAGTAAGGATTTTACATTAAGGAGAACTAGGGGCTATATTCACCAGGAGATAAAGATGGGAATTTGCTTCCCTGCCTGGGTGAGGGTGTACAACAGGCTCTGATGTATCATGGCTTGTTGGTTGGAGACTAGAATTAAGCATGACTGCCCAACAGGATTTCTGGCCAGACTGAATCACCAGTTCAGCCCTGCAGATGTGCAAAACTCCTAGATGGATTGCTACTCAGAGACTACTGAGAGGAATACATGGTCTGCCAATATCTAAGCTCTGCTTGCTGGAGAACCTGCCTGCCTGCCTTCTCTACCTCAATCTATTCCACTATCAAGCACTGCATATTTTCATATAATCCCACTTAGGAGTGTCCCCTAATGTTGGGAGAAGCTGAATGTTCCTTATTGGGCTTTTTTTTTTTCCCATGGGAAAAACCATAAGCTATAGTAGGGGTGGGGATTCTCTGTGCAATGCTATAATAGCCTGTTGTAGGGACATGCAGTGTGTAGCCATTCCTATGACCTTTTAATGTGGTCCTCTGACCTTGTGGTTCAGTAGGTTATTTTAGCTTCACTCCAATGTTCTGGGGTTTTCAAAATGGTGACGTTTTTATGGATAGCCCTAAGCATGTTAGTGTGGAAGGAAAACTCAATCAAGCTGATAAAGACTCATTAAGAAGGTATCTGAATGATTGGATGGTCCAGCTTTGTCACAGGAGGAAGAGATTTTAACTCAGGAAAGTGGGTACCATGAGTTTCCTCCATATCATAAGAAATATTAAGGGCATGAAGTAGAATTAACCTTTCCGAAGAAGGTATCAGAACCTTTTCTGATGGTTTCTTGGAGGTTATGTGGGTGCTGGGCCTAGGATGAATCCATGTGCGGTTGGCAGCCACCTTCCTGAGAAAGCTCATGTGTGGCGACACCGTGGTTTGCAGAGGTAAACGGCTCAGGCATGGTCTCCACTCTGACAGCCCTGAGCTCTCCAACTACGTTTTGATGTCTCTGAACTCATATTCCCTTCCTTCCCTTGGGCAAGGCAAGATGAAATTAGCTACTGGTACCTGAGTCTTTACCAGGGTTTTGGCCCTGATCTGAGCACGTTGCAGCACAAACCATCAGTCTCATGGTCACCTTTTTAGGAGACACCATTGTCCTCATCTTTTCAATGAGGAAACTGAATCACAGGGAGATTAAGTAACTTTCCCAAGAGATTTAGTAACAGCCAGTGAGTGATAGACACAGGATTGTATTAATAGTTCAAAGACAGTTTAGGATTTTTTCAAACAGCAGAATTTGACTGAAAGCCCAGGTGGCCCAGCCCTTGGTGAGAGATGATGACCAGGCTGTGGGGAGTGGGAATCATCCATGGCTACAGCCACAGGACACCAGGGTACTTTGTCCTGCAGGAGCAGTATAGATACATCTCATACAGAGAACAATGCTCATCAGGTAACAATCTCTCATGCTAATCAGCAACAAAATCCAACTCCTTTTGACTTTAAACCACGATTGAACATATATGACCAATTAGTACACAAAGGTATCTTATTTGTTTTGGGATATTGGTGCTTTAGAGTTTGGGCTATGGGGGTGGGAGTGATAAGGTAGCTCTGCAGAGTGCCCGGGCGGGGGAGTGATCAGTGGCAGCATCCTGGAGGGAGGTGGGAGCATATGGGTGGAGGTGGATGGCACCAGGAACAACAGCTGTTGAGGGAGAAGTACTCCAGGCTGGGTCCGAGGCAGAGCTTTGGGCTGCAGGGCAACTGCCCAAGATAGGGGTTCATTAGTGCGAAGTTGATGCACCTCCTCTGTAAGGAAGATAAGAAAGAAGTCATTGAGAATCCAATGGAATGAAGCCAGAAGGTTGTGATATCCTTGACTCAAAAAGGTTGGGGTCAGAATCTATCAGGACCATAGAGAAAGCTTTTGTGATGCCTTTTTCCTCTCTGGGTGCTGGCCTCCAGCCTGGGCTCCTCTTTGAAGACTTGGCTTAGTTTTTGGACCTCTGTTCTGCCTTCCCAAATCAGCCTTAGTGTCCTAACTCTGGACTCCCTTTGTTGTGATGTGGAGCTTGTCTGCTCCCTGCTAGAATGAGAACTTGAGAAGCAAGGACAAGTCTTGAATCTCCCTGAAGCTCCAACATTGTCATTCTTTCTAGGTGAGTGTGTGCTGAAAGTATGAGCCATCTCCATATCCCTTAGACCTGGCTAAAGGCAAGTAAGGCAATGGCAGTTGGGGCCCCCTCCAGTGTGTGACAGTCTCTGTGAAGGCCATAGAACTTAGGGCCTCTTAGAAAGGGACAAGAATAGTACAGCACAGAACTTCTAAATGGCCACCAGCTCACTTACTGAGAGACAGTGTTCCTTGGATGTGGCCAATGCATCCCTCACTACAGACATGGAGTATGACAGCATCCTCCAGGATTCCTGGCCCAGTATGTTCAAATGATCTAAGCATAGAAAAGCTTAGGACAGATGATTCCTAGATGAGGCAGGAGCACCACACTTCTTGGGACCTGAGCCTGAGTAGGGCGGACTTCTAGTAGTTTGGGGATAACATCACGAGATCAAGAGTGCTGACCCCAAATGGCACAGGGTAATGAGATGGATGGAGCCAGGCCTCAGGATTCAAGTCCAGCTCTTCCACTCCCAGCCTTTGTGACCTGGGAGAAGTCACTCAGCCACTTTGTGTATCAGCTTTCCCTTGGTAAAACTGGGGTAATAGTTGTACCTACTTATAGAGTTAGTGACAGGATTAAAAGAGTAAAGACATGTAAAGTTCTTAGGCTACCAGCTAATTCATGGGAAAGATTAATTAAAAATGAGCCATCATTATGATTAAATTTCCAGGAGGACAATTGTAACAATTTGGTGTCTCCCCAAGTCACAGGCAATGACACAAGGAGGGAGTCTTTACTACCTGTTAAAACCAGAGTGTGCTGGTTAGACAAGATTGGGTGGGGGGAGGGTGTCACCATGCTCACCACTACTTCTGGCACCTGAGTGACCAGCTGAGGAGATGCTCAGTCAACGCTGTGGAGTCAGCAGACCCACAGGGTCAGGTGGTCAGTGGGAGAGATAATGGACTGTGCGCCCAACAGAACTCGCTGGTCTGCTTTGTTCTCTAGCTCTCTTTACTTAAGGTGGGAAGTATGGAGTAATGCTTTATATAAGAGTTTCCTCACACTCTTGAGACCACATGTAAGGGAAATGCAAGGGTATCATGTCCATCATCAACCTGGGAGGCTCCTGAGCCACATTTCTTCATGTATAGAGCATCCTCATTGGCAGATGCCTAGATAGGACCCTCTGATCCACAGTCTCAGAGAACAACTGTCAAAGGCAAAAAGCAAGGCCTTTAGCCCATGGGGAGCATCATGTGCTTCTGCTTACCTGGTTGCAGCTTTGAAAAAAGTCACACAAGGTATCCAGTTTGCCCTGAAAAGCAGATGTAGCTGTGAGGAAGCTCTAGGCACGAACACTGCCTCCAGAAAGTAGAGTCCCCTCTGACTCATGGACAGATCCTGAGGGTTCTGTCCCCAGGAACTTGCGGAGACATCACTGCAGCCTAGACCTGGGGCAGGAGCGAGGCAGCTTGTATGTTTGGGAGTTTGGCACTGTGAGTCACACATTGTTTAGGATCTGGAACACATCAGTATTTTTTGTGTAGGAGAGTCTGGGGCTACTGTTAGAGGAAAAGTTCAAATGTTGGAGGCGATTTGTTGGGGCCAAGAAGAGATCCTGAAGGGGAAACATAGATGGGCATGGGGGACCTGGGCAGGAGTTGAGCAAGATGATGAGGGCATGTACTTGGGGGACACATGAGGAGAAGACAGGGAAGAGGACCCATGTTCTGCTCAGGGGCATGTTCTTGTTACTGGGGTGTGGTAGATAGTGGAGAAGGGAAAGGAAGAAAAAACCAGGACTGACCCCAAACTCAGTGGTAGAGGCATCATGGCTACAGGACCCTGCAGTTATGAACTCTCTGGGACTTGGTTGGGTGTGTATGTGGGGTGGGGTGGGGGAAGGGGTGAGGTCAGGTCTGTGAACAGATTCAAGACTCTGGCAAGTGATTTACTCTTTATCTAGAAGGCATGTCATGGTTTCTCTGTGCCCCTACACTGACTGTCAGAGGCGAGGCAGAACCAGCTCTCCAGCTGCCATCTAAAGCTCAAGGAGGAAGCAGTGGATCTGATAGGGACAGAGGCAGGACTAAGGGATGGAGATAAACTGAGCAGATAAGGTGGGGATCTTTCTTCCTCAAACCAGCCACCTGGGCTGAGCCTTTTCCATCCCTATCACTTCATGTCCCACTCTCTTCACCCTTGCCAGGTTGGATTCTCCCTCACCATAATGGACAATAACACCTCCTGGAGAAAGAACATTTACTTCAGGCTCTCTCTACCATGCATCCCTTGTTTCTGCATCTCAAAGGGACCCAAGGACAATGCCATGAGGGCACTCTGCTGGGGGACTTTTGCGAGAACAGTAGAAGCCATTGGCATTTCTGAGAAATATTAATGGTGCTATAAAATTGGCTCAGAATCTTTATTTTTTCTGACTTCTGCCAGTTTATTAGTGATTCAATTTGTTTTTACTCATTCACCTACTGATAAATGAAACCCAAGCCATTGCTGGAGCTGATGACAACCTCTGTGAGAACCAGAGACTGGCCAAATGTGAGTTAGCTACCAACATCCCTTAACCAGGCTTGTTACAAGGGGAGACTCTGGAGTGGGGACCCAAGAACTCAAAGTCCATTGCCCATAATTCTCATCTCATGTAAGCCACACCTTCGGGTCTCAGGCTTATGTGACATGAACAAGCTGTCCTCCTCCTACACCCTAGACTGGGTGTCACAGCTCCCTTCTTAAGAACCCTTCTCACCTCCATCCTTTGTATCCTGTTTTCTTGACACCAACAACAAGGGATAACCACGACTGGACATGTTTTTATCTCCTAGGAAGAGAAAACACTGTATTTTTCCTTGTCTAGCAGCCACTGAATGTAATACATACAGTCTGTTGTCCCCACACCTGTCAGGTTTTAGCCACTCAGCACACGTTTGTTGGAAAAGTTAAGGAAAAATGAGTAGCATTCTACACATAACGGAGTGCCCTCCATGGGAAACACGAACAAACTCCTTTTAGTTTGTAAATATGGCTCTTTCTAGGAAGGCCAGCAAATTCTTTCCTGTATCCTTGGTTTACCCGAAGCTGCCTTCATTGAAGAAGCCTGGTCTTGGACTACATGATGTAATGGAAGGCTGTCAGGAGGGTGAGTATTAGCAGGCGACACAGTTCTATTCACCTGACTCTGACAGATCCAATCTCCCCACAGGCTACATTGCAACCAGCATAGAGGCCTTCTGGGACATGTGCTTGGCATCTTGGGCCTGTTTCCCACCAGTTCCCAGGTCATGTCCCCCCTGTTTTGGGGATACCATGGCCCAGGTACAAATGCTTCTTATGGGCCCCCTCCCTGGAAAGCCACAACATATGCACCTAACCCTTGGTCCCTGTGCTCACCTGGTCTGAGACTTCCTCACTGCTCAGTGCCAGATCGCAATCTGTCCACCCTTCTCAGCCCTGAAGTCCTTACAGGCCACCCCCAGTCAAACTCCTTACTCTGGCAGGAGACAGGGAGGACACCAAGGAGTCGGAGCTCAATATACACTAGAGCCGAGAGTGGGGACCAGGATGCTGACATGAGGCTCCTTTTCCTAAAGCTCAACTCCTCCTTGGCAAGATAACTCCTACAAATGGTCCTTTGGGAATTGACAACAAAGCACCTTTTCTTTCAGTAGGGATCATAGCAGTGGCTGAAACAGTCTCTCCCAAGTTGTTAATACAGTGACAAAGGCTGGGGCTCCCCCTTGCTTTTGTCACCCTCTTCTTTCTCCCAGCTTTCTGTCCAAATAGGTGGATCTCTTGGCATGTGGGGAATAGCCCCACAGGCTGCTGGAAGCCTCATTGTCAAAGGCATGGTGCACATTGGGCTTGCTGAAGACATCAAGACAAAACCACAACTTTTCTTTATCAGTTACACTGATGGTGGTACCTTGATGGTCTAGAATGATAAAGAGACATGAGCACAGCTGGAAGGTATGTGGAGGTCTCTGGCTCAGCCATATAGACAGAGGGGACCCTGCTCGTCAGCAGCAGGGCCGAACATGGACATCAGGGTGTCAGTCTGGGTGCCCACTGCCTGAGTGTTCAAGGCCAACAGATTCCACATCTCTGAGTCTCATGCTCCTCAGTTATCAAAAGGGAATCAGCAGCTTCCTGTGGGGTCGACGGGATACAGCCAGACTAAAGAGTCTGGTCCCTGGTAGAAGTACCACACATAGTAGTTTTTCTCAGCTGTCCACCATCATATGAAGACAGAGCACAGGGCTTACTCTCCTTTCTCTCTCCCCTGCATCTCCATCCCCATGCAGCCCTCCTTGGCCTCGCGGTCTTCAAGGATGATAGTCTTCCCCACTCACAGGCTTTCTCTCTTCACTGCTCCCCTCATTTACAGAAATTGGACCTGCTTGCTTCTTGCTGATTCACTCTGTTCTTTTATACTTTTGCTTTTCCTCCTTCTTCATCCAGCTCACTGGCCTATGTCTTCACAAATCCAGGTAGCCAATGGCTTTGCTTCCATCTCCCAGGGGCCAGTCTCTGTCTTTTGCTGTTGCTCTGGTTTGACATTTTCCCCTCCATAGCCGCCCACCCACCCTGCTCCCACACTGGAACCAATAACAGACCAGATACCAGATTCTGAGCTCCTGAAGGATGGCGGTCACTTCATTTCTGTCACTCTGTGCCCAGTACATAGTGGTGCTTAGTAATGACTGAAGAATAAATAACAGAACGCACTAGGGATATACAGAGACCCATGCTGATTTTCAAAGACACAATTGCCCCAGAGGTTACACATCCTCCTACCAGCATCCTCCTACCAGCATCCTTTTCCCTCGGAATGTTCATGCCTCCCGTAGAACCACTTCAACTTCCTTCACCAGCAGTAATCTCCTCCAGGTCTAACATCCAACTTAGTCTTCTGACACCTGTCTGCTGTGAGGCAGCCTTGTTTTCAGGGGCCTGAGGTAATTTCTCCCCAGGTCCAAGGCAGCCCATAGGCCACCTCCCTGAGGCGAGCACTAGACAGTAGGCCCCTGAGAATCCCAGGCTATGTCTGTGCCTAGGAATGCCTGACAGAGTTATGTACCTCTAACTGCTTATGTAATGATATTGTAGCTGATGAGAAGCTTCCCACAGGCAGGATAGGATCATGGATCAGGCAGGTCACTGTTAACTTGGGGTGGTTAGCAGTGAACCTTGGTCACAGAGCTTTGTGGGCAGGAGTCACTCACCCTCCTCCAGCACCGGATGCAGCAGAATAGCAACGGGAACATGAGCAGAGCCAAGATGAAGCCAACCAAGTACAGATTGCTGATAACAGGTGTAAACTGTGGGGGAGGCGGTGGGTGTGGCAGCGGGGCAGATGGTTGGGCAGGTGACTGGTCAGGCGGTGAAGCAGGTGGCTGGTGAGGTGGTGGGGCAGCTGGTGGGGCAGCTGGTGGGGCAGCTGGTGGGGCAGGTGGTGGGGCAGGTGGTGGGGCAGCTGGTGGGCAGGTGGTGGGGCAGGTGGTGGGGCAGCTGGTGGGGCAGGTGGTGGGGCAGGTGGGGGGGCAGGTGGTGGGGCAGGTGGTGGGGCAGGTGATGGGGCAGCTGGTGGGGCAGCTGGTGGGGCAGCTGGTGGGGCAGGTGTCCCTTTATCCTGCAGAAAGCACACATGCCAAAAGTCTGTGGTGGAACTGGGTGGCCTCTTCCCAGAAGACCACCACCAGGTATCACCAACCAACTGCCTTGCCCAAGTATTTCCCTTCTCCTCAGGTTGCCTCACTTTCAGGGATTACAGTGGGGCTGGGTGACTGAGGCTGGAACTGGAACCAATGGGGAGCCATGAACGACTGATCAAGAGGCTCTGTCCCAAAGTCTTGTCAGGGAAGTCTGGAATACTCCATGGAATGACAAGCAAGCTCTCACTGCAGGCCTTGGCTAACAAGACAAGAGTTTTGTGAGAACCACAACTTCTAGATACTCAGATAAGTGAGGAGTGCTGCTGGGGCTCACTGAAGGGTGGGAGTGCAAGAGCAGAGTTGGGAGACCCTGCTCCATCTCCACATAGACTCTCACTCCACCTCTAGGATCTGCAATCTTGGGCAAAGCTACTCAATCTCTCTGAGTCTCTATTTGCTCATCTGTAAGGAGGAAATGTGTGAATATGTAGAAAGTCTTAGCACAGGACAGGCTTAAAGAATGGGATCTATTTTCTTCCTGTTTTTATAACAGAGGGCATATGTGGACCCATGTGCTGCACAGCCCTCCCCTAAACCTAGAGCTGTGCTGTCAGAGAAACCTGAGGGGGAAGGGTGAGAGAGCCTGTGCCCAGGAAAGAAGGCAGATGAAAGGAAAGGGAAAGTTGAGGCTGATGGTGACATTGCTGTGCTGGGCCTGCAACCACAAGGCTGCTCCTGAAATCTTCTCTATGTGCTTGTTGAAAGGTGGAACTCCTGATGGGCAAATGTGTCAGTTCAATTTGCCGACCTGTGAGTGGATATCCAGGGACAAGTGAGACAGACACAGATGGAGGCCTGTCAGCAGTGTTGAAACCTCACAAACCGATACTGGACATAAAGGTGGTGGCAATTAGGTATAAGGGAACCTCCTCTCACTCACATCTCTTCTTCATGCTAATGTTCCCTGTTGCCCGTCATGCTCCTGGGTTAAGTGGCCCAGATGATGTGGAGCTCCAAAAAGTAGGTACCTGGGAGTAGCACCTCATTTTCAGGTGCCCCTCTCTGGGCTGAATCCTTGGCCTTTTCTACGGCTCTGAAGTTTCCCCACTAATAAGGGAGACAATCTTCATGTGGAGGTCAGAGAGAGATAGAGAGGGACAGCTGAGGAGCAGTAGAAAGGATGAGAGGAAGAAAGGAGACTGATGACATCTCAAAATGACAGCTAGTGTTCTCAAAACAGGCTTGGGGACCAGGAGCTGTGATGATCATAAGTATGTTTCAGAAACCTTTCCACAGCCTCACCAATTCAATGGGAGCATTACCCGGACTATACTGGGCCTCTGCTCGTCTTACCCCTCCATATCCCCTGTTCCTGGCCCTGGATTTTCAGGGGCCCATTTGCCCTAGAGGTTCTGGACTCTGCCCCTAGCACACTATTCTCCTCAGTCTCTCTGACTTTCCCCAGTTGGAATCCAAGATGGATCCTTCTTAAACTCACATCACAACATCACGGCCAGGGAGGATACGGCAAAGGCTGGGGACAGAGTAGGTAGAGCATATTTTTGGAAGCCTGATTAGAACTCTAATTAATTGGTCTTTCCATGTGCCCTCAATGACATTTGAGGGCTCCAGAATGGGTTAAGGTGGCTGTCTGCACAAGCTACTTCTCGGCCTTCCTGCGTGTCTTGCCTCCACCAAGAGTGTTTTTCCTTTAGTGCTTTGCACAGGCTCATCCTAATACTCACACAGTCTTTACTGGTGACTTTCAAGAATACGTTTGTCGACTAAAGCGTGACACCATTGTCGAGGCTGAAGTCAACGATAAGCAGCACCTAAAGAACCAAAAGAGTAGATGGTGACCACCTGCCTGGATAGAACATGGTTCTTTGAACTTGGCTCTACCCTGTAGCGGCAACAGCTCTCCTCATAGTAATAACTTTGAACATCAGGCATTAGGGGCAGGCCAAAAGCAGACAACATGGTAAGGAGAGTTTATCCAAGGCACTACAAGGTTAATTTCTGCAAAGAAGACTGACAGAACAGTGGGGAGACCTGCATGGGGTCAGATCCTCTTGTGGCCATGATCTGAGTGACCAGGATGGCTGCTTGGTGTCACTATTGCCACATCCTGCATTTGTAGAATATGTTGGCTTAGCATGAAAAGGCGCCAGGAGCAAAGTTACCATCCTTTGAGCACATCATCTCCCCCATCCTGCTCCCTCAACAGAAACAGGTCACAGCAGATCCCTGAGCACCTTGAGGGTTTCCCGAACCCTCCCAGAGATAGGCAAGCAGTGCCCAAGCAGAGTGGCACCCCACATTATAGATACCTCATGGGGCTCAAAATTGCCCACCTTCTCCCAACTCAAAATACTTACTGTCCAGCTTTATCAAATACATGTCCTGCGCATATTAGTTTTTCGATTGTAATATTAACGGCCTTTTTGCCTAAAAGACAGTCACAAGAGAATAATGTCAATGGATATGTCCATTAACCCATTTCCCTCTGCCTGACCTGAGCAAGCAGAGGTAGCATTTTGGCAGATGCCAGTTTCTCTTCTCTGCTTTACCTCTGAGCACATGCCATGCTCCAGGCACTCTGTAGTGTTCTGGGTTTAATGGGAACAAGGCAGGCAGAGTCTCTGCTTTCAAGAGCCTTATATTTCAGGGATTGGAAAAAGACATAGATAATGAAATAACAATGAACAAGGTAAATGCCCAAGAGTGAAAAGTACTGTGACATCAATAAACAAGGGATAGTGAATGGAGGAGAAGTGACAGCTGCTTAGAAATGGGTGACTTGCGCTATCTTTAAGGATACAATTTCTCTTTAAGAAACTGACATATTTATATATGAAATACTTCGATGTCTGTTGCTTCAAAATAATTAATGGTAAGGGTATCAACTAAATTATATTCATCAGAGTTAATAATTATGATAGTAGTGTGGTGGCTGTTTCAAGTTCATTATACATTTTTTGCTACTTTTGTATATTGCTGGAAATTTCTATTAAAAATAAGGTCTTTCTAAAGAGACAGTACTGGAGCTACAAGCAGATGAGGGAAAGCCAGGGAAAGATCCTAGAGAAGAGTGTCCAGGCCATTGGAGTGCGCATGCCAAGGCTCTGAGGCATAAGTAGCTGTGCTTGTTAAGCAGCAAAAGAGGAGAATTGGGAAGAGCCTCATGGGTCCTGGGAAGAGGTTCAGGTTTTAGTATAAGTATAATGCATCAGATGAGGTACTGGCCAGGTGTGGATATGTTTTGGACAAAGGGGCAACAGGACTTGTGGTGGACTGAATGTGGGGGATGAAAGCAAAGAGGAATCAAGGACGACATACTGGTTTTGACCAGAGTGGCTGGGTAAATGGCGGTGCTCTTCATTGAGATGGGAGTCTTGAGCAGGGAATTGGGGTTTTCTTTGTTTTTGTTTTCTGTTATGTTGTGCGGGTTTGGAAGGTGGTATTTCAGCAGCTCAGAACAGTTCCATAACTTGTAGCTGGGAAGCCTTTTCACTCTGGGCCCAAACTCTTTTTACATCCTTGGACACTAGCCATAGGCCACGGTTATTCCATATAGAATGGCCATTTCCATATGAACCAGCTTTTTGGTTCTAACTCAATTGTCAGATAGACTATGAACTCTTGAGTTATTTTACCCCTTCATTGGTGCTAATAATGAAAGTAATCACCAAGTATGGTTTGGGGAAGGATTTGTGTCTGAAGGGTAGAATGGTTAGGATTAGTGGGAAAAAATTTCTAAGAATGTGATTGACTTTCCCATAGGGTGTTACAGTCCAGAACCAGGAGAACAAGGTGATGGCAACAAAGCATGTTTGACAAGAAAGGATTTTTCAAACCATTGTTGATTAAACCAAATACTTCAGTTGCCACTTTTCAAAGATTTTTGAAGTTATAAAAATGTTACACTATTAGGATAGATAGTATAAACATAGAGAAATATTGATTTAAAAGTTCACTGTAGTGCTATTTACAATAGCCAAATTATGGAAGCAATCTAACTTCCTATCAATAGATGATTGGATAAAGCAGATGTGGTACTTATGCACTGTGGAATATTACTCAGCCACAAAAAATGAAATCTTACCATTTGCAACAACATGGACGAATCCATAGAGTATTATGCTAAATGAAATAAATCAAAAACTGAAAGACAAATACCAAATAATCATACTTATATGTGGATCTAAAAAGCAAAATAAATAAAAGACGAAACAGAAACAGACTCATAGATTTAGAGAACAAACTGATGGTTGCCAGATGCAAGGAGGATCGGGGGACTATGTGAAAAAGACAAAGGGATTAAGAAATAGAAATTGGTAGTTATAAGTAGTTCTGGTCAAGATGGTGAAGTAGGTAAATACTGTGCTTGTCTCCTCTTGTGAATGCATCAAAATTATGACTAAACTACAGAACAACTATCATTGAGAATTGCCTGTTGTCTATCTGAAAAGATTTTTAACTAAGGATATATAGAAGAAACCACTTTGAGAATGGTAGAAGGGTGGAGATGCAGAATGAGTTGGTCCTACACCCATGTGTGGTGGTTAAAAATTGGAAGTCCCCCTTAGGAGTAGAGGATCACAGCCCCACATCAGGCTCCTCAGCCAGGGTTCCAGTGTCAAGAAAAGAAGTCCCCACAATTTCTGGCTGTGAAGACCAGTGGAGATTGTGGCTGAGTGAGACAGAGTTCTGGTGGAGTCCCAGGCATTCCTCTTAAAGGGCCATGCATGGACTTACTAACGAATTCACTCACTCTGAGCACCAATGCTGGGGCAGCAATTAGAAAGGTGCCAGGAACATACAGCAAGGAACTAAATTGTCTGGCCTCAGGGTGGGGGCTGGAGGGACAGCTTTCTCCCAGACAGCAGTGCAGGCAGAAACCACAGTTTCTTTGTTGAGCCCTCCCCTCATCCAGCATGCAGATGCAGGTGGCCACCATATCTGAGTCTCCATCATCCTGGCTAACTCTGTTCACCCCATGCTGGTGATTTCCTGAGACTCTGCTTCACCCAACTTGTGTGCCCATCCAAGCCGCTTCCAGTGGCTTCTCTATCATCATCTTGGCTCATGATGTGGACTTTTCTAAATTATCCTCAAGGTTTTTAAACTCCAAAAAAGCAGCATCTAGCCACAGCATGCCCCATACTGCTTGGTAAGCAGCCCTAAGTTCAGCACTAGTGGCTGCCAGACTTGGTTCACAGCTTGGTCCAGCCCAGGCACCTCCAAGCCCAGAAAAAGTGGCAACAATCTTCAGATGACTCATTGTAGCTCCTGCCATGTGGCCTGGGGAAGGGCAGGCAGTATTTGACATGGGTCTGCAAAATGGCTCCTCCCAAGAGGCCCAGGAGCCCACACACACATTGGCTAGCTCTAGACCACGCCACTCAACCATCTGCACAAAAGTCACACCCAATGGGAAGTTTGTGAAAGCACTAGAGTCCCACTAAAGTGAATCCTGCTCCGAATCCAGCTCCTACACAACAGCTTCTCTACTGCAGTCATGGCCAGCCCTTACAACAAAATAGCCTCACAGTCAGTTCCACCCACTGATATGCCAACAGCAACCAAGGCTGAACTACAACAAGAGAGCACACACAACCCACATAAGAGAGCACCAATCTCAAGTGATGAGGGAAATCATGCCACTGGGCCGCAGAGGACACCTACTACATAATGACACTCTACTTAGACTGGGGAACATAGCAGTTCTACCTAATACATAGAAACAAACACAGGAAGGCAACCAAAATGGAGGGAAAAGAAAAAGTCCAAAGCAAAAGAACAAAGCAAAGCTCAGAAAAAAAAAAAAAACTAAACAAAATGGAGAAAAGAAACTACTAGAAGCAAAGTCCAAAACACTGATTATAAGAATGATCAATGATCTCAATGAAAGCTTTGGTAAAAAGATAAGAAAAATAAAAATGGACATAGACTACATAAAAAGGAATCAGTCATAAATGAAGAATACAATAACTGAAATAAAAAATACATTAGTGAAAATCAATAAGTTAGATGAAGTAGAGAATTAAATCAGCAATTTGGAAGGTAAGGTAGCAGAAAACAGTCAATCAGAAAAGCAAAAGAAAAAATTCTGAAAAAATTAGGCTAGTTTAAGGGGCCTCTGGGCAGCAGTTGATGTACCAACATTTGAATCATAAGGGGTACCAGAAGGAGAAGCAAGAGAGAGCAAGAAATTGAAAACTTATTTTAAAAAATAATGGTGGAGAATTTCCCTAACTTGGTGAAAAAATTAGACATACAAGCCCAGGAAGCACAGAGTTCCAAAAGACCCAAAGAGGTCTGTACCAAGCCACATCATAATTAAAATATAAAAAGTTAAAGACAAAGAGAATTTTAAAAGTAGCAAGAGGAAAGCAATTTGTTACCTAAAAGGGAGCTCTCATGAGACTATCTAATGATTTCTTAATAGAAACTTTGCAAGCTAGAAGGAACTGACATGAAATATTCAAAGTGATGTAAAGCAAAGACCTATAACCAAGATGACTATACCCAGCAAAGTTGTCATTGAGAATTGAAGGACACATAAAGAGCTTCTCAGATAAAAAAAAAAAAAAAGTTAAAGGCGTTCATCACCACCAAACCAGTATTACAAGAAATGATAAAGGGACTTCTGAAAGAAGAAAAAAAGTTCAGCAATATAAATAATAAAATGACAATAACTATATATCTATCAACAATTACTTTAAATGTAAATGGATTAAATGCTCCAATCAAAAGACATAGGGAGGATAAATGGATAAGAAAACAAAACCCTCACATATGCTGCATAAAAGAGACTCACTTAGGATAGAAAGACTACACAGACTATAAGCAAAGGGATAGAAAAGGATATTTCATGAAAATGAAAACAAACCAACAAAAAGAACTATGCTGGCAATACTTATACTAGACAAAATAGACTTTAAAATAAAGACTGTAACAAGATACAAGGGACCCTGCAACCCCACTTCTGGGTATTTATCCAAAGAAACACAAAAACTACTCTGAAGAAACATGTGCATGTTAATCTCTGTATTCATTGCAGCATTATTTACAACAGCCAAAACATGGAGGCAACCTTGGTGTCCATCAATGGATGGATATATAAAGAAAAATTGGTACATATACACAATGGACTATTAGCCATAAAAAATAATGAAATTTTGTCATCATCAAAAACATGGACGGACCTAGAGGGTATTGTGCTGAGTGGAGTAAGTCGGACAGAGAAAGACAAATATCACATAATTTCACTTATATGTGGAATTTAGAGAATAGAATAAATGAACCAACAAAAAAAATGGAAACAAGCTCATAGATATAGAGAGCCTGGTTGCTGGGTAGGGAGGCTGGAGGGATGAGTGAAGTGGCAAATTAAGAAGCATAAATTAGTAGTTACAAAATAGTCATGGGGTCGTAAATTATAGCATAGAGAATATAGTTGATAATATTGTAATAACCATGTATAGTGCCAGGTTGGTACTAGGCTAAGTGGGGGAATCACTTCTATAAAATAATATTGAATGTCAACTCTAACTGAAAATAAAAAATATTAAAAAATAATTTTTGGTTTAAGCTTTTCTACATATCTTAAAATGTTTTTCTAGATGTTTTAATCAGAGGAGAATGTAATTGAAAACAATGAAATCAATCCTCAGTGCATCAGAACTCCTGACAATAAATAGCGCTGCTTGGACACTTCTGGTAAGCCCCCAGTTGGGTATGGGTTTATGGTCTGCTGAGGGACCCACGACTGGGAGACTGGCTCTCCCATGCGAGTTCCCACTGCAGGTCTTTTTTGGAGCGAAACACGGGTGATCTCTGGAGTGAAAACCAGTATACTACTAGACCACAGAGATAGGATCTGACACATTTCCTGGGGGAAGGGTTGTGTGCCACCTTCTTCAAGAACTGTCATATCAGTGTGGCCAAAGGCTCATTGGGCAATCAGATCACCTGTGTCTACTTTCAAATTTTTCCTCATCATGGGCTGGCCTTAAGCAAACTCTTTAATGGCTCCTCCCTCTGGTTGCACTCATGCAAAGAAATAATAGGTCTCCTTTGAGAATTGTGATAGTATATTTAAGTCACATTATGTAATCTAGTAAGTGCTCCATAAATGTTAGCTCTCCATGTAAAGGAGTTACTCAGTCCTTAAATCACTCCTGAGTAACTACAAACCAAAAGAAACCTAATTTCCTTGAGGTCATCTACATCCTGTGTGGTGTGAGAATGTGGCAAAGGCAGACCCCTGCCCCATTCTGGACATAGGGGAAAGAAGGAGAGATGGCCTAGAAGCATTGTGAGGGGGACAGTTGTTCTGGCTTTAGCAGATGGTCCTGAAATAAGAAGTCATTGAACATAATATAATAATATCAAATGAATGAGTCAAGGGGCTAACTAGAAAAGGCAAGAAGGGTGCAGAAAATCCAACTGTACCCCACACTCTGTGGGGAAGATCACATCCACCTCAGCGCTGCCTGCACAACATCAGCCTGTCCCACTGTGCACTTCCTTTGACCACTCACTCATCATGGAGGTCCACCGGATGCCTGAGTGTTTCCATTAATATGTGTATTTTCATTTTTAAGATGCAACCCTTTCATACATTACTGTTCAACATATGTGATTGAACTTAGTGCCCAATTTTACAGAAGAGAAAAGAGAGACTGAGAACAGAACCCTAATTTGCTCAAGGTCACACATGTGGTGTGTGCCTGTGCCAAATTTCAGGGCCCAGGCATAGCAGTTGTCATCCTCTCTCATTCCAAAGTGAACACACATTCCTGGGAAAGCTATCAGTGCATCTGGCACAGATTCAGAGTCCCAGAGCTGCCTCCAATTCCCACCAGCAGACTTGTGGGATTTTAGGTTCTCACTCTCAAGGAAAGTGAGGGCTAAGGAAAATGTGGTGGAATGCAGTTATTAGGCAGACCAGCAGACAGACCCATCTGTGGCAGGGGTCAAGCCCTGCTCCAAGATGCTATTGTGGTGCTGGGCTTTGCATATGAAGAAAGAGTTGGCTGGCTTCTCAGCCAGGTTCCTCCTTGTATGTGTCCACATGGCCTCTATCCTCACAGTGTAAACAGCAAGTAGTCAGTAAAAGCTTTAGAGCTTGACTAGCTGAGTGGAATACAACGTGGTATGGAAAATTTGTCACTTAGAAGCACCAAGGGGGATACTTACTGTAGACTTTGGTGTCATCCAGATTATATCTGCAGACGTAATTATTCATTTTAGCTTGCTCTAGGCCATTAACAAAAAAACCAAGATTGTAGATTTCTGCAAGGGCAACATCCAAAGGTCTGTGTGAGGAGGGGTTGAGTGCTGTCTTTCGTCTGATCACACAATTATGGCAGGCACCCACAAAATGGAATTTCCAAGGGACTCCTATGGAGCGCAGCTTGTCAAAACTAACATCTGTGCACTCTCTGGACCAGATCCTCACCTGGTGTCCCTGAGGGTCCACTGTGAGGAGGCTGAGTTGGGCCTTGAGCACTCAGAAGTCTTCTCACCACAACCTGTAACCCACGGAGCACATAAAAGGCATACAGCCTTAACCGCTCACAGGGACAAACCCTGCTGTGGGTTTCCAATGCTGAAATACCAGGTTTCCCCTAAGAGGTTCAGGCAGTACTCTCCACCAGGCCCTCTTTACATAAATGAGAAAGGAGTGAAGACAATGCAGCGGAAGTCTTCCCTGTCTCATGTCTGAGCTGGGTGCCAGGCTTGGGTGCCCCTGGGATTCACTGATACTTGGGTGTCTATTTCTCCTCCCTGTCATTCTATGTGCCTATAGAAGCCTGGAGACCCCAGGGCGAGGGAAGGAGTCGGGTGAGTCAGGACAGAGTCCAGGATGCTGTACAAGAGACTCCAGCATGGAAGGAGAATTCTTGTCTTAGCTGCAGTTCTGAAAGTCTGCAGATGGCCACTCTCTTCCTGAATTGTCCTGACCCTTCATGGACTTCACACACCCACCCTGGATTCACCAAGCACTTCCTTTAGCCAGTTGATATGATAGAATGGAGACATTGGTATGCTAAGGTGCAGTTACCCAGCACTTCCCCAGAATGCTGGGCCCCTGAGGTAAATATCAGGGTGTTCAGAGAGGACAGCTAGTGGGCCAGGCCCCTGGGGAGTTAGCCAAGAGAACATATAGGACTGCCTGCTGCAAGCCCCATGTCACTGGCCTCCATTAGTGCCTCCCGGCTCAGCCTTGGCTAATTCCAATCCCAGATGCTTGATTTGTTCCAGGTCAACCCCTCAGCTATGTCAGTACAACCTTGCACCTGGCAGCCCTGATCCCGCCTACGTCAGGTCTTCTTTTAACATCCAGCCAATCGAGTCAAGTTTGCAAATTCTCTGTCCCCCCAAAATAGATTCTTGGCCTGTAAGCCGACTCTTGCCTGCTGACACATTTTGTTATGCTTTTAAGTGTTTCTTAAAAATGGGAGTCAGGTTTAAAAGTGTGTGCATTTTCCTTAATAATCCAAGTGACTAGATCATTGGAAAATAGGACCACCTGGTAACAGTGGGTTCATATTTCTGCATGTCATTGTCGGTGGGCCAGGGTCTGCTGTTCACCTCAGATGGAGGAGAACCCCATGGCCCAGAGCTTGCCTTCACTCTAAGAGTCCTCACACTGCAGTCAATCACCCTTGGCTTGGCTGACTCACTCCTCTTGCTCACCGTACTTGCCTGGCCCCCAATGGTACCCGATGGCAATTACTGTGACCTAGGAAGAGCCCGAACCACATGGAACCATGGGGAGAACACTGAGGCTTTGAGAGAGTGGCAAAGGCCAGCTGATGGCCCTGTGCTAAGAAAAAAGCACGTGGCCCACTCAGGACAGGCTTGATGTGTCCAAGTGATATGTCTTCTCCCATGCACAGCAACCAATAGTGCAATGCTGCTTCTGAATCCAATTCTGCGAGGCTGCACATTCACTGCTCGCATTTCATAAGGACTCGGCCCACCATTACACGTGGCTCTGTATTTGTCTGGAAGAACCAGCAGGTCATGTCTCCTGCACAGCCCCGTTGCTTGAGCCAGCCACCCTAAATGGGGCTGCTGCCCGTCAGTCTCATAGAAGTTCATTTGCCATTTATATTCCAGGATTACTTATTGCAAAGATATATTTCTTTGCAAGGCAGGACCCACCATTAATAATCCATATTAAAATTAGATAAAGTCAGAGGAGGAATATTTCGCTCCCTGAGTGTGAAGAGATCAGGCTTTAAATGTGGCAAAAAGAGCCAGCGTGACCATTCTGCAACAACAAAAGGCCAGAAGGAACCAGAAATGCACAATTCTGCACCAGGCCAAAGCATGGAACTCCTGTGTTCACACAAAGTCATATTCCCTCAGTAACTGAGCATCTAATATGCATCGTTCTTTAATTTACTCTCTTAAAGCGCAAAACCCCTTGAGCTAGACATTACTAGCTCAGTTTTGCAGAGAGAGAGAGAGAGAGAAAGAGAGAGAGAGAGAGAGAGAGAGAGAGAGAGAGAGAGAGAGAGAGAGAGAGTGCGCGCTTGCGCGTGCGCGAGAGAAACCAGGGCTTCCAGAAGGCAAGTGGTTTCACCAATCCCTGACATAGTATAGACCAGGATCTGATCTCCAGGGCCAGTCCCAGGACCCACTTACCACCTCTGCTCTAGTCTTAATTCTGATTTGCTATCGTGTGGCTCCTCTGGGGACAAGGCCTCTGGTACTCAGAGACATGGTCTGTGCTCTTCAGCTTACAGGGCTGTGAGTGTGGTGCCAGAATACCCTGAGAGGGACCGGGGCAGTCACAGGTGAATGAAAGGCCCAGCCTCTTCCTCCATGTATGTGACAGGGGAGAGACAGCATCTGCTAAAGGCAGGCCGTCTGACAGCATAAAGCATAGCCTGTGCCTGCACTGTTCAGGAACCATGCATGCTGCCCCTCTGCCCAGATGCCCGTCCTTCCTCCCTTGTGCTCCCTGTTGCCCCCAGGTACCACTCAGCTGTCCCTTCACTTTTGCAGCAGAGCCCCCTCTGTCCCTAGGTAAGTGCAGCTCCCAACAAGGGTCCTGTTAACCTGCAGGGTGAGGGTTTCAGAATTTTGACAGAAGTAATTTTACGTGCAAGGATTTTTCCTTTGTCCATGCAGTTATTCCTTCTGTTCTCGGTGCCAGAACCAAAATTCCTCCCATAGTAAAAACCACAGAAAGAAAATGGAGTCAGAGAAAGGACAACAGAGACACTAATGAAATAAATTTGGTCCATCCATATAATGGAATACTGTGGAGAAGGTTGAGAAATATTATGTATGGCATGATTGTATGAATGTAAAAATAACCTTATAAAGTGTATTGAGATGGCTATGTACCTATTTAAGATCAACTATTTATAGTAGTTTTCTCTGAAGAGAGCAGGATGGAGCAAAGGGGGACTTTTATCATAGTGGAGGGACAGCAGGCATTCCAGAGCTGTCTTTTCCAATGATACGCTTAATTTTGCTGCATTTAAAAAATGAAACTCAATTAAATTAGTCACAGTTAAAGATATACACGAGGAAGGGTTAGGGAGTGAGTTAGCCTGATGACTGTAATTTATCTTGAATTTCATAATATTTCAATTTACCTTGAAATTTATCAAAAATAAGATGGAATGATGAGGAAAGAGAAATATGGATATATAAGTGATAAAATAAGGTCTGATATTACTTTATAGTCGAGAATGATAGGAGGCAGTTCATTGTAAAATTTTGTTCACTTTGCTGTAGGTTTGGTAATTTCCATAATTAAAGTTTAGAATGAATACAAAGAACTGAGTTATTGAAAAAAAACCTTGCAGAAGCCATGGTATAAACTTGTGACAAATGACTAATGACAAGGACAGACTAAAGGCTGCAGGAACCAGCGGTGACATTTTACCAGGAAAATCTTGGTGGGTAAGGCGCCCTGTGAGCAAAGAATAGGTAGGCTGGACCTGTTCAGCTGAGAAAGGCCTTGTAGAGCATCTAGCCCCCCACAGCCACCTGCAGCCTCTGTAGCGGGAGTCTTGCTAAGAGGAGTCTCAGACTCCATGCCCAGACTGGGTTAGGAAAGTGGCCTTCTCAGCACCAGGACCCCGAGTGGAGAATCTGTTGGAACACACACCTAGAGGCAGTGAGGCCAGCAGAGGCCTCTCTCTGCTCACCTCAGAGCAAGCCTGAGAGGCTGAAGAGGCCTCACGCTCTCCCCTGCCTGTGTCCTCAGGCATCACACCATCCCCTCACTGATTTTATTCAGAGTGACAGCCTGATGAACTGGCTTCTTCCATTTCATTTGGGGTCCAGGTTCCTGCACTGTCTTTTCCCTTTAAGTGACTGTCCTGCTGGGTGGCAGTTTTCCACAGATGGCAACAGTTTAAAAGGTCAGAGCAGGTGCTGCTGGGCCATACTGGCAGAGGGTAGACAGCAGGCACCTCTTACCTCAGCTAGGCTGCCGTGGGGGACATCCTCACCTGTAGTTTCGCATGCTGCTCAGACACCATGACCTGTGTGTGTCTAGGGGCATGATCAGAGAAATGAAGATGCTGGGCTCACTGCACAGCTAGGTGCTTTAAACCAGGAGAAGCAGGTAAAGACCCTACTTGTTGTGGGATCTCTAGCCCACCCCCATGTCTGCCAGTCCAGGTCTTAGGTTCAGAATACTGGAGGAATAGGACAGCTGCCACCAACAGCTGGCTCCGCTGGAGAGGTCTCATCCTGCAAGTTCTTTAACCCCTCCTCTCCCAGCCTGGGCTCAGCATGTGGGGTGGGGAGAGCCAGTGATCGATGATAGAGATATTAGTACTGGCCGCTGTTGATTAGGGGTCTCTACCTGTTTCTAGATTCTGTGCAGTCCCTGCAAAATCCGTCGGCTTTTCTACTCACAACAGACCCTGGTGGTGGGCATTGTTCTTTCTACTACTTGAAGCAAAAGTGGAAGTCATGGATGCCACATTTGCTTCAGGTTGGTTGCCCTATGGTAAGAGCTCAGATACACAAGGTTTCTCCCTGACCCCATGGCCTATTGCTCTTATAGCCTTACAGAAAGAGCCCAGAGGCCAGAGCCAGCTGCCTGGGTCTGGATCCAGCTGGATCTAGCTGTGCGCTGCTACCATTGGACAATTGTGCTTATCCATCCACCTCAGCGGCTCAAATCCTAATGGTGTGAACTCTCGAGTCTGCACATCCTGAGCTCATTACAGAGGGAGGACTCCTATCAGGATGGTAATTCCTGGAGTCCCTCAGCACACTGATGCAGGCACCTTCGCAGGGGAGAGAGCATCCTTGTCAAGTTTCAGATGTCAGCGGGAGCACTCCCCACTTAATCACTGGGTGTGGTATTTGCTGTGAGTATTAGTGTGCACAGATGTCTTTTTTTCTGACTCAGTTTCTAGTATGACATTGGACGTTGAACTGCGTCCAAATCTTTCCCCTTCCACCGAGATCATCATGTTTTTGTTCTCCATTTTGCTAATTTGTAAATTGCATTGATATTTCAAATATGGTATGAAACTTGCACTTCTGGGGTGATCCCTAATTAGTCTTGATGTATTTTCCCTTATATATGTTGTTAGATTTTCTTTGGTAGTGTTTTGTTGAATGTTTTAAATATATATATTTTCTTATTTTTAATTTCATCTTTTACTTTTGTGATTTCAAAAAGTAATTTCATAAATTTATGCGTGATCGTTTCACAATATATATAATTCAAGTCATTATGCAAGCACCTTTACTTATACTTACATACCCCACATGAACTTTCACTTACTTGTGTAGAGTGTACATTACTATGTGAACACCCCATGCTTACACACACCACACAGTCAAACAACACATTTACTCACCTCACACATATAACACACAGTGTCATACCATTCATATCACACTTGGACCACGTACACTCACACTACATACCCATTTATACCAGAAATGTACACACACACACACACACACACACACACACACACACACACCACACCACACCTTCTTTTGGCTAGAACAGTGACTCCAGCTCTTACCTCCTACACAGGCAACGAAACTCTCCGCTTTCATGACATCTAAACAAGAATTCTCTACAAGCTGAAATAAAGAGGTAGAAGGATCAAAAAAGTGAATGTGGAACCATGGTGAGAAGCCACGCCATCCCCCCTTCGCTCATTTAGCCCCCACTCACTGAGTTAATATATTCTTCCAAGGTGCTGTAATCGTTCCTCCCATACATTTGGCTATGTCCTACAATCTTAAGCAGCTGAAAGAACAAGAGGAGATGGTTTAAATCGACTGCCAGGTGTTGGGGACATAACAGGTTCCCATTCCAGGAAACAGTCTCTGGCCTCAGGTATGGGCAAGCAGCCCAGCCTTAGGGAGTGGAAAGCCCTTACACCAGTAACTCTGGTGTGTAGGTTGTACACAATACTTATTTGTTTCTGAAGTGTCTCTCTGTTGTCCAAACACTCAGGCTTGATTTAGGACCATCCTCTGGGGAACCCAGGGAAACCTACCTTTGAAAATAGTCCCCAAATGGGATAAGGTGCGGCCCCAGTTACCTGTTCAGAATTACCTGGCCTTTATTATACTTGTTTAGACCCATGCTGTAAACCTTGGCTCCCATACTCTGAGCAGTGGCAGCCTAAGAGGAAAAAGACTTCAAGTATAAAATACCAAAACACGTGGAGCAAAATGCTGGTAACAATGGACTGGACTCACTTCAAACTTGGTTTCACGAATTGTATTTGGCAGCAGTGGCCCAGTGGTCAGACTGATAATCAGGCTGGCAGCATTATTGTCTGCAGGAGAAGAAAGGAAGGACCAATGTGGTAAAGTAGCCTGAAGTGACATGCCACAGGCTACCAGGACTACAAAACAACTCTCTGCACCTTCTCTTCCCAGGGAAAAGTGACCTAAATACACATACCCAACCTCCAGAGCCCCTGGAGGGCTTTGCAGCCAACTCCAGCCAGAGGAGGGACCTTAGCACAGGACCCAATTTATAGATGGGAAGACTGAATCCAGCTCAAGGTTATTCCTACTGAACTCTCACTACAAGATGGTACAGCTTTTGCCCTGAAAGGCAACTCGAGCTATTTCACTGGCCAAGCGTAACTGTTTCAGATGATCACACGGAGGAACAGCCAGACCTCACTGTACAAGTGTCTCTTAGGCTGAGTGGAAAGGCTGGACTCCTGCTCTAAACAGTGCCTGTGGACACTCCTTCTGGTATCTGTGGGCCCAGAGGTTCAGAACTCAAGGTTAGAGGCACTTGGGCATCAGATTCCATGCTCATCTCAATGTCATTCCCTACCAGACCCACACATCTTTCCTGACCAGAGCTGTGACCCTACAGTAAAAGTAAAGATACTTCTGAGCTCAGCACAGACTTTTCCACTCTTGGAGACACTGTCACAGGACAAAAGTCAACTGAAATGAAAAAGCTGCAAGGAATGTGAGTCAGAGCCAGATTGTGCAGGAGGAAAAAGTGTGGTCAACAAGGAGAAATCTAGCTCTTTTTTTATTTTTGTAAACTTAATCCTGCCTGCTCTAGGCCCCCTGACTTTTTCTTTTTCTTTTTCATGCAACCCAACTGTAGGTCAAGTACCTCGTATTCAATAAGAACCAAGAATATATCAACATGATCCCATGTAGTTCTGAGAACATCAATGTGGGGCTTTTTATCCTCACTACACAGAGGAAGACCCTTTAGCACACAGAGGGCAAGTATCTTGGTCAAATGTGAGCACTAGGAAGTGACCATGGTGGGCCTGCACCCAGACCTCACTGAGGCCCTGCCTGGCTCTGTTCTGGACTCGACCATAATGGAGTCAGCAGGTAGCTTACCTCGAAGAAAAACATTCTGAATCTGCTCATTTGCCTGCAATAAAATGAAGGAATGTGGGGTGAGGGTTGTGATATGACACAGTAATACTCTAAGAACTTGACAAAGCAAATAGTCAGAGCTCTAGCAGTCTGTACCTTTTTAAATCCTTCCTGCATGTTTCTGTCGCTTGTAGGCACTACATTCTTAAGTTTGGCAAGAGCGGCTTCTATTTCTTTTCTGATAAAAATTTTAAAAAGAGGTTGAGATAGAATGAATAGTGGAGTGTTAAAAAACAGGCTCATGCTGTCTTGCTGCCATTCTGCACTGTGCAGACCTGCCTGGACAATAGAGGACACAGTAGCCCTGCCATGGAGTTTCTGCCCTACATCTTTGAAATTGATGGGCCTGTTTAGGCCTTCTCAGTCCCCACTTTGGTAAGCACCAGATGGGGAATGGGAACTTTGCTTTGCTGGTCCCAGGTGTATAGTCTGTCTTTCTGTGCCTTATTCCTGTCTCAGGCACATAAACATCATGGAAGCCTTGATAATCCGTGGTCAGAATGGGGAGCATCCATGGATAAACAATGTGACAGCTGTACTCACAATGTGAGTAGAAAATAAGAATCACCTCCAACAGTTACACTCTCTTGCAACAGGTAAGGCTGAATTTGGAAAGGCCATCTTGCTAATCCCCTGCCCTGTCACCTCCTCCCCTGCTACAGACCCTAAAGTTGATTCAGTACCCCCAAGCCACTTCCCCTTCTGAATTGGTGCTACAGGAAGTAGCCAAGCTACTTAATTAGAGTGATAAGGTTCCTAGCCATCACATGCTCCTGAAGAACAAGACCAAAAGCTGGCAAAGTGACCCTGAGGGCTGTCCATGGAGGCAGAAGATCAGTCAGCCGCGGACTACCTCTAGTATATGGCCTGTCAGCCACTGTCAAAGCAGAGAGCAGGGGCTGAAGTGGGACACACAGGGCGGGGAGGACGAGTGGAGCTTGAAGTTTAGGCTAATGCCATGTGATGGGACTGAGCTGGCACAGCTAGGTGAAGCTGAGCCTGGACTCTGAAAGCTGGCTTCTTGCCATGAGTGGAAGAGTTGCTGTCCTGGGGTGAGATCTGAGAGCCCCAGGTCCAGCACTGCCTGGTCCAGCCCTGCCTGGCCCAGCCCTGCCTGGCCCAGCCAAGGAGGTAAGGAGGACTGAGACGCGTGGCCAGTGGAGGTGAAGCCAGGCCCTGCCCAGCCCAGCACAAACACCCTCTGCTCTCGGCACCACACTTCAGAAGATTTTTGCTTTGTCATCAGCATCTCAAAATATGCTGGAACTGTCAGCTCTCCCCAGCTCTCCAGAACCCAGCTCTCCAAGCTTTGCTCTTTTTAATGGCTCTCCATGGTGCTGTCAGTCCAGTCCTATGCCCAGTTCTGCTCCTGGGAGAGACACCAGCCTCCTGGTGCCCTCAGCAAGCCCTCTGACTCTTAAAATGTCACCCCTCACACATGATTTCATAGTTTTCCATTTCCCTGAGCCCTACATCTACTCCTGACACACCCTTCCTCATGAACAATGGCCCCGCCTTCACCCCCAGAGAAGACCTGGGAGTCTCTCCACAAGTCTCCCCACGGCTTGTCCTGGCTGGGCCCTTAGGTCTCTGCCTCAGGGGAAGCAGTTGTCTTCCTGTCACCCACAGGTCAACTTCCACCAGAGGCTCACATTCAGTGCCTTCTGCCTCTCTCTCTGTCACCTGCCAGTTTCCTCCCAATGAACTTGCTTTCATCCACCTCAAACCCACTCGGGTCTCTCTCTCTCTCTCTAAAAATACAAACCACAAGTACATACAAAGCCACATTTTTTCTTGTTGAGAGAGCCACCAGTTCCCTCCCCACTTCTCCTCGAAGCCAGACGTTGGGGTGCCATTTCCATGCACTGGCACCACCACACCCCCTCCCCTGCAGCCTGGCTGTTTCTGCTTCACTCGGCGGTTCCTGAGTCGATCCAAAGTCCTGAATGGCAACTTTCCCTGACAAATCCTAGGACCCTTCTGTCCTAAGTTTCCTTAACTTCTCTTTGGTGCTTTACCCACTCTGAATTGGGTTCAGTTTTTTTGTGTCCACCAGAATCTTAACCTCCCAGCTACTCAGAATCTCCATAACTTTTTACCACCAGGCCTTTGGGCACACCACCGGGCCCTTCTATGGCCCTCCTAAGAAGCATGCGTGTCATGCCTTCCTCAAACACCCTCCCAGCCCTGTGTTGAGGATCCCACTCATGAGGATCCCTGTCATAGTTACACCAAGGGACCTAGCTTCCCTCCAGCGAAGCCTGTCCTTTCAATGCCACCCACCTCTTCCACCCTGGGTCTGTCTCTGTTATCCCCAAAGCCCACAGGCCCAGAGCAGAGAGTGACACTGCATGGCAGGTGCAGAACATAGGCCAGTATTTACAAAGGATCCATACATCTGCTCTACTAGATCCAGAGTCCTCACAGCCAGCCTATTCTAAGAAAAAGGAAGAGCACTGAGGAAAGGACTTAGAGCACGAGGGCAGGGCTTAGAGGGGGCAGGGATGGTCTAGAAGCACCAGGGTCAGCCAGTGCCAATGCAGCCAGGAGTCAGAGGGAACCGGAGAGCCCGGGCTGGAAAATAAGGGTAGGCACTGAGGGGAGCCCAGGCCAGCTCAGCTTGCACACCAGTGGGTTCTCCACTGAGGCCTCAGGGAACCCCTCACTCCTTGGCTCTCCCTGTAGCCTGCCCGCTGGGCTTTCCTTGGGGGATCAAAACAGTACTTACCTGTTTGAGGTGAGTTTCAGGAGGGTTTGGCCAACTGTGGAGAAGGTGATGAAGGACATCCGCAGTTTCGGGCTGAGGAGGAAGCACTCTTCATGAGATGTCATAAACACAGGCTCAAAATAATGCTAATAAGCAGTCATAGAGGAGCGCATGACTATTCCCTGTTTCCCACTCCAATTCTTCCTTTTTGGGGACCATTTCCCAACCCTGGAAGTTCCCATAATTTTAGTGAATGATAGTGAGGGCTGTGGAGTTGCTGGTCCTTCCTGGTAGAGCCAGAATGGCATCCTGCTCCATCCCTATGCTTCCAATATCCTAAAAGAATCTCACACTCACTTACCCCCCAACATATACACACACACACACACATGCATGCACACAGTGCACAGAATAGAACATAGACACTTAGCATCCTGAATGTGGGCTTCCCAAATGGTCTCTTTTACTGTAAAATTCTTTGACCCTTCATAGGTCTTCACTCCTTGCCTGTCTTTCCCCTACCTCTCATCTCAAAGGAATTATTCTTGTTCTTGGCATCCATTAATTACATTCTTTCCATTCTTCTCTCTAGCCACTGTCTTCATTATTTGCTGACCTTCATTTTCTCTTAGGTAAATCGCTACTCTAAGACTCTACTATTTCTGTCTCTTGTTTCAACTCATTTTAACCATGATTATCATACTTTTCTTTGTGGGGCACAACTTAGATCATTTCACACTTCTGGTCAATAATTATCTATAGCTCCCTATTTCCCACAGTAGGAAATCTAAGCCCTTCAGCATGGCATTATAAGCCTCTATCACCTTAGTACCAAGCTGTCCTGTCCAGCCTTATCTCCCAGCCCTCCCTTGAGATAATCATTCTTTTCAGCTACTCATTCTACAGGAAGTCTCTTGGATGGTTCCTGTTACCCAGAAGTTCCCCCATCTTCAGGACTCCGTTTAAATTTTAACTTCCTCTTTAAAATCACCCTTGACATTTTTCTTGAAGTCCTTGCTTTTTCATTTAAGTAGCTATGTAAGTCCTTTGCCCCTTGCCCTTTTTTATTGGCCCTCAGCACTGTTTAGTTACTGTGTTGCTAGTTTGCCTGTTTCATAATCTGTGAGGTTTTCATGGGCAGACTATGTCCCCTGCAATATGGCCTGGCCTCCAGAAAGGAGCCGAAAAAGTTACCGAGACCCGATGGAACCAGTGTGACCTGTTCTTGTTTCTACTTCAGAGCACCTCCCTGGATTCTGTGTTCCTGACCCAAGGGACTCCCATGCCCACTGAGTCTAAACAGCTTTGCACTCTGCCTGGAAGAGGAAAACATCAGCCGTACTTTGTGTACTTTTTCACCAGCTCCTCTAGATATTTTTGAATGTCATCCCAGTTGTTTTTTGCAGTGTCTGACCTGAAAATAAAGAAGACCTGAGTTAGAAGGAAGAGGTGCATCTATTGAGTGGGCAGATTTCTGCCTCCCCACTTTCCAACAGGCCCTTTAGCAAGCTCCTCCTCACCCCATATAACCGATTATTTGTCATACAACATTAGTTACTTTACTAGGCCACCTTGTGGTGCCTTTCATCAGTGTGACTTGTGAGGGGGCTGACCAACCAGACTTGTGTGCTTCAGTATGAGGGACTTTTGGTAGCATGGCAGAATGGTTGGTCATGTTAGGTGGGGTTGCTAGATAAAAAATGAGAGAGGATGTAATGATTGGAAAATGCATTCTAATTCTGATATGTTGGCTCTTCTTGTCCCCCACTTACTGACATCCCAACAGGATCTCTGGCTTGAAGTCAGGAAGTATGTGCTATTCAGATTATTTTATTTTCCTTCTTTCTTATTAGGCCACAAAGCTGAGGCATTCTAGACACAGAAGACTTTTCCAGCATTACTGCCAAGTGAGGGCCTGTCTTGCTCTTATCATGCCCCCACCAGCAAGAAAAGCTGCAGGTCTTTTCTATCCCTATCTTCATGTTCTCACTCCCATTGCTTTCACTTTAGTCCTGAATATAAAGTGAAGAGGCCGAAGGGGGTTGAGGTCATGATCTCTCTGTCTAAGTGGGAAATACATGTATCCTACCTGCCCAGGACTCAAAGATCTTTGCAATCCCACATCTCTGTAGGTTGGCACTATTCTAGGTTTTGGAAGACAAATTTGAGGCTAACTGACTAAGTATTTTGTTGAAGATTCTGTAGATGACAAAGGTGAAACCGAGGCTGATACTCTGGCCTGGGCTCTTTCCCTGTATATTTTAGCTCATACATTTTATTTGGCATATGAGTCAGAGGAACACACCAGAGGGCCATTCCTCTCATCTCCAGTGATCATCATGTCCATAAACATTTTTAATGACATGTTTATATGTGTGTGATTCCCACATTCCCTAAAACATCCTTCTCCTCTGTAGTATTTCTTCTGCTTTCTCTAAGCTGCACCTAAAACTGTCAGCAGATGGTGAGAAAACTAAGGAAAGATTATTCGAACTGAATCAGGATTATCATTCATGGAGCATCTATGTACCATGCACTTTACATATATGATTTCCAATGCCAAAACAACCTTATATTATCAGTATTATTTCCATTTTATAGATGAGAAAACTGAGGCTCTAATAGTTCAAGAATTTTGCTAAAATTTCTATGGCTACCATAGATCTTAATCTTGATGTAGCTGTGAAACCTTTGCTCTACCCATTGCACTTGGAATATCAGGGTGACACTGCTCTGTCCAATTATTGGGTAGCAAAGCACTAGACTCTGTCAACCCACCTATAACACAGGCTCCCTGTCAGAAACTCCCATGTTTATGTGCAAGACAACTCCTTTCCTAATTATTGGTAACACTTTTCACTTCCCTTCACATTAGTCCTCTCCTCTGTTTTATCCCAAAATGAAGTAGTTTTTCCAGAGGATATTTACAGGAAGCAAGAATCTTCAACCCATCTACCTACTCTGGGAAAGTTTCCAGTTTGTGATGATTATGAAGTAAGATCTAGATTCTAGAACACAGAAGAACACAAGTATTCATGAACTATGGAAAACACCACAGACATGTCCCTAGGAAGGATGCAATATGAAACAGACCTATCATGTGGGCTTCTGGAAAACAGAGCTACAAGCATGTTTTAGCATTCTACACTTAGAATGAACAGATGAATCTCTAGACATTTGAGGACAGCTCTACTATTACAGTTTGAAGCAAAAAAAAAAACATCTTAGTGATATAACTATATTGGGAAAATCAACATGGGTGGAGAGAATTGTGTAGGTGAGCTGAGCTTTAAAAGAACTAAACTTTTCTCCTCCACAGTAAGGAGTCAATAGAGAATATATAAATCTCGAACAACAAGATACAGCTGTCAGTACAAGCATGGTATTATCAACATGATCATAATACTAGAAGGAAAATCTAGAAGATTAGGAAGTGGCTATCTCTGAAGAGTGGGATCAGAAGTGGGGAGGAGAGGAGCAAGGGCCTAGAGTTTTTACATGTGTACTTTGTAATAGTGTTTAATTTTAAATTTATGGGCCAGCATTTCCTCTTAAATACAAAAATGAAATTAAGAAACTAGTAGCATGAAGGATATCAGCAAAATGGTAGATTTTGAAACTCTAACCCCTTGTTCCTTCCACTGAAACATTGAACAAACCACCATGTGTTATCTGCACCAACTTTGTAGGACTCTAGGAAACAGTAAAAGTTTTAAAACAATAAAGCAAATGTACCATTAAGAAGTAGACATCTTTAAAATGGTATGAAAGTTTTGTGGCATTTTTAATCTCCTTTCCTCCACTCCTTTTCTGGTATGGCGGCAGTTTGGGTCTGGATCAGCGGCCCTGTTTCTCCTTCTTAGAGAGAGCAGTGCAGATCTTACTAACAAATTATTGTGCACAGCTTTTCTAAACTGGTTGGATTCACTTAGAATGATCAAAAGCAGCTGTAGACAAAGGTGTATTTAGAAAGTCACACATATGCCCAGACCAGAAGCATGCTCAGAAAAGTCTTGAGACTCCTTAACCATTCACTTTAAGCTGATCCCTAGGCTCAGAGTAAGCCTAGTTAAGTTTTAAGTGAATGCACAGCCAATAACCATTCTGCCAAGTTGGGAGTGGTGGCTGTTCTATGTAATTTCAAAAAAAATTTTTGTTGTTGGTTTTATGTTTGTTTCTGCTCCTGGCATTCAAGAAAATCTCTGTCAAAATATTTGCTAAATATGAGCTAAAGGAACAAAAGCACAAGTGATCACATACAATAAGAAATATTCTTTGCAAAAGTAGTATGGAAATACTACACACTTCTAAAATAACATATAAAAGGAAAATACTTTAGTAACATGTGTGGTATTCTTATTTCCAGAGTTACTTCACTATAACAATAAAACCCCCAATTTTCAACAAAAGATATCACAAAACATGCAACAAAATAAAAGAACATTATTCATTCAGAGGAATTAAATCAATTTGCTGAAACCATCCCCCAAGACATCATACTTACTAGAAAAAGAATTAAAGCAATTATCTTAAATTGGCTCAGAGAAAAAGGAAAATAAGGACAAAGAAAAATTGGGAAGTAGGAAAAATATATGAACAAAATAACATTAACTATGGGACATAAATTATTATTTAAAAATAGAATTTCTGGAGCTGAAAAGGGCAGTAACTAAATTGAAAAATTTATTAGCAGTTCAATAGCAGGTTTGAGCAGTCTGAACAAAAAATACTCAAAGTTGAGGATAAGACATAAATTGAAATTATTAAATATCAGAAGCATAAATAAAAAATAATAAAGAAAAATGATCAGAGTCTAAAGGACCCATGGGACACCCTTAACCAGACCAATATATACAGTGTGGAAATCCTAGATGATAAGAGAAAGAAGCAGAAACATTATTGGAATAAACAACAGCCCCAAATGTGCAAAATTGGGTGGAATACATGAATCTACAAATTCAAGAACCTCAACTAACTCCACTTGCATTAAACTAAAGAGACTCACACCAGCAAACATAACCAAACTCTTGAAAAAGACAAAAAAACATCTTGAAAGCAGCAAAAGAGCAGAAACTTGTCACATACAAGAAGTCCTCAAATACTATTTTTAATCAGAAACCTCGGAAGTCAGTAGGCAGTAGAGGACCTATTTAAAGTGATGAAAGGGAAAAAAAAAAGTCAAGCAAGAATGCCATACTCTGAAAAATTGTCCTTCATAAGTGAGGGAAAAATCAAGGTCTTCACAGATAAAAAAAGCTGAAGGAGTTTATTTTCAATAGACGTCCCTACAAGAAATGGTAAAGAGAGTCTGTTTGGTTAAAATGGAGGTACATTAGACAATAACTTGAAGCAATATGAACATTAAAAGATTTCTGGTAAAGACAAACATAAAAGCAAATGTAAAAGCTGTTTTTAAGATATTGGTTAATAACATAATTTTTTATTTTCTACAGATTTAAAAATGCATTACAGTCTATGAATATATGCTATTGGGTACTTATCTGTAAAGATACAATTTATGACACCGATAACACAAAGAGGTTGAAACAGTGTACAAGTGAGTTTCTGTATGTGATTGAAGTTAAGATGGTATCAATTGTAATTAGATCGTTATAACTTTAGCATGTTACAGTTAATGCCTAGTAATCATAAAGTATTTATAATAGAATATACATTAAAGAAATAAAGAACTTAAAACCTGCCATTACCAAAAAAAAAAAATCAAATAAACATACATAGGCAGAAATGAGAAAATAAGTGTTTAAAAACTGTAAGACATATAAAAATGGCAAAATGACAGAAGTAAGTCTTTCCATGTAGAATTACTTTAAATGTAAAAGGATTAAACTATCCAAGCTAAAGGCACAGGTTGGCAGAATAAATTTTAGAAAAGATCTAAGTATATGCAATCTACATGAGACTCGCTTTTGATATGACACAAATACATTGATAATAAAAGGGTGGAAAGATATTCTAGGCAGATAAGAACCCAAAAAGAGCTGAGGTGACTATATTAGACAAATATACTTTAAGTAAATACTATTATAAAAAGAAAAAAGGGGAAATTATGCATTCATAAAGGAATCAATTCATCAAGAATAAAACATCTGTAAACAGATATGCACCAAACATTAGAGCTCCAAAACTTATGAGGCAAACATTTATATAATTTAAGAGAGATGAAAATACCCCACGTTCAATAATAATGGATAGAAAAATCAAACAATATATAAGGAAATAGAAATAAAGGACATAAACTTCAGTATAAACCAATTGAACCTAACAGATAGGTGCACAACATTTCACCTGACAATGACAGAATGCACATTTATCTCAAATGAGCATGGAATATTCTTGAGAATAAATTACATTAGCTACAAAATAAGCCTCAATGAATTTTAAAAGATAGAAATCATTTAATTTTCCAAAAACAAAAGTATGAAATTAGAAATCAATAGTGAAACGAAATTGAAAAATTCATAACTAAGTGAAAATTAAATAGTATAATTTGAAATAATCAATAAATCAAAAAAGAAATCACAAGAGAAATTAGAAAATACCATGAGACAAATCATAATGAAAACTCAGCATAATAAAATATATGAAATGGCAGTGAATGTAGTACCAAGAGGAAATTTATAGCTATAAACAATACATTAAAAAAAGGGATTTCAAATTAATAGCTTAACTTTATATTTTATAGAACTAGAAAAAGAAATTAAACAAGCTAGCAGAAGGAAAAAGTAATAATGATCATAGCAGACATAAATAATATGTGAAATAGAAAATTAAAGAAATGCAAATGAAATAAAAAACTAGTTAATTGAAAAAATCAAAAAATGACAAATCTTTTTATTGATTGACTTATAATGAAAGAAAGACTCAAATTATTAAAATCAAAAAATAAACATGGACATTACTACTGATTTTATAGGAATAAAAAGTATTATAGAAGAATACTATGAACATTTATATGTCAACAAATTAGGTAACCTAAATGAAATGGGAAAATTGTTAGAAACACACAACCAAATGAAATTAAATCATGATGAAATAATTAACATAGAATGGGTCTATAAGTAGTAAAGAGATTGAAGCAGTAATAAAAAATATCCTAATAATTAAAGCTTCTATGGTGATTTCTACCAAATTTTTTTAAAAATTATTTATTTAAATTAGTTTCAAATATACAGTACATTGGTTAGATATCGAAATGTTAATAAACAATCCCCACAATTGCTCCTTCTCTCCTCTAGCCCTCTGCTTAGCCATCATATTAATGCTAACTGCATTCCCTCTGCTGTGTTCCCCATCTCCGTGCCCAAATATCAACTACTAATTTGTTCTTCTTTAATCTTTTGCCCTATTCTCCCAGTCCCCCAGCCCATCTTCCCTCTGTCTATCGCCAAATTGACCACTATATTTGTGAGTCTGTTTTTGATTAATTGGTTCTTCTTGTTTTTTAGATACCGCATATGAATGAAATCATATGGTATTTATCTTTTTCTCTCTGACTTATTTCACTCAGCATAATAACCTCTAGGTCATCCATGTCGTTACAAATGGTAGAATTTCATTTTCTTTAATGGCTGAATAATATTCCATTGTGTATATGAACTATAATTTCATTATCCACTCTGTTGGTGGGCATTTAGGTTGCTTCCATATCTCGGCTATTGTAAATTGTGCTGCCATGAATATTGGAGTGCATAAATCTTTATGAATTATTGTTTTGGTTTTCTTTGGATAAATACCCAGAAGTGCAATTGCTGGGTCAAAAGGTATATCCATTTTTAATTTTTTGAGGAACCTCCATACTGTTTTCCATAGCAGCTGTATCAATTTGCAATCCCACCAGCAGTGTGTGAGTGTTCCTTTTTCTCTGCATCCCCTCCAACACTTGTGGTTTTTTGATTTATTGATGATAGCCATTCTGATAGGTGCGAGGTGATTCTCATTGTGGTTTTAATTTACATTTCTCTGATGATTAGTAACCTTGAGCATCTTTTCATATGTCTATTAGCCATTGGTATTTTTTCTTTGGGGAAGTATCTTTTCAGTTCTTCTGCCAATTTTTTAATTGGATTATTCGTTGTTTTTGTTGTTGAGTTGTATAAATTCTTTATAAATTTTGGATATTAACCCCTTATCAGATGCATCATTAGTGAGAGATCTTAAAACCTCTTGGCTAGCAATGTTTCCCGAAAGGACAGCCTGGGGCAAGTAAGTGCTCTCTCTGGCAGTGAGTTAGCACCTTCCACCAAGTGGAGCAGACCATAAATGGTGGAAGATAAAAAGACAGTAGAGCTCAAGGCATTACCCAGGGTTCACACCTACTCTGACCCTTCTATGCTTTCTATCCCTGTCATGGCACATAGGCCATGGTTAACTCCATGAGGGGTTCTGAGGAGTCTGAAGGAGAAAATAGGAGACGTGATGTAACCCACCAAAAATGGAACACAGATCAATGGTCTGGTCTGCATAGTCCTATTTTGTTTACCAAGGCTGAGGAGAGGTTTTGAAGGACATAAACATGCTAAGACCAGGTGCCCCTTCAAGGATGCTTCTTCAGTTGTATGGAAAACAATATGGAGGTTCCTCAAAAAACTAAGAATTGATCTACCATATGATCCAGCAATCCCTCTACTGTGTATTTACCCAAAAGGCTTGAAAATCCATATCCAAAAAGATGTTTGCACACCAACGTTTCTAGCAGCATTATTCACAGTGGCCAGGACATGGAAGCAACTGAAGTGTCCTACGATAGATGATTGGATAAAGAAACTTTGGTATATACTCCATATATACAATGGAATACTACTCAGCCATAAGAAGAGATGAAATACTACCATTTGCAACAACATGGATGGACCTCGAGATAATCATGCTAAGCAAAATAAGCAGGACAGGAAAAGTTGAAAACCACATGAAATCACTTATATGTGGGATGTAAACCCAAAAGCAACAACCAACAGGACAAACAAACAGAAACTCATGGACATGGACAACAGAATAGTGATTAGCAAAGGGTAGAGAGGGAGGGGGAAGGGAAAAGGTAGATGGGGTAAAAAGGGTCAAATATGTGGTGACAGAGAGAAATCTAACTATGAGCAGTGAACAAACAATGCAATATATATATGCCTTACTGTTGAATTGTACGCCTGAAAATTACTGGATTTCATTAACAATATCACCATTAAAAAAGGCTAGGTAAATTTTAAAAATTGCCTCTTTTCCAGAGTTATGTTATCAATTGTGATATATAGGTCATTTCTGACTTTAGTTCCTTACACAAGAATACCAACTATACATATCCATAGAGAAGATACAACTGAGAAAATATTACAATATGGGAATGGGGCTGAAGTATTCTCCTATACCATAGAGATCAATATGGACCACATTAGAAGGTTAAGAAAAGTGGTTACACTCTAACCACTTATTCCCTCAACCAGGCCAGCACAGCACTACACCAAGAGGGCCCCCTGGGATTACAGTTTCTTAAGTGGGAAAAGAGAGCCTAAGGTTGGCATGCAGATGCCTAGCATTGTGGTTCACTTCCCAGGAGGTCCACTGGGGTCTTACATCATGTGAGTCGTGGGAGGAAACTGCAGGGATGATCACTGACTATCAGATTGTATTGGAGAAGAAAAGCTAGAAGGCATCATTGGGAGTAGTAAAAAAAAAAAAAAAAAAAACGAGAAAGTCTACAGAACTTATGGGACAGTATCAAAGAGAACAATATACACATTATGGGAATCATAAAAGTAGAAAAACACAGAAACTACATTTAAAGCAATAATGGTTGAAAACTTACTAAACATGGAGAGAGAAATGAACATCTGGATTCATGAGGGCCGGTGGATCCCAAATAGGCTGAATTCAAAAAGACTACATCAAGATACACTATAAATTGTAAGAATTCAAGACAGAGAGAAAAATTTGAAAGCAACAAATGGAAAAAAATACAATAAAATACAAGGAATCCAAAAAAAACTAATGGAAGATCTCTCATAAATAATTCATGCCAGGAGAGAATCAGATAATATATTTAAAATAATGAAAGAAAAAAGTTCAACCAAGAATACTATATCTTGCAAAGCTATCCTTCAGATATGAAGGAGGGATAAAAATTTTTCCAAACAAACAAAGGCTGAGGGAATTCATCACCCCCAAATCTATCTTATAAGAAATAGGGAATTCTTGAAGCAGATAAGAGGATGCTAATTAACATTTAGAATATATATGAATGTAGCTGTACAACTCAGTGGTAATGATAAATATACTCAAAGTCAGATTCTTTAATTTTGTAATGATGGTGCATAATTCACTTACAACTCTTGTTTAAAAGTTAAAAACAAATGTATTAAGTACCCATAACTATAATTTGTTATTGAATATAAAATATAAAAACATGAAACTGTAATATCACCTAAGATATGATAGAATAAGTAAAAGTGTGAAGTTTAGGAATGGTATCAAAGTTAAGTTGTTATCATCTTAAAATAGGATGTTATAAATGTAAGATATTTTATATAAGCTTCATGGTAACCACAAAGAAAAAACTATAGTAGTTACTCAAAATATTATGACAAAAGAGTCAAAGCATAATGCTACAAAATTTATCAAGTCACAAAACAAGAAAGCAAGAGAAGAAACAAGGAACAATGCATCTACACAACAAAAACAATTAACAATACTGTAAACATAAGCCCTATCAATAATTTAAATGAAAGATTAAATTCTCCAATCAAAAGACACAAAAAGGAACATTACTTAGCCATAAGGAAAGATGAAATACTGCCTTTTGCGACAACACAGATGGATCTTGAGATAACTATGCTAAACAAAATAAGTCAGAAAGAAAAAGTTGAGAACCATATGATTTCACTCATATGTTGGATATAAAACTGAAAACAACTAATTTGTACTTCATTAACCTTTCACCCATTTCTACCAGTCTCCCAACTCCCCTCCCCTCTGGCCGTCACCAGATTGTCCTCTATATTTGTGAGTCTGTTTTGATTAATTTTGAACCATACTTCTTTATTCAATTGTCTATTGGTGGGCATTTAGGTTGCTTCCATATCTTGGCTATTGTAAACAATGCTGCAATGAACACAGGAGGGCGTATATCTTTTCAAATTAGAGTTAATTTTTTTTTTTTCCCACTGAGTACCCAGAGTGGGATTGCTGGGTTGCATGGCAACTCTATATTTAATTTTTTTTGGAGTCTCAATATTGTTTTCCATAGTGGCTGCACCAATTTACAATCCCATCAACAGGGTATGAGGGGTCCCTTTTTTCTACATCCTTACCAATACTCATTTGTTAGTGTATTAATGATAGCCCTTCTGAGAGGTGTGAGGTGATATCACATTGTGGTTTTGATTTGCATTTCCCTGATGGTTAGTGCATCTTTCCTAATGTCTGTTGACCATCTATCTGAATGTTCTTTTTGGAAAAATGGCTATTCAGGTCCTCTGCCTAGTTTTAAAATTGGATTATTTTTTGGTGTTGTATAAGTTTTTTATGTACTTTGTATATTAACCCCCATCAGATGTATCATTTTTGAATGTTTTCTCTCACTCAGTAGGTTGTCTTTCTATTTTCCTTCACTGTGTAAAAACTTTTCAGTTTGATGCAGTCCATTTACTTATTTTTCTTTTGTTTCCTCGCGCAGGAGACATGTCTAAAATATATTGCTAAGTAATGTCAAAAAGTTTACTGCCTATATTTTCTTATTGAAGTTTTATGGTTTCAGATCTTACATTTAAGTCCTTAATCCATTTGAAGTTATTTTTGTGTGTGGTGTCAAAAAGTGGTCCAATTTTATTTTTCTGTATCTATCTCTCCAGTTTCCCAAAAACAATATTGAAGGTACTGTCTACCCCATTGTGTACCCTTGCCTCTTTTGTCATAGATTAATTGGCCAAATAAGTGAGGATTTATTTCTGGGTTCTCTGTTCTATTCCATTGCTTTATATATGTTTTATGTCAGTGTCATATTGTTTTGCTTATTGTAGTTTTACAGTATAGTTTGAAATTAGGGAGCATGAAACCTCCCATTTTGTTCTTTCTCAAGGTTTACTTGATTTTTCAGGTTTTTTTGTGGTTCTGTATAAATTTTAGAATTGGTTGATCTAGTTCTGAGAAGAATGCTATTGGTATTTTAACAGGGATTGTACTGAATCGGCATATTACTTTAGGTAGTAAAGACATTTTAACAATATTAATCCTTCCAATTCCATAAATTTTGAAAGTTGTGTTTTATTTTAATTTGTCTCAAGGTAGTTTTTAATTTCTGTTTTGATTTCTTTTTAGATACATTGGTGTCTTAGTAGAATATTGTTTAGAGTCCAGGAATTTGTGTTTTTCCAATTTTCTTCCTGTAGTTGAATTCTAGTTTCATGTTTAGAAAAGATGCTTGAAATAATTTTAATCTTATCAAATTTATCAAGGCTTGTATTGTGGCCTAATATATGATATATCCTGTAGAATGTTACATGTGCATTTGAAGAAAAATACGTATTCTTTAGCTTTTGAATGAGAGGTATTATTAATGTCTATTAAGCCAATTCTCTCTATTGTTACATCTAAAGAAATTATTCTCTTATTAATTTTCTGCCTGCATGATTCATCCATTTGAGTTGTGTATTGAAATCCTCTTCTATTTTTGTATTACTGTGACTTTATATTGATTGAGATTTGCTTCATATATTTAGATGCTTCTATGTTGGATGTATTAATATTTATGATTGTCATATCCTCTTCTTGTATAATTACATAATTATAATTATAGAATGTCCTTCTTTGTCTTTTTATTATATCTTTTGTTTTAAAGTCTATTTTGTCTGATATGAGTATTTCTAATTCACCTATGTTTTCATTTTTGTTTGTATGGAATTCATTTTTTTCATTCCTTCACTTTCATTATGTATGTGTCTTTTGATCGAAGTGAGTGTTATGAACAGCATATAAATGGGTTGTGTTTTTAAATTTGTTTAGACTCTTTATGTTTTTCTATTAGAGAATATTTATTCATTTACATTTAAAGTAATTATCAATAAGTATGTACTTGTTGCCATTTTGTTAATTGTTGTTTTTGTAGTTCTCTGTTTCTTCTTCTTTTGATTTCTTCCTTTGTGGTTTGCTTGTTTTCTTAAGTGTTTTGTTTGGTTTCCTTTCTCTTTATTTTTTCTGTATCTTTTGTAGGTTTTTGGGGTTTTGGATATCATGAGGTTTGAGTATATTATTTGATATCTATAGCAGTCCTTTTAAAGCTAAGTGATTAAATCAGAAAATATTCTTTAAAAACTACATTTTTTTCTTTTTCTTTTTTCACTTTTTAACTTGAACCAGTTTTTTAAAATTTTATTTTATTAGTTTCAAGTATAGAGTACATTGGTTAGACATTTATATAGTTTATAAAATGATCCCCTTGGTTACCCTTTCTCTCATCTGGCTCTCTACCAAGCCATTACATTAATGCAAACTGCATTCCCTTGCCATGCTCCCCATACCCTGTGACCATCTATCGACTACTGATTTGTACTTCCTTAACCCTTCATCCATTTCTCCCAGCCCTCCAGCCCCCTTACTCTTGCTGTCACCAGATTGTCCTCTATATTTGTGAGTCTGTTTTTGATTAGCTTATTATTTTTGTTTCTGAGGTTACACATATAAGTGAAATCATATGGCATTTATCTTTTACTGTCTGACTTATTTCACTCAGCATAGTAACCTCTAGGTCCATCCATTTCATTTTTTTTAATGGCTGAGTAATATTCTATTGCATATATGAATCATAACTTTTTAATCAAATCATCTGTTGATGGGCATTTATGTTGCTTCCAGATCTTGGCTATTGTAAATTATGCTGCCATGAACATAGGAGTGCATAGATCTTTATGAATTATTGTTTTAAACTCACAAAAAAGTTTCAAAAATAGTACAGAAATCCCATATACTCTTCATCCAGCTTTCCCCTATATTAACATCATATATAACCTTAGTAGTTATCAAAACCAGGAAATTAATGTTGTTACAACACTATTTAACGACAAAACTTATGCAAATTTCACAATTTTTGTTTTTTTTTAATTAAATATATTGGGGTGACATTGGTTAATAAAATTGTATAGATTTCAAGTATACAATTCAATAACACATCATATGTATATCACATTGACATTTTTACTTCTCCCTTCAGATTTTATGTTTTGATGCCATATTTTAGATCTTTTTGTTTTGTGTATCTTCTAACTACTGATTATAGTTTGAGTTTAGTACTTTTGTCTTTCAATTTTCCTAGTAGCTTTTTAAATATCTGATTTGCTCTATTTATTATACATTTGGCTTTACCTGCAAAATTCTTTTCTTATATTTTTTACTTTTTGTTATGGCCTTTCCCTTTCTACTTAAAGACAACTCTTTAACATTTCTTGTAAAGTTGATATAGTGGTGACAAACTTCAGTTTTTCTTATCTGGGAAACTTTTTATCTCCCTTTTAATTCTGAATGATAATCTGGCTGGGTAAATTATTCTAGGTTGTAGGTTCCTTTCTTTCAGGACTTTGAAGATGTCCTGCCACTTCCTCTGGCCTATAAAGTTGCTGCTGTGAAATCAGGTGAAGGCCTTATAGGTTTCCTTTGTATGCTTTTCTCTTGCTGCCTTCAAAATTCTCTTTATCTTTATTTTTTGCCGTTTTAATTACAATATGTCTTTGTGCAGTAATGTCCCGTTGATCCTTTGCTCCTTTTGTTTGATATAAAAATGAGCTCAGGCAATATGTTCAGGAACACACTGTAACAATCTTACAGGTGAATCAGAGCAGCTGAATAGAGCTCCTACCTGCACTATTGTAGTTCAGGGAGACATAGACAATCATATTCACTGGCACTTTTGACCTTGGAGAATTCATGCAGTTCCCAGAGAACGTCTGTAACTCATTACCCTTCTCTATATGGTCTCTCTTTTATTTGTCGTTCAATAAGTTGCCTTGTGCATAAGCAACCTCTGTGTTGGCTGTGCATGCTGGCTAGTTTTGGACAGGCAAGTTGGAGCCTGTTGGGCCCTTATGGCACTTGGGGTACTGGTTTAACAGGCCAGAGTGGCTGGATCTGGACCAGAAGGCCAGGTGTCTGTGGTGATGCCCCACTGATCCTGCTTGTGTCACTTGTTTAAAGCTGAAATGGGTTCTTGGTAATATGTCTAGGAACATGCTATGGTGATTTTGTATGTAGACCAAAGCATTTGGGTAGAGCTTCTATCTTCCCTATTTAGGTGGAGGCAGCATATAAAGAATGGCATTCACCAGCATCTCTTATCCTATAGAATCCACAGATCCCGGAGAGCTCCCACAATTTCCTAGCCTCCTCTATTTGGTCTCTTTCTCTCATTTGTTGTTCAGAGCTGTCAAATCAGCCTTCAGGACTAATTGTTCTGTATAGAGGCATATATTTTAGTGTACTTGTTGGAAGGGGTGAGTTCAGAGTCCTACCATTACCATCTTTGACCTCCTGAATGTTTGTATTTTTATTCAGACTTGTTTTGTGGCTTAACATATGATGTATCCTAGAAAATGTTCCATGTGTTCTTGAGAAGAATGAAATTCTGATGCTGTTAGATAAAATTTCTGCATAATTGGTCTATGCTATTCAAATCTACCTTTTTCTTTATCGATTCTCTATCTGAATAATCTATCCATTATTTTGAGTGAAGTATCAAAGTTTCCAGCTATTATTATATTACCATTTATTTCTCCTTTTAAATCTGTTACAACTTGCTTTGTATATATAAATACTAGCAGCATCCTTGGGCAGGGGATGTTTTCTATCAGAGTCTTTCTATCAGGGTCTATTTTTGAGTAAGGCCAGTGCCCAAATTTTGAAGTTAGGGGGATTTGTCACTGTCTGAAAAAGTTGTAAATATTTATGAACCTTTCATTGGAACATCTAAATATATATAAACCATATGTGTATAAATATATATACTTGTACAGAACCACAAATGACCGCAAATAGCCAAAGCAATCCTGAGTAAGAGGAACAAAGTGGAGGTATCATAATTCCTGATTGCAAACTACATTGCAAAGCTACAGTGATCAAAATAGTATGGCACTTGTGTAAAAACAGACACATTGACCAATGTAACAGAATTAATAACCCAGAATAAAATGAATGCATATATGGTCAACTAATATTTGACAAAGGAGCCAAGAATCTCAATGGAGGAAAGACAATAAATGATGGTGGAAAAACCAGATATTCTTAAAACTTTACATCACATAAAAATTAACTAAATGAATTAAAGAGAAGTTCAAGAACTGAAACAATAAAATCTCAAAGAAAACATAAGGAAAAAGCTTTTTTGACATAGATCTTGACAATGATGTTTTAGATATGATACCTAAAACACAAGCAACAAAAGCAAAAATAAGTGGGACTAATCTTACTAAAAAATTCTTTATAACAAAAGAAATAAAAAATATGAAAAAGAAACCTAAAGAATGGGAGAAAATATTTGCAAACCACATATCTGACAAAGAGTTAATAACCAAAATTTATAAATAATTCATATAACTCAATTATACAAAATACCCTATTGCCTAATTTTGAAAACCATATCGCTCAATCAAAATCTTGTGGCTGATATGGATAGACTAGAGAATTATGCACTAAAATTGCTAAATGATGTTTCCCAAACTTATAACTATAGTTTTCAAATAGAAATGATAGAATTATCACAGACATGTGTTCTATTTAAGAAAATATAAATGAATTTGTTACCTTAGTTTTATATGATTAAAACCATAATAGAAATGCAAACTAAATTGTCAAAAAATGGAAAAGGACCCAAATAAACATTTTTACAAAAAAGATATTCAAACGACCAATAGATAAATGAAAAGTCACTCAACAACATTAATCATTAGGAAAATACAAATCAAAACCACAATGAGATGTAACCTTATATCTGTTAAAAATGGCTATCTTCAAAAAGATCAGAGATAACAAATGCTGGTGAAGATGTGGAGAAAATCTTTCAGATTTAAAGAAGCAAGTTAAAAATAATGTAGTTATAGGGTGGGTCATCCCTTTGATAACATTTAGACTGCAAGCAAATTCTTTGAGGAATTAAAAAAATCTGTCTCATCCTACAAATTGAGTCTTTATGAGAATTCAAACTCAACCTATCCTCTTACCAATCCAGTGGGAGTAGAATACCCACCACTGATTCCCAATCCCAGGGCAGAAATCTAACTCTTCTTCTTACTGCATCTTGGTATAGGAGCCACCAAGGGAAATACCACAGTCAAGCACTGAATGGAACAATGCTTTCCTTACATAGAGAAAAGTCAGAGCAAAATCAGGTTCAGCAGCGGACATTGGTCCTTATGGCTACTGGATGTCTACTGAAGACTGAGACAAGACAATCAGCCTAAATATGTCACCTTCCTGCCACAGTAGAAGGAATCTTGTCTACCCCACAAGCCCCAGAAGATAGATATAACAGTGGATTGGCCAGGTACCATATGATACACATGCTTTTACCAGAGAGAAAAGAGTTTTCAAAAAGTTAAAGAAAGAAAGATGTTTCCATATAAGTTGAAAAGCCTGACATAGGCAGTATGTCCTCTTTAATTCTTGCTAAGAAAGTGTTCCAAGCACAAGGTCCATTCTTAGGTGGCTGGATTGATGTCAAATACTGCATACAAGAGATGGTCCTTTCCAATTTCCAAATAAATAAAATACTGAAATATTAATTACTAAACATAGGTTTATGTACTTCTGGATTCTTATTACAGAGGAACTAAAAACATTCAGTTTGTTATTAAACATGTCTTGAGCACATTGAATTATTTGCTATGAAAAAGAATATAGTTATAGAAATTATAAAATGTATTAAAATTTTTTCCAATCTATGGAATTCTGGTACAAAAGTCCATCATTTCTCACTTCTCAAGTTTTCAATGGAAATTAAATTTTCTAAGGGTTAATAATTCTAAGCACAATATGTATGTGCTCACTTTGACAGCACATATACTAAGCAACATATGTAATTAAAACTGCTAGAAATAATAAGGAAAAGAACTCTGTATACAGGAAGAATAGCTGTATTTTTGGTAAGAAAAGATATGAAGTATGGAAATATACTTTTGTTAATGGGAAAAAGAGTAATCTTGTCCATAAGTAGAATAACCAGTTGTCTCAGAATGATAAAGGAGAATGAAGGGCAAAAACTAAATGAATATAGAAAGCAGGAAAGTGGGGGGAGGAAATCTCATGTGGTGAAACTGGCTAAAATTGAATGAATTTACTATAAGTGTTTTAAAAATGAGCTGTAATATCAATATTAAATCACAAAATTAAAACATAATTCTCTTTCATTTGTTAAAAGGACAAAGTTTTTATGTACTATTTGCTCTTAAGAGATGAGAAAGGTTTTTTTCATATTTTAAATAATCTATCTGGAAAGCAAATGTTTTATGTCTTAGCAATAATTTTCTGTGGTTTATGTTGTCTTTATTGGGTCTCTGATACTTGGAAGAACAGTCTTTATTACAAGAGCTAAGTCTCTATTTCTTTTTTATAAGAGTTAAGGTGTTTTACAACTATGTAACTTTCTGTATTTGTCTTAGAAGTCTTTGTCAGGTTTGGTCGAATATGTAACCAAGATGAATTATTTAATCAAGTTTATTCAAACCTTTTGATATTATTTTACAAACTTCTCATAATCAAATTCTAAATAAAATCTTTTTACTATAAACTAACTTTTGGATTTTCCAGAGAGATTCTGGAATGTCTCAAAAAATTCATTCTCTGTTCTTATTAAAGAGAAATATTAAACCAAGTAGGTTTATTTGATATGTTAAATTACATAATAAATGTTGTCAAATAAGAAGTAATGTTAAAAATTTTTAAGTTATATTTATATATGTTATTGATATAAGTTATAGGAATTTTATAAAAGTTTCAAAAATCTAATATGTCATAATGTTATGTCATAATTTTAAGATAATTATTATCTTAATATTACAAAAAAGAAAATTTCCTTGTTAATTGTCTTGTTATGAACTCTCATCAGATCTTTAACTTTGGCTACTTTTAAGTCTTCTGACATTTAGAATTAGTTATTGTCTTACTCTAATGTTGCTGCAAAAGTGTTTTTTATTCAGAGAAATTTATGGATGGGACTCTGACAAGTACAGGTTTCTGGTAGGTTTCAAATTATATCACTGAATGGGTAACAATTTTCTGAACTCTAATGGAGAAACTGATAAATTTATTAACCTGTTAACTGAAGATAAAGCATTAATCTAAAATTTTTATATGGGCCTGAATAAACTGATGAGGATAATTATGTTTTTTATGACTATTTGATACATTGCTGGTTGTTTCCTCAGATTTAACTAACTTTTTCCTCCTCTTAATTTATCTATCATTTACAGCAATTAGGTGATGCAAACTTTTGTAAAGAAAAAGGGAATATGTAAATATTTCTCTTTCTTTGACCGTTCTAGTGTTCATAAATTCTTACTGAGTATTCTTGTTTTTCATTATAATATAAGCATTTGTAGAAATTTAGCAAGAATATGTTTTTGAACAGGAGAAATTGGGCAATGCTTGGCTTGGTTTCTTAGCATAAATAAGATTTTAAAAATCTATTTTGAAATTCCTTATTAACCGTTTTAAATTTTAACACAGTGGACTTTATGAAGATAATAAATCCCCTTATATATCACCAAAGTTTTAACAGAAATATTGTATTAGTGAATATACTTAAAATCACTATTCTTGCTGCACTTAGGCAAATAATCAGGCCAAGTCTGAGACTAGACTTATTTTGCAAACAAGTTACTCTAACTGTGATTACTTTTGCTAAACATTGGAGTAATTGTAGAGAAAAAAAAATTGTATTTCAGTAGAAAAATATGACACCCTAGCAGTTATCAGATTCTAATCCTGTTCTTTGTCTTTGAGATTTTGTTATCTGCTTATGAAATACTGTATCCTAAATTCTAGTTTTCTCCAATATCTGGCTACAACTCTCCAAACTAATATTTTGGATTTTCTTCCACCCTTCTGACTTGACATCACTAAGAACAAAAATTGGCTTTCACCCCCAAAGCCCTGCAAATTTTAAGCTGGATGATGTGACATAAACTTCAGAGAAAATCACCACAAAGGCTCACATACAGACAAACTTGTGGACTACCCAGAAAGTTCACTAGAATGCCCAATGTCTCACCAGAGACATTCAAACTACAAAAGATGTTTTGAACTAAATGTCTAAGAATCCAATATCTGGAAGTCTTATCAACTGGCTGTTCTCTGGACTCAGAGACAGACTTGGTTTACAGTCTGCTCCAACCATTAACCTTTTTATTTTGTTTTCATAGAAATACCTCTTATCAAATACCCGATTGCTCACATCATATAGGCCTAACTTTGGGAACACTCACACAACACTATCTACTAAAATGAGACACAATTTTTTAATTGAAGTGACCTATTCTTAGGACTAAGAGATGGGTTCAATGAGATGAAACAAACCACCAACTAAACTTCTAGACTGTGAAACTTGTTAGGGAAATTTCAAAGGTTGTAAATGAGGGGCAGTAAAAAACGCCATCCCAAATTATGACTCTTTGGTATAAAGATTACTTTGACGTAATAAGGTGATTTTAGGTAATAGATTTATATAACTTGGCTGTAAAAGGAGAAGTCTCTATCATAGTGATTACCTCCTGCTGTATCTGAATAAACACATCTGAAAATGAAGAAACTAAAATATAAGAAATTAATAAGCCACTTGGTTAAAGCAGATTGATGCTGCTTTAGGTACATTATTTGATTTATTTGATACCAACTGGTTTGGTTCATGGGAGCCCTAATAAGGAATATATTTCATCTATTGGTATTATCCTTATGATAGTTATCATTGTGGTCTCCCTGGTGTGCTGTGTTCTCTCAATTGTCTTAACTACATGTTCACAGCCATCAGTATGTCAGATGGTCTTACTGCCCATGGAGAAACAGAAACAAGATGAACAAAAGATGAAAAGCAAGACAACTCTTCAAACAATCTGACATCATAACCTACAAATTGCATGACAAGAACAATTTCACCCTAATGGTAACTGAGAGTGATGCTAACGGAGTTGTTAGTCAGTCTCTCAAGTGTGAGGGGATGAACAAAAGGGAGTTAAAGTATTTAAACAAGGAGGCTATTAGATCAAAGTGGCTCTAAATCTTGGTAGCCTACAAGTTAAGCAAACCAATTATAAACAGCAAAAAAGCCTTTTCCAAATATGACAAATAAGCTATAACCACTCACATATATTGTTTGTTTTTATTCCACATATTCTCTATAAAAATCTTGTCTCTGGATTCTGTCATGGAGTGTGCCTAATAACATTGGGTAGGTATAGTCCACTTTTACTCCATGTATGATGAAATAAATTCTTAAAAATTGTAACATGTCTCAGTTTATATTTAAACACTAGGATTGGCAGCTATAAGCCCTTATCACATCCCCAGGGCATCCATGGAGACACTCCTCAGAGCCATCATGTCCCTGACATGAGTGGATCTTGAACCTTTGCTTTTCTTCTCTATGCCAGCACCCTTTCCTCCACCTGCACCACTCATGCATGTTCTTCCCCGGGTTCTGATTTTCTATTCTCTTCTCATTGTGAAAATCCATCCTGGACTCCTATCTGCCTATCCCCAGTCTCCCAGGACTCCTTTGATCTCTTTGGACCCTTCTCCTTTTCACTCCAGACATACTTCCATTCCCCCAACCTTTGCTCCCCAACTAATCCATCCTCACCAAAGCAGCCAGATGCTCTTTCAAAAACACAGATCTGATCCATCTCTTTTCTGATAAAAGCCTTTCTTTCAGTGACCCCCAAATGCATTAAAGGCTAAGAACACAACTCATATGTGGGCCCCAGGGCCTCAACATTGGCTGTCCCCCTTCTTCTTCCTCCTTTTTTCTCCCTCACCCTCCTCACACTCCCATCTTCCAGGACCACCCGAGGACCTCATTCTTAAGGTCATTGCATAGGTCATTTCCTCAGCATGGAGCTCCTGGGCCCTCATAGGCCACTGGCCAATACTGTGGCACATGGGAGAGTTATTCATTAGCATTTGATTTAATCCAATGAATAACTAATGAATAAGAAATCTAATTCATTGTGGAGCTAACCAACCACTCGAGACCTTCCCACAGGTGACAGATTGGTTTTGTCCCCAGCCAACACAGGGATTCTCAGGGACCCATCCGACATCAGAGCTTTTGGAATTTGCTTTGGTATCAGACATTCCGTTATTTTGACACTAGATTGATTTTCCTTTCTGAGGACTTTTGTGAGTCATTCCCCGATCCTGAGTGGCCTCTTTCCCATATTTGTAAAATAAAGGTGATAACCTTTTTCCACTGTTGTTAGAGATATAGTGATGAAGCTGATTCTTCCCCTCTCCTTACGCAGTCCAGGGCCACATGTGGCCTCCCTACATTAAATCTGTGTGGAATCCTATGGCCTAGACGTTTGCAATAGATCTAGAGCTTGGCCACTTATCATCTCCATTTTATCCTACAGGTCCACACCACCATTTTCTTCTCCCTGGATCTCTGCACCAGTCCCTTCACTAATCTCCCCACAGGCTACACACTCGTCTGCTTCAACTGTGGTCTTTTTAGAATAAGATCAAAGCATACACCTCTTCTGCTCAAAAAACACTGACTCCCTTGCCCCCTTACCTTCTAGCCTGTTCAAGGAGCCTTCCCTGATCATCTCTAGAATGGTCCCTTCATTAGTACTTCCCATCCTCCTGCCCTGATTTTTCCCCTGGTGCTTATCCCAATCTAACACTATTTTCTCTCCTGTTTTATCTATTTCTTGTCTTTCCACTAAAATAGAAACTCCAGGAAGGCAAGGGCAGTACTGAGTTTTGTTTGCTGCCTTGTCTCCACTGCTCTGTGGCTGACATATAGCAGTTGCTCAGTAAACATGTGTGAGTGGATAAATTAATAAGGGAATGAAGGGATGAAAAGGACTGCATCACATGGGTGAAAGGTTCTAGAGAACCATAGAGGGCTACTGGCAGAGGTGTCTGACCAGCTCCCCACCGTACCCCCAAAAGGCCCAAGGGAACAGAGCTGAGTGAGGGAGTTAGCGGTGAATCAGGGGTGGATGCAATGGAGGAGAGTTCCCAGAGTGTATGACTCTGCCTTCCTGGCAGTTCATTTTATACTCATCCTCCATGATTACATCTGTTGCTTTGCTAGGCAAGCTCTCTGCAAACTCCCCATTATCCTCATTACAACCTGGTGAGGTGGGTGTGAAGGCTCTGGTGTGGAGACGAGACAATGAGGCACTCAGGTGAAGTGATATGCTCAGGCTGCCTCTCCATTGGTAGTTATTCTCCTCTCCCCAGAGCATCAGGTAGTAGCCACAGAAGGGAGTAAGTCTCACTCTTGTTAAAACTTCTCATCAAGCTTGCCCTTGAGGGCAGCAAGGCCTTCTTTAATCACATGGGTAAACATTCTTAGGGAAATGGTATTATTTTCCTGAGGCTGAGGTGTTTGATGTGATATCAGACAGCCTTGCCTGGCCCATTGCAGCCATGCTCTAGAAATATGCCTTACTGATTGATAACTTGGGGTTGGGAAATGGGTATGTTAGGGTTTTTTTCTGGGACACTCTCAGCACCTCCTCTTATCTGCAGAATCCAGTAGGATTCTGTCCTGCCGTATTAATGACAAGTGTGAAAACAGACAGTGATTGGGGTCCTGTGGAACAGACTCATTCCCAGAGCCTGAAAGGGCATAAAGGGGACTTGAGTCACTTCCTTTCCTCACTTGTCCTCCCAGTTTTCAGGGCAAGGCCTATAGCCTCCACATGGAGCTATAGCTGCATCCAGCTGTAGTCAAACCAATGCTTCCTTCCAGCATTTAAGAAGACAAAGTACAAGAGATAGGAGAGAGGGGATAAGAATGGTGAGAAGTGGGAAAAACATATCTCAGGAAGCCATTTCTATGATACTTTTCTAGTCTCTCCACCTCACACCTTCCTTGAAAAGAGACTAGGGAGATCACCTAGGAATACCAGGTGCTGTAAGCATTAAAAAAAAAAAAAAACAAAGAATGAAAAGAGACTAGGGGAGAATTCTCTTATCTAATGTTTGTGTAGCACATTCGCTTTGATTCATGTATAGCAAATCACCAGCCCTCCTAGCCTCAGTTTCATCACCCTAAAATAGGGAAAAACAACTTATTCCCTCAAGCTCTTGGGATGTCAAAAGTGGTCAGCATGTTGCCTGGTACATAGGAAGTGTTTAATTAATATTATTTCACATGCCTACCCGTGCCCAAAGCACTTGCCCATCTATCCCTGGGTTGTTCTGTACCCACAATTTTCCTAAGAGCAGAGATCAAGGATATGAGCTGGGGCAGTATAACAGGAGGGCAGCTGAGAGAACACTTTGGAATCACTACCACTCTCTAAAAAGACAGACCCAAAGAGGCTGCCAGCCCCTCACAATGCCCATTCATTACCAACCCAGTGCCCAAGAGGGGAATCACCATTCCTGGTCTGTGCTAAGGATAAACCAGACAAGACCTGCCCAGGGCAGAAGTTCCTCCATGAACAGTGAGGAAAGACTTCTCTTCTGGTCGACTGGGTGGCTGCCAGCTCTGCTGGCTTTGTTCAGAAGCTGGTGGGCTGGACACATATCCTCCCAATCACCAGTCTCCAAGGAGAATCAGAGAAATCAGAGTCAGTATATCCTGGAATGCTGGAATGAGAGCAGCACAGACAACCTGAGTCCCGTCACCACCATCAGCCTCTGGGCTATTTTATGCAACCTCTATGAGATTCTCCCTTTTCAAGAGATTGCACATGCAAACACTTTCTTTACTCTACAAGCCAGGATTGTTTTGAGGATGACAGAAGTACAGTGAAAGGTCATTGGGAACTGTACAGTGCTTCAAGGATACTGTTGATCATCATACTACTGTTAGTATTGTGTAAGTAAGGTGTAGTTACAGACCAACTGAGGAGTTGAAAATGGAACCAGATAATCTCTCTAAACCTGCAGCCCCACTGCTCCCCTTCCTTCTTTGAGGGTCAGCGTTTAATGTATGGGGCACACCCAAACAGACCAAACTGCTCTGAAAATGCACACAAATTGTATCATGGGTCTCTAAGAGGTCAAAGAAAGAAGCTAAAACAGTCAGCAGCGAAAAGCAAAGGATTTTCTAAGCAGTGATGCTTTGCCCAAGAAGCACAGCAATCTCTCTGGATCCCAATAAAAACATAAGTCATTTGGATGAAAAACAAATCAGCACAGCAAAACAAAACCCAAATCCCATACTCACAGCAAGCTTCTGATAACTCTGAGAAAGTAACCCCTACCAATCACCTGCCCTTCAGTTGTTTAAGGACCATATGGGTCACAAATCCTGGCCAAGGTGATGCAAGGTTGAGAACCATGCAGAAACGCTATGTGTCATTTTTTACCTTTCCAAAGGAAAAGTCTCAGGGAATAAAGCCTTGGGCGTTTCTTCTGCCTTAGAAATCAGGAGGCCACAGAGACCTTGTTCCTTGGGTCTGACCAAGACTGGACCTGTTTCCCCTCTCAGAGGCTCGAGTTCTCTTGGACCACTGCCTGCCAGCAATGACACTGGGGTCGGAGGCACCCTGAATACCACCCATGGCTAAGGCAATAGGGCCACTCACACATCCAGGACAAAGTAGAGGTCAAAAGCGCCATTACAGTTTCTCATATTGTCCACCTTGTTCCTGTAAAGTTTTGTACTCTGGTGGATGCTTCTCAAGTCTTGGTTGAGGTGTTGGTATAAATTTCTCCAGACCGGAACACTGTATTGGAAGCTGCTTGCACTCAGCAGGAAAGGAGACATCCAGCAGCAAGAAGAGCATGGGCCCCTGTACCTGGGGGTCACCACTTCCCAATTTTGTGGCCATCTTTTTGGACCCACTGGATGCCAGGCCACTTCAGGTAACCTCAGGCTGCCTCCTTTGCTGCCTTTGCCTGTGTACAGGGACCTTGGCACTTCAGCCCTTTGATCAAGGCACCCTGCAAGTTTTTGCCTGGTACCTGCCCTGTAGGCAGAAGAGGCCAGCACCTGATTAGAGCAAGAACTCCCACTGCCTGCATGACCCTTCCCCCACCCTGCAGAGGCAGAATGCCCTGTTGTTATGCAAGACAGGAAGGTTGGCATGGTGACTTTGTGACTTGCAGCTCTGCTCAGTGTCCTTCCTATTGACTACCTTAGGAGGGAGTCTGGGATCTTTGGAGAGATGGTAAGAGGAGGCTTCCATTTGTCCCTTATCCAAAACCCTCACAGGTGGTCATTAAAGTTCTTGAGAAATCATACCTGTAAGCTGAAAGAGGGAAGCTGAGGTGAATTAGATAAGGACATCACTGTGGATGAGGAGGTCAAAGAACTGAGAGACTATTAGTATTGTAATGGTCATTCATGTGGATCCTGAAGTCACCCAGGGAATGGAAGGGTCTAGAAGGGGAAGAAGGTCCCATATGAATGCCAAAGTCTTTTGTGTATTAGGGACATTTTGGTTATCTAGTGTCATGAAACGAATTACCCCAAACTTAGTGACATAAACCAAGAACCAAATTATTATGTTCACAGATTTGATGGAACAGATTTTCAGAGAGGGCTGAATGGGGATGGCTTGTCTCCATCCTATGGAAAAACATGGGCATAGAAACTCTGAATCAAAAGTGATTCAAAAACCCAGACTGGAATTGTAAAAGTTTTTAGAAATATGTGTTAATTAATTTATTTTCTCTTATTATTTTGTTTTTGTATGCACAAAAGAGTGATATATGTTAAAAACTCTTCTCTAATAAGTCTAAAAAAGATCTTCCAATATGTATAACTAATCTTATAAGTGATAAAATTATTGTGTTGGCAGTTATTACTATTATTTTTGGAGCAGTATTTAAAATAATTGAATATCTTAAATAAATGATATTTTAGAATTCATGAAATTTGGTACAGTTCTTCCAACAGCATAATAGGTTTTCCTTGTTTTCACATTCTTCATGACACTTGGTATTGACATATTTTCTATATTTACCTATTGATTGCACATCTCATTGTGGTGTTATTTGCATTCTCCTAATTACTGATGGATTGGTCTTCTGTTCGAGATTTGGGATCATTCATTTTTCCTTGTTTGTGAAGTGCCTGTTCCAGCCTGTATCCATTTTCTGATTCTGATGTTTATCGTATTGAACCTTTAGCATTCCTTATATATTCAGGATACTAATTCTTTATCAACTATTGGCAATATTCTCTTCTAGTGAGTGACTTTTTTCACTCTATTGACTTTTAAGAAATCAGAAATTTGTAATTTTAAGGTAATTGAATTTGTAACTTTTAAAATCTTTCTCCCAGCTCTATTGAAATATAATAGATGATTAGTTGCTAATATTTACATTATACAATTAAATATTTTTAAATTATAGTTGACATACAATAATATATTAGTTTCAGTTGTACAGCATAGTGATTAGAGCTCACGTGATCACCCCACTAAATCTTTTCACCCTTACATATTTATTACAACATTGTTGACTATTTTTCTAATGCTACACTTTATATCTCCATGATTATTTTGTAACTAACCATTTGTATTTCTTAATGCCTCTTCCCTTTATTACCATCCCATGACCCCCTCCTGTCTAGTAGACCTCAAAATAATCTTTGTTTCTATGAGTTTGAGTTTGTTTCCATTGTTGTTGTTTTTATTGTTTATTTTGTTCTTTAGATTCTGCATGTACATGAAATCACGTGGTATTTGTCTTTCTCTATCTGACTGACTTCACTTAGTGCAATACCCTCGAGGTCCATCAAGGCAATATCTTCTTCCATCCCCTTCCTTTTAGTCTGTGTGTATCTTTTAATCTGAAGTGAGTGTCTTGTAGGCAGCATATGCAAAGGTCTCATTTTCTTATACATTCAGCCACACTATCTTTTGGTTGGATCACCTAATTCCTTTCCATTTGCAGTACTTGTTGATAGAAATTTAGTTATTACCAGTTTTATTCATGATTTTGATACATGGTTTTTCTTCTTAAAGAAGTCCCTCCAACAATTCTTGTAATGCTGGCTTGGTGTTGATAAATTCCTTTAGCTTATTTTTGTCTGGGAACCTCTTTATCTGTTCTTCGACTCTAAATGATAGCTTTGCTGGATAAAGTAGTCTTGGTCATAGATCCTGGGTTTTCACCACATCAAATATTTTATGTCAAGTTCTTCTGTTCTGCATATTTTCTTATGAGAAATCGACTGCCAGTGTATAGGTGCTCCCTTGTAAATAATTAACTGCTTTTCTCTTGCTGCTTTTAATATTCTCTCTTTGTATCTAACTTTTGACATTTTACTTGTGATGTGTCTTAGTGTGGGCCTCTTTGGATTTATTTTGTTTGGGATTCTCTGAGCTTCCTGGAGTGGTATGTCTATTTCCTTCATCAGGTTAGGGAAGTTTTCTGCTATTATTTCTTCAAATTTTTTTCCACTTTTTCTTCTCTCTCTCCTCCTCCAGGTACCCCTATTCTATAGATGTTTTTACACTTAATTTTGTCCCAAAGACTTCTTAAATTATTATTATTATATTTTTTGCCTTCTTTCTTCTTGTAGTTCTGATTGGGTGACCTTGGCTTTCCCATCCTTTATATTAGTGGTTTGACCCTCTTCTTCATCCACTCTGCTCATTCCATTTAATAAGATAGTATATTTTTTTCATTTCTGACTGGTTCCCTTTTATAATTTCCATTTCCATTTTTATGGATTTTTTTTTTTTCTTTGTTAACATTCTCACCAAGTTCGTCTACTCTTCTCCTAAGTTCATTGAGCATCTTTATAACCAGTGTTTTGAGCTCCACATCTGTTAGATTGCTTGACTCCATTATTCCTGGATCTCTATTCTGTTCTCTCATATGGTTTCTGCTTCATTGTCTTCCCATGTTGGCTGCCTTCTGTGTCTGCTACTATGTAGTAAGCAAAGATCCTAATTGTCCTGGTCTTTTAGTGCGGCTTTGTGTAGAAGGTGTCCAGAGGTACAGTCCTGAGAGGGGTTCAGCAGCAGGCCATTTAGCCCCAGCTTGTGTTGCTTTGACCGCCTGTTAATATTCAGCAATCAATCCACAGATGCTGTGCTTATAGTTGCCTCAAGAAACCACACCAGAGATCAGTTGCCACCAGCGTGAATCTTGGAGCTTGCTCAGCAACTTGCACAGGACTCATCAAGGACACAACTAGATGCGGCTTAGGTAAGACTGCGAGTTGGGAGAGGTGGAGTTTCAGGGCATCCTCTGAGTGAAGCAGACTTCTGTTACAGTTTGATGAAATCTCAGCTAGGGGCGGTGCTGCATCCATGTACTGGAAAGCGGGAGGGCTCAACAGAGGAACAATGGATACCACCAGCACTTCTTCCTGGGAGAGACCATCGCCTCTGTCCTTCACTCTGACAACTCATAGTCCCCCTGTAAGTCCCTGGTGTCCCCTTCTTCCAGCAGCCAACTGGGCATGGGGTTTCAGAGCAAGCAAGTCTGTCACTGCAAAAGTCCAGTCGTGGACACGGCCCCTTTAAGGGGCATCTGCAGTTGCCGGCTACCATTGCCATAGCCTCCATCCCACTCAGCCACTGGGGACCAGGCAGCCTCACATCCTTGTCCCATCTTACCTCCTCACGTTGCAGGGTGGTTTCTTATTTCTCTCCTTAGTTATACAGCTTGTTCATCTAAACCCTAGGCGACTCTGCTTGCTGTGTGCTCTGTGTTTCAGTCACAACTTTGATGTGGTCATAAGAGCAGATAAAAAAAAACTCTATCATTGATGCCATTTTGACTTCCTCCTAAAATCTTTCAATATTTGCATTCTTTGCTTCTTATTTAAGAAATTCTTCCCTGGTAAAAGTTTAGCACATTATATCTGGGAAATTTTAAACATTTGCTTTTAACATTGAGTAATCCATCTGTAATTAATTAAAAATATTTTTAAAAAATTTTTCAATTACAATTAGCATACAATATTATATTAGTTTCAGGTGTACAACACAGTAATTTGACATTTATATGACTTACAATGTAATCACCCTAATAAATCCAGTACCCACCTGATACCATGCATAGTTATTTCAAAATTACTAACTATATTCCCCTTGCTATACTCTATATTCATGTGTCTATTTTATAACTGTAAATTTGTATCTCTTAATTCCCTCTCCCATCACCGATCTTTCCACATGCATTCCAAAATCCTGCAACCATCAAAACTTTCTCTGTATCTATGAGTTTGTTTCTGATTTGTTTGTTCATTTATCCTGTTCTCTAGATTCCACACATAAGTGAAATCATATGACATTGGTCTTTCTGTCTGATTTAATCCACTCAGCACAATACTCTCTAGGTTCACCCATGTTGTTGTTGATGGCAATATTTCATTCTTTTTTATGGCTGAATAATATTCTATTGTATATATGTACCACCTCTTCTTTATTCATTCTTCCATTGATAGACACCCAGGTTGTCTCCATATCTTGACTATTGTAAACAACACTGCAGTGGACATATGGATGCACATGTCCCTTCAACGTATTGTTTTAAGTTTCTTCAAAGAAATATCCAGAAGTGGATTACTGGATTCTTTTATGTCTCTTTTATTGCCTTTTTAAAAAGTCTATTTTGTCTGGTATAAATATTACTGCTCCTAGTTTTTTTTTTCTAGTTTCCATTTTCATGAAATATCTTTTTACATTCCTATATTCTCAGTCTGTGTGTGTTTTTAGATCCGAACTGATCTCCTGTACACGGCATATATGAGTGTTTTGTTTTCTTATCCATTCAATCACCCTGTGTTTTCATTGGAATATTTAATCCATTTACATTTATAGTAATTGATGCTAGATATAGTTATTTCCATTTTATTATTTATGTTTTTGAACTCTTTTTCCTCCTTTTTAAAGAAGTCCTTTTAACATTTCTTGTAATACTGGTTTGGTGGTGATGAACTCTTTTCACTTTTTATTTATTTATTTTTGGTCAGAGAAGCTCTTCCTCTGTTTTTTTGATTCTAAATAATAGCTTTGCTGGTACAGTCATGTTGGTGTAGGTCCTTGCTTTTTCATCATTTTGGATATTTCGTACCAATCCCTTCTGGCCTGCAAAGTTTCCATTGATAAAGCAGCTGATAGTCTTATGGGAACTCCCTTGCAGGTAACTAATTGCTTTTCTCTTGCTGCTCTTAAGATTCTCTCTCTGTCATTAAACTTTGCTATTTTAATTATGATGTGTCTTTGTGTGTGCCTCCTTGGGTTCATCTTGTTTGGGACTCTGCACTGTCTAGACTTGCATGTCTATTTCCTTTGACAGGTAGGAATGTTTTCAATTATTATTTCCTCAAATAGATTTCAACCTCTACTCCTCTCTTCTCCATCTGGTACCACTGTGATGTGAATGTTGATAAACTTAATTTTGTCCCAGAGGTCCTTTAAACTATCCTCATTAATTTTTTTCTTTTCTTTTCTTTTCTTTCTTTTATTTCCTTCCTTCCTTCCTTCCTTCTTCCTTCCTTCCTTCTTTCTTTCTTCTTTCTTTCTTTCTTTCTTTCTTTCTTTCTTTCTTTCTTTCTTTCTTTCTTTCTTTCTTTCTTTCTTTTTTCTTTTCTTCTTTTTTCTTTTTTTCTTTCTTTTTCTTTTTATTTTCTTTTGCAGTTCTGATTAGGCGTTTTGCACTACCTTGTCTTCCAAATTGCTAATTCAGTCCTCTGCTTTATCTAATATGCTGTTGATTTTCTCTAATGAATTCTTCATTTCAATTATTGTAGCCTTCATTTCTTTTTTATGATTTTATCTTTTTTGAGATTCTTCCTAAGTTCATCTGTTCTTCCCCTAAATTTATTAAATGTCCTTATAACTAGTATTTTGGACTCTGTATCTGGTTGATTGTTCATTTCTATTTCATTTAACTTTTTTTATGAGCTTTGTTCTGTTCTTTCATTTAGGACTTGTTTTTCTTATATCTCCATTTTGGCTGCCTCCCTTGTTTGCTTATATTAGGTAGAGCCGCTATGTCTCCCAGTTTTGGTAGAGTGTCCTTATATATTAGGTGTCTTGTGGGACCCAGTAGTCCAGTCTCTCTGGTCACCTGAGCAAGTTCTCCCTTGTGTTGGTTGTGTGCCCTGGTGTTGTAGTTTAGCCTTGGTTGATGCTGGCATGTCAATGGAGGGATTGACCTTCAGGCTGATTGATTATGAAGACTGGCCATGACTACATTAGAGGAGCTGTTGTACAGGATCTGACTCTATGGAGCAGGATTTGATTTAGCAGAGCTCTGGTGCCTGCCCATTCTGTCCTTTGGGTATGTCTTTTGTTGAGATGGTTGGGTGGTGTTCTGGTGTGTCTGAACCTGGCCACAGGTCTATTGGATCTGGAACCTTTTAGGAAGGGCTCTGTTGCAAGCCCCGGTCATCCAATGACTGCACCCTGCTCAGGGACACTTGATATGAGCTACAAAGTGACCTGCATATGGTTGTCATTTGTGCTGGGCATGAAGGGGCCTGGGAGATGCTAAGCTGTGAACTAAGGCTGGCTTCTGCTAGTTCTTGGTTTGAGGTCACTTAGCAAGAGGTACAGGGCATGCTGAGGCTAGATATTGTTTGTTTGGGGTTTGTGAACCTTGGTAAGATTTTACGAAATTTTATAGCATGAGCCAAGATGGACTGTTTGTATGGAAAAGCCATTGGAAACAGCTTGTGTTGGCACACAAGGTGGGTGAGGAGATGTCTCAAGGAATTGCCAGGGTAGGGTGAACTGAGTTAGCCAGGATGATGGTGATTCAGATACGGTGGCCACTTGTGTCTGCATGTTGGATAGATGGAGGGATCTACAAAGGAACAATGGCTCTGCCAACACTCTGTCTGGAAGAAAGTTGCCTCTCCAGTCTTTACTGTGATGCAAGATAATTTAGTTCCTCTCTATATGTCCTTGTTACCTTTCAGACTGCTGTCCCAGAACTGGAGCTCAGAGTGAATGAGTCTATCTGTGAGTAAGTTTGTGCAAGGGCTCTTTAAAAGGACCTTCTGTAACTCCAGCAGCCTTCTGACACACTCAGACAGAATCTCTGCTGTTTTTCACAGCCAGAAGTCATGGGGGCTTCTTCCCTTTACACTGGAACACTGGGCTGGGGAGCCTAGTGTGAGGTTGAGATCCCTTGCTCCTCAGGGAGTACCTACACAACTGAGATATCCCTCTTGATTTTTAACCATCACATGTGAGTGTGGGGGCAGCCTGTTTTGCATCTCTCTGTCTCTCCTACAAGTCTTGATGTGTCTTCTGTATATCTTAAGTTATAGGACTTCTGTTTGGCAAGATTTGAGGTGATTCTCAATTATGATTTTTTTCTGTAGTTTAGTTATAGTTTTGATGTGGTCATGAAATGAGGCAAGCACAGCATTTGCCTACTCCACTATCTTGACCAGAACTTTTTCTAACTACCAATTTGTGCTTTTTTTCATGTAATGCATTTTCAATTATTATTTTTCAATTAGAGTTGACATTCAATATTTTATATTAGTTTCAAGTTACAGCACAGTGATTAGACACTTATGTAATTTATAAAGTGATCCCTCAATTAGTCTTTTACCCACTTGGCACTATACACAGTTATTGCAATATTATTGTCTATATTCCCTATGCTGTACTTTACATCCTCATGACTGTTTTGTACCTAGAGATTTGTACTTAATCTCTTTACCTTTTTCATCCAGTCCTCCCAATCCCCAATTGCCTCCTAATTTCTGTTTTGCTTGTTTGTTTATTTTTAAAAATTTTTAGATTCCACATATACATAAAATCATTTGACATTTGTTTTTCTTTGTATGACTTATTTGACTTAGCATAATACCCTCTAGATCCAACTATATTATTATAAATATTAAGATTTTATTACTTTTCATGGCTGAGTAATAGTCCATTGTATATATTTACCACCACTTCTTTATTAAATTGTCTAGTAATAAACACTTAAGTTGTTTCCATATCTTAGCTATTGCAAATAATGCTGTGATAAACATAGCAATGAATATATGTTTTCTGATATCTTTTTGGGATTTCTTAGAATAAATACCCAGAAATGGAATTACACAGTCATAAGGTAGTTTATAATTTTTTTAATTTTTTTGAGTAATCTCTAATACTAATAGTATTTATGAGGTCCTTTTTCTCCATTTTTGCCAGCATTTATTTGTTAATTATTGATGGTAGCCTTTCTGACAGGTGTGTGGTGATATCTCATTGTAGTTTTAATTTTTTTTTTTTTAATGATTAGTGATCATGGGCATCTTTTCATATGTCTATTGGCAATCTGTATGTCCTCTTTGGAGAAATGTCTGTTCAGATCCTTTGCCCCTTTTAAAATTTTATTGTTTGTCTTTTTGGGTGTTAAGTTCCATGGTTTGCTTATAAATTTTGGATGTTAACCTTTGTTGGATATGTCATTGGTGAATATATTCTCCCATTCATTAGGTTGTCTTTCATTTTGTTGGTGGTTTCCTTCACTGTGCAAAAACTTTTTAGTTTTACATAGTCCCATTTGTTTATTTATTTTGTTTGTTTCCCTTGCCTGGTGAGACATATACAAAAAAATATTGCTAAGAGCAATGTAAAAAGGTTTACTGCCTGTTTTCTTCGAGGAATTTTATGGTTAAAGGACTTATATTTAAGTCTTTTATTTCAAGTTTATTTTTGTATATGGTGCAGAAAAGTGGTCTAGTTTCATTTTGGAATGTTTCTATTTTCCCTTTTCCATTTATTGAAGTTCGTCTTTATCCTATTGTATGTTTTGCCTACTTTGTCATAGGTTCTTTGACCTTATTGGTGTAGATCTATTTCTGGCTTTCTATTCTGTTACATTAATCTATGTGTCTGTTTTTATGCCAGTACTGTGCTATTTTGATTACTATAGTTTTTTTAGTATAGTTTGATACCTCAGCTTTATAGTACAGTTTGATACCGTCAACTTTGTTCTTTCTCAAGATTGCTTTGACTATTCGGGGTCATTTTTGATTTCGTATAAATTTTAAAATTATTTATTCAGTTCTGTGAAAGATTCACTGATGTTTTAAAAGGTATTGCAATTGACTCCGTATATTTCTTTGGGTAGTATGAACATTTTAACTATGTTAATTCTTCCTATCTGTGAGAAAAATACATGCTTTTATTTATTTTTATCTTCTTCAATGTCTTGTAATTTTTAGAGTACATAATCTTTTACCTCCTTGGTTAAATTTATTTTAGGTATTTTTGATGCAATTGTAGGTGAAATTGTTTTATTAATTCCTCTTTCTGAAAATTTGTTATTTTGTTATTTTTTGTACAAAAAGGAACCAATTTATGAATATTAATTTTGTTTCCTTCAGTTTACTAATTTCATTTAGCAGTTCTAATAGTGTTTTTTTTTTTTTGGTGGAATATTTAGGATACTCTTTATATAATATCATGTCACCTGCAAATAATGACAGTTTTACTTCTTCCTTTCGCTTTGGATGCATTTATTTATTTATTTCTCAACCTAATTGCCATGACTAAGGCCTTCCAATACTATGTTGAATAAAAGTGGTGAAAGTGGAAATCTTTGTCTTATTCCAGATCTTAAGGGGAGTGCTTTTAGTTTTACACACACTGACATGCTGTGGGTTTGTCATATATGGTCTTTTTATTTGATGTATAATTCCTTCTATTCCCATTTGCTGAGAGTTTTATCATAAGTAAATGTTGGATTTTTGTCAAATGTTTTTTCTGCATCGATTTATATGATCATTTTATTTTGTATAGTGTAATCATGTTAATTGATTTACAGATATTGAGTCAAACTTGCATCTCAGAATAAATCCTCCTTGATCATGGTATGTGATCTTTTTAGTATATTGCTGGATTCAGTTTGTTAATATTTTATTGAGGATTTTCATATCTACGTTCATCAGAGATATTGGGGTGTGTGTGTTTGTGTATTTTGTAGTGTCCTTGTCTGGTTTTGATATCAGAATAATGTTGGCCTTGTAAAATGAATTTGAAAGCCTTTTCTGCTCTCAGTATTTTGAAATTGTTTGAGAAGAATAAGTGTTAGTTCTCCTTTAAATGTTTGTCAAAATTTGCCTGTGAAGTCATCTGGTTAAGAACATTTGTTTTCTGATTGCTCATTCAATTTTATTACTAATCAGTCTGTTTAGATGTTCCGTTTCTTCCTGATTTAGTTTTGGACACTTGTATATTTCTGTGACTTCTCTTTCATTTCATATTTTACTTCTTTGGATCCTCTCTCTTTTTTTCTTGATGAGTCTGGGCAAAGGTTTATCAGTTTTTTTTTTTCCATGAAACCAGCTCTTGGTTTCGTTGATCTTTTCTATTATTTTTTTGTGACTATTTTATTTATTTCTGCTCTGATCTTTATTTTTTCTTACTTCTACTAACTTTGAGCTTTGGTCTTCCTTTTCGAGTTCCTTTAGTTGTATGATAAAATTGCTTTTTTGAAATTTTTCTTATTTTTTGAGGTAGGCCTGCATTGCTATGAATTTCCCTCTTAGAATTGCTTTGGCTGTGTTCTACAGATTTTAGTTCATTGTATTTTCCTTTTTCATTTGTCTTAAGGTATCTTTTGATTTCTTCCTCAATCTCATTGTTAACTTATTCATTGTTCAGTAGCATATTATTTAGTCTCCACTTGTTAGTGTTTTTCACTTTTCTTCTTGTAATTGATTTCTAGTTTTATACCATTTTATCAGAAAGGATGTTTGGTATGATTTAAATTTTCTTAATTTTTTTTGAGACATGTGGCTTAACATGTTGTCTATTATGGAAAAATTTTCATTTGCACTGGAAAAAAATGTATATTCTGGTGCTTTTGAGTAAAATGTCCTTCGAATATCAATTAATTCATCTGCTCTAATGTGTCAATTAAGGTCACAGTTTCCTTGTTGATTTTCCGTCTGGGGATCTATTCATTGATTTCAATGAGGTGTCAAAGTTCCCAACTATGACTGTATTACTGTCGACCTCTCCCTTTCTGTCCATCAATATTTACTTTATGTATTTAAATGCTCCAACATTGGGCATGAAGATTTTTACAAGAGTTATATCCTCTTGATTGATTTTTTTATCATTATGAAATGCTTGTTTTGGCTATTGTTACTACTTTTGTTTTAAAGTCATCTTGTTTGATATAAGTTTGCTATTTTAGCTTTTGGGGGGGTTCAATTTGCTTAAAATATCTTTTTACACTGTTTTATTGAAGTCTGTGTGTCTTTTGATCTAAGTGGGTCTCTTGTAGGCAGCATATGTATGGGTCTTACTTTTTTCCATTTAACTACTCCATGTCTTTTGATTATAGCATATAGTCCATTTACATTTAAAGAAATTCCTGGATTAGAGAAGATTCAAGATAGTGTAGAAGGTAGAGGTACACCTCCTCTAGTGATCACACCAAAATTATAACAAAACTATAGAGCAACCAGTATGTGGAGTTGCCAGGGGTCTAGATGAACAGAAGGTCTACAACTAGGTCACCTCAAATAACAGGTCACCTCAAAATGGTAGGTGGGATGGAGACACAAAATGGCTCAGTTGCACAACTGCAAGTGGTCATTGAGAATCAAAAGGCTCTATCCAGCCTGCGGAGCAAGCTCCGCCACCTGAGGAGTAAGGGATTCTGGCAACACACTGGGCTTCCCAGTTCAGGGTTTCAGGACTGAGAGGAGAAGTACCTACCACCTTTGGCTGTGAAAACCAGCAGAGGATGTGGCTGAGTGAGATGAAGGGCTGTGGGAAGAGAAGACCTTCCTCTTAAAGGGCCCATGCTTGACCTTACTTGCTGATGGACTTATCCACTTTCAGCTCCAGTGCTGCTTGAGGCATGCCAGGGACATACAAGGGCATGTTGAGCTTTCGGGCTTCAGGGCAAGGGCTGGAGGGGTGGTTTGCTCCCAGATAGAGGTGTGGAGAGAAGCCATTGTTCCTTTGTTGAGCCCTCCCCATGCTCAGACTGCAGACTCAGGTGCCATCAACTTGGATAACACAAATCACTTTACCCAGGAGATTCCCTGAAACTCTGCTTCCCTCAACTTGTGGGCCCACCACAAGCCACTTCCAACAATTTTCTTCCACACAAATGGGCTGTCTTGGCTCCTTCTGCAAACTTTCATAAAATCCCTCAAAGGCTCACAGAACCTAAAGAAGCAGCATCTGGCCTTGGTGTGCCCTGTACCTTTTGCTGAGGCAGCCCCAAACCCTGCACTAGTGGCAGCCAGCCTCCATTTTGGGGTCCACCCCTTGAGGCACCTGTAAGCCTAGCACAAGTAGCAGCTATATGTGGATTGCTTGGTCACCAGGGGGCCCTGCAGTTGCACAGGCTGTGGCTGAACTTGGCCTGCAGCTGGACTCTCAGATCTGTGCCAAAGGTCCCCACAGCATACCTACTAAACAAATTCACTCTTCTAGACTGGGAAGCTTAGAAGCCCTACATAATACATAGAAACAGACACAGGTAGGCAGCCAAAATGGGGAGACAAAGAAACCTGTCCCATTTGAAAGAACAGAACAAAGCTTCAGAAAAAGAATTCTTCAAAATGGAGACAAGCAATATACCATATGCAGAGTTCAAAACACTAGTTATAAGGATACTCAAGGAACTTAGGGTAAGAGTAGATGAACTCAGTGAGAAATTTAACAAAGAAACAAAAAATATAAAAATGAAAATAAAAATTATAAAGGAATCAGCAGAAATGAAGAATACAATATCTGAGATGAAGAGTATATCAGAGGGAATCAACAGAGTGAAGGAAGTGGAGGATTGAATCACCAATATAGAGGATGGGGTAGTGGAGGATACCCAATCAGAAGGAAACAAGAAAAAAAATCCAAAATAATGAAGGCGGTATAAGGAGCCTATGAGATAACATCAAATGTAATAATATTTGCCTTACAGAGGGTACCAGAAGGAGAAGAAGAGCAAGACGTTAAAAATCTATTTGAAGAAATAATGATGGAAAACCTCCTTCACCAGATAAAGGAAATAGACATACAGTCCCAGGAAGCTCAGAGAGTCCCAAGAAAGGTGATACCAAAGAGGCCCACACCAGGACACATCATAATTAAAATTCCAAAGGTTAAATACAAAGAGAAGCTCTTAAAAGCAGCAAGTGAAAAGCAGTTAATTACTTACAAAGGAGCACCCATAGACTGGTTGTTGATTTCTCAGAAACTTTGCAGAAAAGAAGGGCTTGACCTGAAATAGTCACAGTGTTGAAACCCAGGATCTACAACCAAGATTACTTTATCTAGCAAAGTTATCATTTAGAGTCAAAGGAAGACAGAGTTTCATAGACAGGAAAAGCTAAAAGAGTTCATCATTATCAAGCAAGCATTACACTACATATCTATTAACAAGTACTTTAAATGAAAAAAAATTAAGTGTTCCAATCAATAGAGAATGTAGCTGAATGGATAAGAAAGCAAGACCCTTACAAGGGACTGCCTACAAGAAACTCTCTTCAAATTAAAAGACACTCACAGACTAAAGTAAAAGGATGAGAAAATATTTGCCTGATAGACTTAGAGGGTGGTGTGCTGAGTGGAGTAGGTAGAGTAGAGGAAGACAAATACCTTTATATGTGGAATCTAAAGAATAAATCAAATGAACAAAGAGGAAGAAACTCAGATACAGAGAAAATTTTGAGGATTACCAGATGGGAGGGGTGTTGAGGAGGTCAGTGAAAAGGGGTAGGGGATTAAGAAGTACAAATCAATAGTTACTAATGTAGCCACCAGCCCCCGAAAGACGCATGGACCACCAGAACTTAGTGAGTTATAGGAAACACACCCTTTATTCAACCAGCTGGGTCTGCCAGGGGTACGCAGACCCCAAATTAAGCAGCCCTGAAATGTAGAGGTACAGGGTTTTTAAGCCCCAAATCCCATTCTTCATTCTGTCTAAACACAAAGGTCTATTTTTCTTGTATTCATTACCTGTCGACCCACAAGTTGGGTGTGCAAGCGGGGGTACAGAAGCAGAAAGCTTATTGTTAGAATGTTATGTCCTATGGGTGACAGCCTATATTCCCATGGGCATAGCTAAGCAGTAATTTCCTGCAAGTAATAAATTTCTAGCAGTCATTTTTCAGCCGTTACACTAACAGTCATGGAGAAAGAAAGTAAAGTATAATGAATACAGCCAATAATATTGTAATAACTATGTATTGTGTTAGAGGTACACTAGATTTATTAAGATGATAACTTTGTGAGTTATATAGATGTCTAATCACTATGTTGTACATCTGAATCTAATATAGTATTGTATGTCAACTATAACTGAAAAAATTATTGATGAGTAATGTAGTTATTGCCATTTTAATAATTGTTTTTTTATTATTTTTGTAGTTCTCAGTTCTTTTTTTCTCTTGCTCTCTTGTACTGTATGTTGATGACTATCTGTAGTGTTATGTTTGGCTTACTTTCCCTTTGCTTCTTGTATATCTCTGGTAGATTTTTGGTTTGTGGTTACCATGTTCTTCATATATATCAAGCTATGTTTATAGCAGTTCATTTTTAGTTTGTGTGTTGATTAAGCTTGAAACATTCTAAAATCAATACAATTTTAGTCAATTCTTCACATTTATGTTTTTTGACACTTATTGTTTACTTCTTCTGTTTGTGTTTGTGTGTATCCCATAATTGATTGTTGGAATTACACATACTCTTCCTACTTTTGCCTTTCGACCTTGTACACAGCTTTGGAGTTGGTTGATTCACTGCTTTTACTGAGTGTTGGCCTTTTTGTTTAATTTGATAAATTAAAGTGATAATTTTTTTGTTTCCTATATTTTCTTATTTGTGATGTTGATCTTTTCTCCTTAAAGAAGTCTCTTTAAAATTTCTTATAATACTGGTTTAGAGGTAATGATTTCAATTAGTTTTTATTTTCTGAGAAATTTTTTACTTTCCTTCTATTCTAAATGATAGCCTTGTTAGGCAATCTTGATTGTAGGTTTTTGTCTTTGACCACTTTAAATATTTTCAGGCCAATTCTTTCTAGCCTGCAAGGTTTCGGTTGAGAAATCAGCTGATAGTTTTATAGAAACTCCCTAGTACTTAACTGCTTTTCTCTTTCTGCTTTGCCCTAAGCTTTGGCATTTTAATTACATTATGTCTTGGCATGGGTCTCTCTGGTTTCATCTTGTTTGGGACTGTCTGTACTTCCTGGAGTGTGTATTTATTTTCTTTACCAGGTTAGAAAAGTTTTTAGTCATTATTTCTTCAAATAGGTTTTCAGTCCCTTGTGCCCTCTCTTCTCCTTCTGGTACTCCTGTGATGCAAATTTTGGTATGGTTGATGTTGTCCCCTGAGGTCCCTTAAACGATTTTTAAAAAAATTTTTGTTGTCATTGTTGTTCTGTTTGGGTGTTTTCTGAAACCTTGTCTATTAGATTGCTGATTTGATCCTCTGCTTCATCTAATTTCATATTGATCTCTACTATATTCTTTTGCTTCTGTTATCGTATTCTTCATTTTTTAATTTTTTTAAATCTCCTTTTTTGTTTCCTATCTCTTTGTTAAAGTTCTCACTGAATTTATCGATTCTTCCCCTAAGTTAATTGAGCATCCTTATAACTGGTGTTTTGAACTCTGCATCAGGTAGATTGCTTGTCTACATTTATTTATTTACTTATTTATTCTGGAGGTTTATCTTGTTCTTTCATTTGGGATATGTTTCTTTGTCTTCTCATTTTGGCTGTATCCCTGTTTTTGTTTTATTTGTTTGTTTTTGTAGTGGGTAACTCTGCAATATTTATCGGTCTTAGCAGAGTGACTTTGTATACATAAAAGGTGTCCTGCGGGGTCCAGTGGTACATTCTCCTTGATCACCTGAGCCAGATGCTCTAGGGCTGTCCCCAGTGTGGATTGTGTAATGCCCTGGTTTGGAACTCCACGAGCCAAGAAGGGAACTGACACCGATGCAAGTGCAAGAGGAAGTTTATTGACAAATTCGAGTTTGGACCCCACTCGTCCACTGACATAGCAGTGGTTGAGAGGAGCCCCGGCCGAGGGGTTGGGACCTAATTTAAAGGGTAAAACCACAAGCCTTGGGGAGATGCCTTGGCATTACCTGATTGGGGGGTTAGGTTGACCTTTAAAGGGATTGGGTGGTAGGTTGTTGGGTCTGCATGCAAAGGGGGTCATGTGCAGTAATCAGGATATGTGCAGGAGGGAATAAGGGTGGGGGTGCCTTAAGGGCTCACCGATTAGCTGGCTTGGCTGGTTTGGCCAGGTGGTAAGGCATTGTTCTTGACCACTGGCCTTTGGGGAATTTTTCTACAATTCATCTTGGATCACTCAGAAAAATGGAATCATTCCAGTCTTTCATTCCCCCCTTCTTATGATACTAAAAGTGCTTAATCTTAAGCAAGCAAGTGTATATACAGAAGCGAAAAATTAGCAGGTTAAAAAAGGGGTTTCATTTTTATTTTGAGAGAGGAGATTATATCCCTGTTGATGGAGTACAAATAGCTTGATGGTGTTAAATTTATCCCGGATAAGGCTTAAAAGACATTTAGGATACAAGGCCCAAATGTAATTATTAGGAGGAAGAGGATAAGTGGTCCCGCCAGGCCGAGAGTAGGGTGGTTAGCCAGGGGGACCAATTGAACATTTTGGAATACCAATTCTGGGATTCAGTTCTTTGTTTCTCCCTTTCATCTAGGTTTCTTTGTACGAGCCGAAGGCTTTCTCTGATTACACCAGAATTATTGGCATAAAAACAGCAGTCTCTCCTAAGGCCATACAGAGACCATCTTGTTCTAAGAACAGTAGGGAGTCCCCTTCTATTTTGGAGAGCTACTTCAGCGAGGAGTCTACCTGTAGTTCTAGCCTACTAATAGTATCCTTTAAAGTTCTGATGTCAGCATCGATCTGCATTCCTAGTTCATGTAAATCATGTTCTCCTTTGATGATGGCCGTAGTACCTACAGCTGCCGACCCTGCAAGCCCAAGGCCAACAAGGAGGGGCACTAGGACTGGCACAGCCCATTTTTATAACCTGTTTTGATGGAAGAAATGGAGTCTGCCTTCCGGCCCATTGTATAGGGACACTTGGGGAAGTACAAATACTAGAATACAGATGTGAGCTTCTCCTGAGTTGAAAAGGACTGAGGCAGCAGTGAGCGAGCCGCTATCGCATGCTAGCCAGGTATCAGTTGGTGCCTTGTAATATTGATTGCCTAAAAGAGGCACTGTAATTGTGTTATTACAATTATCAAAATAAGGCGATTGTTTCCATATGGTGGAATAGTTTTGTGAAATAAGACATGTTCCACTTCCTTGTATATCCCCTAAAGTGAGTCGAGGGGATTCCCATTCACATTCCTTTTCATTGTTAAGTTGGAACAGGTTAAGGGGCTCCTACCCGACATAATAAGGGGGTTTAGGGTTTAGGCATAACCAACAATCTTGTCCTATATCTGGGGAGGTCTTATTTAGGACCTTATGTACCTTTGTTAACATAGTTATTAATTCTTCTTCCGGTTCTGGCTGCTGTTCAAATGTCCGTGGTATTAGGGAAGCTAGAGTTGGAGCAGGACCGGTGTTTGTAGAAACAGTTACCTCGGGTTTGTGGGCCGGAGGAATTTGAGGTGGCCCCGGAATTTGGAGGGGGCTGTTGGGTCCTATAGGGTGAGGCTTTCTAGGAAGATCTTTAGCCTGGACAGTAAAATATAATCCTAAATCGTATCCAGTCTGGTATAATCTAATACCCCACGTCTGTCCTGTCAACCAATAGTGTTGTCCAGGGTTTCCTGTCTTGATGGTAATTATAAGGGGATTGCATGACCCTGGAGAACAGGTAGAGGGTTTTGGTCCCCTTATTAGCTTGATATGATTGTCATTTTGTTTTTTATAGTTATCTATAGTGGAGATAGTTTCACATCCCCAATTAGCACAAGAAAATTGTCCATTGCCCTCATTTTCTAGATTTTCCATTAGGACAGACATAGAGTCCTAGCCTTAAGAGGTTCTTTTCAGCTGATAATGTGCCACAGCCGGGTCCGCCCTTATAACGTCCGGTCATGGGACTGGATGGTAATACTACATTGAGTGGGTCTTTGGCAAGCTGGCATAAGTCAACCCTGATCTCTGGAGCACTGTGACTGGTAGTATTTTTGGCAACAACTTCGCCTGTCTCAGTTGCTATAAGCTCCCATACCTTAGGTTGGTGGCGGTTGTACTCGGCAGTGACAGAGCATATGTAAAAGAGAAAAATTAATAGTCTTACAGTTTTTGTATGTGGATTTTTAGAGGGTTGCCAGAGTCTCTGGAGACTGTCCATTGTGACGGGGGGGTGGATTTGGTCCTGGAGAGCGTGGAGGTGGGCGTGATGAATCCAAGCGGTGAGGCCGTCAACCTTGAGAGCGGTGGGTGTTGTCAGGATGACTAGGTAAGGTCCTTTCCAGCGAGGTTCAAGGGTCTCGCGGTGATGTCTTCTGATGAAAACCCAGTCGCCCGGCTGAAAAGTATGAGGCTGTGGAGGCGGTTCAGCCTCGTACAGACTTCTTAATCTGGTCCAGGTGTCCCTATGAGCACGTTGTAGGGTTTGGAGAGATCGAATAAGCAGATTGTCATCAATATCAAGATTATTAATTATTTCAGTCTGGAGAGCAGGGATTATTGGGGGAGGTCTCCCGAACATTATTTTGAAGGGGGTCAGACCAAGTCTATAGGGGGTGTTACACACCCTGTAGAGGGCATAAGGTAGGAGAGTCACCCAGTCCCGCCAGTCTCCTGGGCTAATTTAGTTAAGGTCTCTTTTAGGGTTCTATTCATTCTTTCTACCTGACCTGAACTTTGGGGTCTATATGCACAATGTAATTTCCAATTTGCCCCAATTATAGATGCTAACCCTTGAATTACCTTGGAAGTAAAGGCTGGTCCATTGTCTGATCCTATCATAGCAGGAAAACCGTACCTGGGTAGGATGTCTTCTAGAATCTTCTTAGCTACTATGTTGGCAGTCTCATGTTTGGTAGGGAAGGCTTCTACCCAACCTGAAAAAGTGTCTATAAAAACAGTAAGTACTTATAGCCAAAAGTCCCCTTTTTAAGTTCTGTGAAATCAGTTTCCCAATAAGCACCTGGTCTGGTTCCTCGTAACCTGGAACCAGGTTGTGCCGTGTTCCGCTTGGCGTTTGTCATCTGGCATGCTCGGCACTGGGCTACAATGTCTTCAATTTTAGTGTTGGCACCTTGGAACCTGATATTAGCCCACCTGATGAGGTCTTGCATTTTCCGTACACCCATGTGGGTAGTCCGATGAACCTTGTACAAGAGTTGTTCCCCTAGCTTTTTAGGGAGAATTATTTGTCCTGTTTCGGTGTGCCACCAGCCTAGGTGTTCTGTAGCTGTGGGCTGTTTTGATATCCAATTTAAGTCTTCTTGGGTATATGTGGGATTGTCAGGCAAGGTAGGGCCCCCTGGGTCTGGGAGGTTGGCAGTTAAGATAACTTCAGATTGGGCTACTTCTCTAGCCGCTTGGTCTGCTAACGAGTTTCCCCTGGACACTGGGTCGTTGGCTTTCTGATGTCCCGGACAATGTATAATAGCTAGTTTCTTTGGCAGCCAGAGGGCGGCGAGCAAGGCCAGGATTTCATCTTTGTTCTTAATGGCTTTTCCTTCAGCAGTTAACATGCCCCGTTCTCTGTATATAGCTCCGTGAATATGAGCAGTAGCAAAGGCATATCTGCTGTCAGTATAAATGTTCAAAGTTTTGTCCTTTCCTAGAGTTAATGCCTTAGTTAGGGCAATGAGTTCAGCCCGTTGGGCCGAAGTCCCGGGCGGCAAGGGCTCCGCCCATATAACTTCTGTTTCTGAGACTACAGCCGCTCCCGCATACCTTTGGCCGTTCCGGACGAAGCTGCTCCCGTCAGTGTACCAGGTGCAGGCTCCAGGTATGGGTTGGTCCTTTAGTCTGCTCGTACTCCGTGGACCTGGGCCAAGATGTCTGCACAGTCATGGAGTGGGGCGTCTAGATCCGGGTTAGGCAGCAAAGTAGCTGGGTTGAGAGCCGTAGGCGGCTGAAAAACAATCCTGGTGGGGTTGAGAAGTAGGCTTTGGTAATGAGTGAGTCTGGCATTGCTTAACCACCGGTCAGGGGGTTGTTTAAGGATTCCCTCAATGGCATGAGGGGTGGTGATGTAAAGGGACTGTCCCAGAGTTATTTTATCTGCATCCTTGACTAGCAAGGCGGTTGCCGCTATGATGCGGAGGCAAGCAGGCCATCCTGCTGCCACAGAATCCCAGTGTCCTTCTTCCTTGCAATAGGCACATTGGTTTTTGCCCAGGGGCGGCCTACCTTTACCTGCCGGTTTTTCTTCTGTGATGTCAGTTGTTTGAGCTGTTGTTGGCATTCCCTGGGTTCAGCCTGGTGCCAACAGGATCCGGGCCAGGTCACGATTCTGTCTCTTCTCTGCCTTGATCTGTTTTTCCTCAGGAGTATCTCTATTATTATAAACTTTTTCTGCTGCCTCAACTAGGTCCCTAAGCTGCTTTTCACCTAATCTCTCTATCTTTTGTAACTTTTTCTTAATGTCTGGTGCCGACTGATTGATGTATGCTAACGCCACCGTCCCCAAGTTTTCAGGCTTCTCAGGATCAATAGGGGTATATTGGCGGAAAGCATCTATTATTCTCTCTAGAAAGGCAGCCGGACTCTCGTCTTGTCCCTGTCTTAGATCATATACCTTAGTCAAATTAGTGGGCCTTCTAGCGGCCACTTTGAGACCTGCCAATAGAGCCTGGCGGTACACTTGGAGTCTCTCCTTACCTCCTGCTGTGTTATAGTCCCAGTCAGGCCATTACTGGAAAGGCAGCCTTAATGGCCGCCTGAATAGTGGTTGGGACTCCGGTTGGGCCAGGAATCAATTTTGGGCTTCCATGATGATCCTTTCACGTTCTTTGGTGGTGAACAGGACCTGCAAGAGCTGCTGACAGTCTCCCAAGTGGGCTGGTGAGTAAACAGCACAGTTTCTAACAGATTAATTAGATCCTTTGGCCAGTCAGAAACTGGGATTTCCAATTATAAAGATCACTAGTGGCAAAAGGCCAGTAGTGGAATTGTTGATTGCCATTGGCTTCTACAGATCCGGCCGCACGCAGCGGCAAGACCGTAGAGTCCGCTTCTGAGGGTGATTGCCGTTGGTGGGCCCCACAGTGTTTTGGGCTGGCCACCAGATGGCAAATCCAGGAAGGGGTTCAGGGAACCTTGGGGAGGTGGGGAGGTACAACAGGAGGGGGAGGCTGAGGGGTTGGGTAAGGTGGTGGGGGAAAGAGGACTTCTTCTTCAGAGCCCCTTGTAGAATTGGATATAGGGGGGCTGAGGGCGATGAGGCCTTATGAGGACAGTCTTTCTCTGTCTTCGAGGCTACCATTACTGGAACCTTCTGCAGGGAAGGAAAGGTTTTAACCAAGAGGGGGGTCTACTATGAGATTTTTCCCACAATAATATAGGGAACCTGGTCAGGGTGCCGTCACGTGGGCGGAAGATGATGTTTTTTATGAATGAAATGAGGGACAGGTCAAAGGAACCTTCAGGGGGCCATCCGACACTGAAGGATGGCCATTCCGCACTGTAAAAAGTGACTAATTTGTTCTTCCGGATCTCTACTGAGAGCCTATGAGCACGCTCGCGAACATCTTTGAAGTGGCTAGTCAGGAGATCTAGGGGAGAAGAAGTAGTCTGACCCATGTTAGACACAAAGAAAAATGGAAAATAGGCCGACAAAGGCAAGATAGGCAAGAGCCAGGATGAGTCGTTGACCAAGAGTCCACTCAGAAGGTGCAGCTGCTGCTAGTCCAGAGGCAAAGAGCAAGGCTAAAAAGCAAAAGAAAATTATAGCCAAGACAGGATAGCAGTACATGAGAGAGGTCCAGACTGACGCAAGACTGGACAGACAGGACACAACAAAATTTCAAAGACTCCGTTCAGGCGGTCCAGAGACCCAGATGGTTCCCCTACCTAGTAGCAGAACCCCGATGGGGTTTAGGATGTCTCCTAAGCCCCTGCAGCCGTGGTCCGTGGGTGCATCCACCCAATACCACTATATACTGCACAGAATGTCAGAGTTTTTCAGAGTTTACAAGTTTAGAATAATACCCGGGTCAAAATCCCCTGGAGAAGTAATACACAAATAAAAAGAAACACTTACTGGGTGGCCAGGCCGGGAGGTTCTCTCCGGTGTGTCCCTTCAAGGCTGTGGAGATCCCGGACGAGCCCCCAAAATGTAATGCCCTGGTTTGGAATTCCACGAGCCAAGAAGGGAACTGACACCGATGCAAGCGGAAAAGGGAGTTTATTGACAAACTCGAGTTTGGACCCCACTCCTTCACTGATGCAGCAGTGGTTGAGAGGAGCCCCGAACGAGGGGTTGGGACCATAATTTAAAGGGTAAAACCGCAAGCCTTGGGGAGATGCCTTGGCGTTACCTGATTGGGGGGTTAGGTTGACCTTTAAAGGGATTGGGTGGTAGGTTGTTGGGTCTGCATGCAGAGGGGGTCATGTGCAGTAATCAGGATATGTGCAGGAGGGAATAAGGGTGGAGGTGCCTTAAGGGCTCACCGATTAGCTGGCTTGGCTGGTTTGGCCAGGTGGTAAGGCATTGTTCTTGACCACTGGCCTTTGGGGAATTTTTCTTACAATTCATCTCGAGATCACTCAGAAAAATGGAATCATTCTAGTCTTTCAGATTGTATGTGCCTTTATGTCATAGTAGGACCCTGATGGCTATTGACATATCATTGAGTGAGGCTGACCCTCTGGCTGACTATTTATGAGAGCTGGTCAGGCCTCCAGGTGATGAACTGTTATCTAGGGGCTGACCCCACAGTGTGGGAATCATTTTAGTGGAGCTCTGGTGCCAGCTGGGTCTGACCATTAGGTATGTCCTTTGTGGAGCTGCTTGGGTGATGCTCTGATTTTGTCTGAAACCAGTCACTCAATGTGTTTTGTCTTGGGTACCTAAGCAGGAGCTCTGGGATAAACCAAAGTCATCCACAGCTTGTTCCAGGCCTATAGTCTCTTGGTAGGAGCTACAAAATTATCTCTGATTGGTTGCTACTTGTGCTGGGCTTGGAGGTGCTTCAGAGAGGCTATGTTGTAAACCAAAGCTGGCTACCACTTGTGCTGCACTTAAGACCCTCTGGTGGACACCACAATATGAGCTGAGGACAGCCACCACTTATGCCAAGCTTGGAGCCACCTGATAAGAGCAACAATGCAAGTTCAGGCCAATTGCCACTTGTCCCAAGCTTGGGGCAGCTTACAAAGAGCTAGGAAGAATGCTGATGTTGACCACAGCTTGGTTAAGGATTTTGGAACTTTGAGAGATTTGGGGAATGTCTGCATCATGAGGTGAGGCAGGCTGCTTGCCTTCTCCATAGGAAACTTGGGTTAGGTGAGCAAGTTGGGTGAGGTATCAGAAAATCACCAGAGTAGGATGAACAGTGTTAGCCAGTTTAATGAAGAGCTCAGATTTGGTGCCTACCTGCACTGGGCCAGCTAGGTGGGAGGAGAGTTCAACACAGGAGCAATAGTGCATGCCAGCACTTCTATTCCTAGAGAAAATTATCCTGACCCTTGCCTCTCTAGGTCTTACTGTGAAGTTAGTCAATTCAGTTTCTCCTTGTATGTCTCTGGTACATTTTGAGCTGCTGTCTCTCTACTGGAGCTTAGAGCAAGTGAGATTGTAGGCAAATGAATCTATGTGTGGCCCCTTTAAAACCTCCAGTGCCTTGGTCTCCCACAGCTTTTTGTCTCTCTGGGACACACTTCTCACTGGTTTCACATGTTATAGGGACTTCTCTTCCTGGTACAGATGTCCTGTGTTGGAGAGAGTAGTATGGTGATGGAACACCTCACTTCTCAGGGGGAAACCCCACAACTGAGATACCCCTCCAGATTCTTAACTGTGGCAAAGTGGGTATAGAACCTGCATGATCTGCCACTTTGTCCCTTCTACCAGTCTCAACATGGCTTCTTCTTTATATACTTAGGTTTTTGACTTCTGTTTAGATAGTCTTCAGGTGGTTCTCAATGATGTTGTTCTGAAACTTAGTAGTAATTTTGATGTGGTTGTGGGAAGAGGCAAGCGCAGCATTTATTTATTCTTCTATCTTGACCCAAAGACTGATTTTAATCTCCTTAAATTTGGTTAAAATTTTATGGCCTAACATATAATCTATCCTAAAAAATGTTCCATAGGCACTTGGACAAGATATGCATTCTGCTACCATTGGATCAAATGTAATGTAAGATATGTTAGGACTGATTTAGTCTAATCTGCTGTTTCCTTATAAAATCTCTGTCTGGGTTATCTTTCTGTTGTTGAGAGTGGGGTATTAAGTCCCTGACTATTATTGTATAGCTATTTATTTCTTCTTTAGCTCTGTTAGTAATTGTTTTATATATTTAAATACTCTGATGTGGAATGCATAAATATTTGCAATTGTTATAACTTCTTGATGGTTTGACCTCTGTATTATTATATGATAATCTTCTTGGCATCCTTACTATTTTGATCTAAAAGTCTATTTTGTTATATTTAAGTGTAGCCTTTGCTGCTGTCTTTAGGTACCATTTGTTTCAAATATCTATTTCCATTTCTTCACTGTCGGTCTATCTGTGTCTTTAAAGCAAAAGTGGGTCTTTGTAGCCAGTGTACTACTGGAACTTACCCTTTTTTAAAAAAATCCCTTAAGGCATTTTATATCTTTTGACTGAAGAATTAAATTTTTTGTTAAAATAATTATTGATATGCAAGGACTCATTATTACCATTTTGTTCATTGTGTTCTTTTTTGTAGATGCATTGTTTTTTGCTTCTTATTTGTTATTTGATGACATTTTGTAGGAGTTTACTTGCATTCCTTTTGTATAATCTTTGTGTATCTCCTATAGATTTTTTCCATTGTGGTTATCATGAGGATTACATAAAATATCTTATATTTATAGCATTTTATTATAAGCTGATAACTTAACATCTATAGCATATGTAAACTTTATCCTTTTACTTTCTGTTCCTCACAGTTAGCTTGTCAATATCAAAATGAGCATGATTTTAATGTTGTGTTTCCAATAAGAAATTATTATAGTTATGACTTTTAATATATTTTTAAACTGGTGTTCTACATAAACCATGCCACCATTTCAGCACTAGAAAATCTGACTTTGAGAATATATTTTATGATTACCAGCAAGTTTTACAAATACATCATTATGTTTTTTCACAATGTTAATTATCTCTTATTTCTGCTTAATATGAATATCCTTTTAATGTCTATTAATGCAGGTGTACTTGCTGTTGAATTCTCTCATCTTTTGTTTTTTGGGAATGTTTTTTATCTCCCTTTCATTTCTGAAGAACAGCTTTGCTGCTTATAGTAGTCATGGTTTAGAATTATTTTCTTTCCTATATATTTTTAAATTTTATATATTCTTTCTTGAATATATCATCCTTCTCTCTTTTGGCCTACAAAGTTTCTATTGAGCAATGTAACCTAAATTTCATGGAGTTGCTTATATTCAATGGCTCACTTTTTCTCTTGCAGTTTTCAAAATTCCTATTTTCTTTCTTTTCACAATTTACTTGTAATATGTATCAATATATAGCCCATTACACCTATTTAGGGTCTTTGGGCATCATGAATCTGAATGTCCATATTTCCCTCCCACAATTTGATAACTTTTCAACCCTTATTGTTTAATAATACTTTCCATTTTATTTCTATTCTCATTCAGAGATTACCATAAGTAGCGTATTGCTTCTGTTTATGCTGCATCTTAATTCACAGTCTTTCTTCGCTCTCAAAAATTATTTTCCTTTTTTGCTCCTCTGACAGGATCATTTCAAATGATGTTTTAGTTCAATAATACTTTATCTTGCTTGCTTGATTTGCTATGGAAACTCTATTGTATTCTTCATTACAGACATTGTATTATTCATCTCGTTTTTTATCTGTTCTTTTGATGGTTTCTATTTCTTTGTTGATTTTCTCATTTTTTTCATGTATTGTTTTCCTAATTTTGTTTATTTGTGTGTCTGTGTTCTTATAGTCTATTAAACTTATTTAGGAGAATTATTTTTATTTCTTTGTCAGCAAGTTCATAGAGGGATCCATTTGTTAAGAGTTAGTTATGGAGCTTTATGGGTTTCCTTTGGTTGTGTCATATTCACCCGATTCTTTGTGATCTCTTGTTTTGATATGTACACATTTGAGTAAATGGTTTTCTCTTGACCTTATAGGTTTGCTTTGGGAAACAGTCCTTTACTACAGCTCAGTTTGAGGTTCTAAACAGGACAGAACATTATGTACCTGTGTAAGTGGGGCTTTTATTGAGATTTATATTTGGGCAAGGCTATTTTCTGAGCTCTGAGGTCAGTAGGAATGTCACTGGCTGGGAACATTTGGAATGCACTGATTTCTTGGTTTCATTCCCAAATGTGGCAGTAAATGGGGTCCATAGTTGACTCATTTATCTGGTAACGCTTCTTTGTGCTCTAGTGATTAGTAGTTGATGACATAAACCTGTTTCCTTGCCTAGATAGGGCAGGAGAATAGACACAAACACCCTCATGGTTCATTACGAGGGACATGAATAAGACAGAACTGCACACCAAGTTCCATGGCCATACAAGGCCGTTGCCTTTGCTCTGTAGGTGGGAAGATTTGCTGGCTGCAGTCTCTGCTTGGGTGCCAATATAAGTGGGGTGTTAGGATGGGCTATGCAGTTTACCAGGTATTTTAGTTAGGCTTTCACATTAAGGAGAACTGGGGGCTATATTCACCATTAGATAGGCATAGGAATTTTATTCCCTGCCTGGGTGAGAGGAAGACATGGTTTGCCAATATCTGAGTGCTGTTTGCTTTAGACTCATTTTCCTTCTCCACTCAAACCATTCAACTTTCAAGTCCTGAAGATTCATCATGTAATCCTGGTTAGAAGAAACTAAAGTGAGCCCTCTGGGGAGTGTCCCCTAATGTTGGAGAAAGCTGAATGTTCACTTAGGTTTCTGTTTTTCCCATGGGAGAAACCGTAGGCCATAGGGGACATCACTCCATGCAGGACTATGATGACTCTCAGGGGTGATGGCAATGTCATGAATGTTGCTGCTCCTTCTAACTTTTAATATGGTCCTTCTCTGCCACTGTGGTTTAGTGGGTTACTTCACCCTCACTGTCATGTTCTGGGATTTTCAAAATGGTGATGTTTCTACAGATGGTCCTCAGCATGTTAGTGTAGAAGAAAAATTCAATCAAGCTGACAAAAACTCTGTGAGAAGGTATCTGAGTGATTGAGTGGTCCAGCATTGTCAGGAGAGGAATAGATTTTAAATCAGGAAAGTGAGTGCCATGGATTTCCTTCAATAGAGGGGAAATATTTCTAAAGAAAGTAGTAAGTGCCAGGACCCTTACTGATTATTTCCAGGAGATTATGTGAGTGTTGGGCCTGAGATATGAACCCCATGTGTGGTTGGCAGCCACCTTTCTGAGAAAGCTAATGTATGCCAACATCGTGGTTTGCAGAGGTAAACAGCCCAGGCATAGTCTCCACTTTCATAGCTCTGAGCTCTCCAACTACTTTTTGATGTCTCTGAACTCATATTCCCCTCCTTCCCTGGGACAAGGCAGGATGACATTAGCTACTAGAACCTGAGTCAGGGGCCTGGCTCTGATCTGAGCACCTTGCAGGACTTAGCATCAACCACACAGTCACCTGTACAGAAGACAACACTGTCCCTATCTTTTCAATGAGAAACTGAATCACAGGGAGATTAAGTAACTTTCCCAAGAGATTTAATAACAGCCAATGACTCATAGACACAGGCTTGTATCTCAAAGACAGTAGGATTTTTTTCTAAGAGCAGAATTTGTCTGAAAACCCAGGTTTCCCAGCCTTTGGTGAGATGTGTTGACCAGGCTGTGGGAGGTGGCAATCATCCATGGCCACAGCTACAGGACACCAGCATGCTTTGTCCTGCAGAGGCAGTATAGATATGTGTCATAAAGAAAGCAATACTCATCAGGTAATAATCTCTCATGCTAATCATCAGAAAAATCCAACTCCTTTTGACTTTAAACCATGTCTCAGTGTTCCGTTTTGGACTCCATATGCGTTCAATTCAGTACAAAAAAGCTCTTAATATTCTGAGCTTTTTGATGCTTTCAAGGTTAGGCTATGGGTGTGGGAGTGAAAAAGTAGTTCTGCAGAGTGCCCATGAAGCGGAGCGATCAGGGGCAGCATCATGGATGGAGGGTGGAAGCATATGGGTGGGGGGTGATGGCACCAAGAGCAGCAGCTATTGAGGAGAAAGTACTCTTGGTTGGGTCCAAGGCAGATCTTTCAGCCACAGGGTATTTGCATGCAGTGGGGTTTCACTAGAGTGATGTTGACACACTTCTCTTGTAGGGAAGAGAAGAAGGAAAAGATTGCTGAGTCATCATTTGAATGGGGACCAGAAGGCTATGGTTTCCTTAGCTCAAGGGGTTTGGGGTCAAGACCCATTGGGACCACAGGGTAAACCTTTGTTGTTAACTTTCCTCTCTCTAGCTGTTGACCTCCAGCCTGGAGTCCTCCTTGGAGACTTGGTTCAGGACTTGGAAGTGTGCCCTGCGTTCCTGAGGCAGCCTCAGTGTTCTAACTCTGGATTCCCTTTACTGTAATGTAGAACTCGTCTGCTGTCCCTTGGACTGGAATCTTGGGAAGAAAAAAATGAGGCCTTATTGCCCCTGAAGTCCCAGCATTACCAGTCTTTCTAGGTTAGAGTGTTCTGAAGGGATGAGCCCTCTCAACAGCCCATAAACCAGGATCCATGACCCTAGGGCAAGGGCAATTGGTGAACCCTCAGATGGGTGACAGGCTATTGGGGTTGCAGCAATGAGGCCCTTTTTGAGAAGAGAATGATATAGCACAGAGCTTCTAAATGCCCACCTGCCCATCCACTGAGAGTCAGTGTTCCCTGAATATGGCCAATACAGCCCTCATTACAGACTTTGAGATGACAACATTCTCCAGGCTCCCTGCCCCAGTCTGTGCAAAAGGTCAACATGGAATAGCCCAGGCAGATAATTTCCAGGTGAGACAGGAGCACCACTCTTCTTGGACCCTGGGGCCTGAGTAGGGAAGATTTCCAGTGATTTGGGGGTAACATCATGAGATCAGGAGTGCTGACCCCAAATGGGCAAGGTAGTGTGAAGGGTGAACTCTGGTAATAAGGCCAGCTCTGCCATTTCCAACCTTTATGACCTGGGACAAGACACCCAACCTCTCTGTGCAATCAGTTCCCCACTTGGTAAAACTATGATAATAGTACTTAAATGCAGTTAGTGACAGGATAAAAAAAAGTGAAAATGTGTAAAGTTCTTAGGATAGCAACTGGCTCATGAGAAAGAAATAAAAAATAGCCATTATTATGATTAAATTCCGAGGACAATTGTAAAAATTTGGCTTTTCCCAAAGTCATAGGCAATGACAGAAAGAGGGAATCTTTACTACTTGGTAAAACCAGAGAGTGTTTGTCAAAAAACCATGGAGGCAGGGGTGTCACCATGCTCACCACTCCCAGTACCTGAGTGAACAACATAAGTGAGGCTCAGTGGATGGTGTGGATTCAGCAGACCCACAGAGTCAGGTGATCAGTAGGGAGAGACAATGGAAAGAAAGCCCAATAGAACCCACTACAACCTAATAGAACCTGCCTTCCTCTCTAGCCCTCTTTACTTAAGTTGGGAAGTGCAGAGTAATGCTCTGAATAAGAGTTTTCTGACACTTTTGAGACCACATGTAAGGGAAATGCAAGGATATTGTGTCCATTACCAACCTGGGAAGAAGCTCCTGAACCCCATTTCTTCATGTATTGAGCATCTTCATTGGTAGATGCCCAGATAGGACTCTGTATTCCACAATCTCAGAGAACAACTGTCAAGGGCAAAAAGCAAGGCCCTTAGTCCATGGGGAACATCCTGTACCTCTGCTTACTTTGTCCCTGGGCTGAAAACACATCAGTGGCATCTGGTTGCAGCTTTGAACAAAGTCACACAAGGTAATCAGTTTGCCCTGAAAAGCAAATGAGGCTGCAAAGAAGCTCTAGGCAAGAATACTGCCTCTAGAGGGTAGAGTCCCCTCTGGCTCATGGACAGATCCTGAGGGTTCTGTCCCCAGGAATTTGTGGAGACATCACTGCAGCCTGGACCTGGGGAAGGGGCCAGGCAGCTTATGTGTTTGGGGGATTGGCACTGTGGGTCACAGATTGTTTAGGATCTGGAATATATCAGTATTTTTCATGGAGGTGAAGTCTGGGGCTACTTTTAGAGGAAAAGTTCAAAGGTTGGAGGAGATATGTAGGAGCTAAAGATAGATCCTGAAGGGGAAACATAGGTGGGCATGGGGAACCTGGGCAGGAATTGAGCAGGATAATGGCGGCATGTACTTGGGGGGCACATGAGAAGAAGGCAGGGAAGAGGACCCATGCTCTGCTCAGGGGCATGTTCCTGACACTGGGTTTGGAAGCAGAATAGGAAGGCAGAGAACAGACCAGAAAGTGCATCTGGACCCTGTGGTGGGGACATCATGGCTGCTGGGCAATGCTGTTTAGACCCTCTGGGACCTGGTGGGGTTGGATAGTCCAATAGGCCCTTGCAAAGAGGAACAAGATCTTAGCAAATGGCTTCCTCCATTTCTGGAAGGCGCATTTTGGCTTCTCTGTGCCCCTACACTGGCTGTCAGGGGTGAGGCAGAGCTAACTTTCCAGCTGCCATCAGAATCTCATGGATGAAGCAGTAGATCTGACAGGAACAGAGATGTGTTTTGGTGAGAAGGGGGAGTGGTGTCAATGCCAGGCTGAGATTGTGGTTTTTTTCTTTCTTAAACAAGTTACCTGGGCTGGGCCCTTTTATCCCTGCTACTTTATGCTTCAGTGCCAGACTGGGTTTTCCCTCATCAGGATAGGCCATAACACATCCTGGGGGAAGGACATTTCCTTCAGACTCCCTCTAAAATGCAGTCTTTGTTGCCCCATCTCAGAGAGCCCCAAGGACAATGCAGTGAGCTCTTTCCCTTAGTCTGCTGAGGGTAACTTCTATAAGTATAGTAGGAGCCACTGGCATTTCTGGTGGTATAAACTTGGCTCAGAACCATTATTTTTTCTGACTTGTGACAGGTTTTTCATGATTCAGTTTGTGTTTACTCATATACCTACTGAGCAATGAAACCCAAGCCAGTGGTGGAGCTGATGACAACCTCTGCAAGAACCAAGGACTGGCCAGCTGTGAGTCAGCCATCAACACCCCTTAACCAGGTCTGTTCCAAGAGGAGACTCTGGACTGGGGACCCAAGTACTCAAAGTCCGTTGCCCATACATTTTGTCTCACATAAGCCACACCTTTGGGGCTAGGCCTATGTGGCATGAACCAGCGGTCCCTCTCCTCCAATACCCTAGACTGGTATCAAAGCTCCCTTGCTAAGAAACCTTTCACTTCCATCCTTTGTATCCTGCTTTTTTTGGCACTCACAACAAGGGACAATCTCTGTGGGACATGACTGTATGTGACATGTCTCTGGCTCCTAGAAACACACTGTATTCTTCCTTGTCTAGCAGCCACTGAGTGTAATACATACCATCTGTTGCCCCCACACCTATCAGGTTTTAGCCACTCGGCACACGTTTGTTGGAAAAGTTAAGGAAAAATGAGTAGCATTCTACACATAACAGAGTGCCCTCCATAGGAAACACGAACAAACTCCTTTTAGTTTGCAAATATGGCTCTTTCTAGGAAAGCCAGCAAATTCTTTCCTGTCTCCTTGGTTTACCCGAAGCTGCCTTCATTGAAGAAGCCTGGTCTTGGACGACATGATGTAATGGAAGGCTGTCAGGAGGGTGAGTATTAGCAGGTGACATGGTTGTATTCACCTGACTCTTACAGATCCAATCTCCCCACAGGCTACATTGTAACCAGCATAGAGGCCTTCTGGGACATGTGCTTAGAATCTTAGGCCTATTTTTCACAAGTTCCAAGGCCATATCCCCTCTGTTTCTGGGACATCATGGCCCAGGTACAAAGGCTTCTTATGGGCCCCCACCCTTCTCAGCTCTGCGGTCCTTACAGGCCACCCCCAGCCAAGTCCCTCACTCTGGCAGGAGACAGGGAGGACACCAAGGAGTTGGAGCTCAGAGTCAGGACCGAGACCCTGACCTGAGGCTCCTTTACCTAAAGCTCAACTCCTCCTGGGCAAGGTCCCTCCTGCAAACGGTCCTTTGGGAATTGACAACAGAGCACATTTTCTTTCAGTAGGGATCATAGCAGTGGATAAAACAGGCTCCCCCAAGCTGTTATGCAGTGACAAAGGCCCTGAATCAGATTGTATTGGAAGCACAGAGAGAATTTTGTCTGGGTGATATTTTGTGAGTTCCAAGTCCTTCTTGGGTCCCTTTCAGTTCTTCTCAACCTTTCTTTCTAGTTCCTGTTTGGGCTAGGTGGCCAGGGCTGGAACAAGAGCTACTGTGCAGCCCTGGGTTTCAGACTTCAACCCTAGCCTTGATCAGAGGCCTTGATCCATATATCTGCCAGGGAACTCTGGAATCCTTCATGGAGTGACAAGCCAGCTTTCACTGCAGGCCTCAGTTCACAGGACAAGGGTTTTGTGAGGACCACAAAATCTAGATACTCAGATAAGTGAGAGTGTGCTGCTGGGGCCCACTGAGAGGTAGGGGTACAAGAGCAGAGGTGGGAGACCCTGCTCCATCTCCACATAGCCTCTCTCTCCACCTCTAGGATCTGCAATCTTGAGCAAAGCTACTCAATCTCTCTGAGCCTCTATCTACTCATCTGTAAGGGGAAATGAGTGAATTTGTAGAAAGTCCTAGCACAGGACAGGCCCATGTAGGGGCTTAAAGAATGGGATCTATTGTCTTGTTTTTATAACCGAGGGCATCTGTGGACCCAGAGCTGTGCTGTCAGAGAAACCTGAGAGGGAAGGGTGAGAGAGTCTGTGCCCAGGAGACAAGGCGGATGAAAGGAGAGGGAAAGTCGAGGCTGATAGTGATGTGGCTGTGCTAGGCTTGCAACCACAAGGCTGCTCCTGAGGTCTTCTCTATGTGCTTGTTGAAAGGTGGGACTCCTGATGGGCAACTATGTCAGTTCAGTCTGTCGACTTGTGAGTGGATGTCCAGAGACAAGTGAGACAGACACAGATGGAGGCCTGTCAGCACTGTTGAACTGTCACAGGCTGGTACTGGACATAAGGTTGGTGGCAATTAGGCACAAAGAACCTCCTCCCTGGTATACTTCTTCTTCATCCTAATACTCCCTGTTGCTCATGTCATGCTCCTGGGCTAAGGGCTCAGATAATGTGGAGCTCTGAAAACCAGGCACCTGAGGAGCAACACCTCATTTTCAGGTCCCCCTCCTGAGCCCCTCCCACAGTCCTGGGGATTCCCCACCAATAGAGGAGACAACATTACTGTGGAGTTCAGAGAGATTTATAGAGGAACAGCTGAGGAGCATGTGAAAGGAGGAGTGGTAGAAGGGAGGCTGACAACATCTGCAAAATGACAGCCACCATTCCCCAAGTTGCTTGGGGTTCAGAGACTGTCATGGTCATGGGTGTGTTAAAAGCCATACAGCAGCTGCACTAAAGTAGTAAGAATACACACTAACTCTGCAGAGCCACCACTGGTCCCACCCTCCTTATCCCGTGTTTTTAGTCTTGGATTTGGAGGTTCTAGGTATCCCCATAAGTCCTGGACTCTCCCTCTAGCAGACAGCCTCCCAGTTTCTCCCATTTGCCTCAGCTGGAATCCAGATATACTCCAAAGTCCCCACTGCTAGTCTAGGGACAGGTGACAAGGTGGGCACAAAGGTGGATACAGTCTCAGTTTGGGTTGAAGCTTCCTTACAGTTCTAATTGGTCCCTCCATGTGTCTCAGTGACACTTGGCTCATAGAGATAGCAGAGTTTCTGCAAGCCTGGTTAGCTGGTTGCACCCAGGTGTCTTGTAGATATACTCCAAGGGTACTTCCCAAGCCTGAAGGTGGGGACAGCTCCATGCATGAAAGACTAAGGACCTTGGGTTTCCTGTGACATGCTGTCTAAGGTGGGTGGCTCCACAAGCTACCTGCTGGGTCTACCAGGGTCATTGTTCCCCTCTCCTGCCCACCCAGGGTATCCCAACGTCCAATCCAGGGGCTCTGCACAGCCCCAGGAGGAGGATGCTGCCTCACTCTGATATTCACACAACCAACGCTGGTTGATTTCAAGTCTTCTCCAATGAAGCTGATGCCATTGTTGAGGTTATGACCAGTGATGACCTCCCTAAAGCACAAAAAGGGCAGAAATTGACCACCAGCCCAGATAGACAGTTTTTGCACTTGGTATTGACCAAATCCCACAGCTCTTCTCATTGTAACAACTTTGAATATCAGGCAGTGGAGCCACCAGAGAGCAGATAGCATGGGTAAGGAGAGCACATCCCCAAATGCTACAAGGTAAACCAATGCAAGGAAAGAGTAATGAGTAAGGAAGTAAGGAACCCTGTAAGATGTCAGATACCCTCATGGCCATGGCCTAAATGACCAGGAACAGCTGCTTTATGTCAACATCCCCACTCCTCTATATTCATAGAAAATGTCTTAGTTTCAAAGGGTGTCAGGAGCAAAGGTACCAGTCCTGGGGCAGATCATCCCTGCACCCTACTCTTCTCAGCAGAGTCTGGTCTCAGCAGGTCCCCGAGCACCCTGGAGACCACCAACAAGGGCAGGTGTGGAGGATGCCCTGAGACAGGCATGTGCTGCCCCAGCACAGATGGCATCACACATTCTGGATACTTCACAGTGACAACAACTGCCTACCATGACCCTGGACCCAAAATACTTACTGTCTGGCCTTCTTAAATATATGTCCTGGGCAAATAATGATTTCTGAATCACAGAGGTGGGTTTTTGTTCGAAAAGAAAATCACAAGGGAACAATGTCAATGGACATGTACATCCATCCATGTCCCCTCTGCCTGACCTGAGCAAGCAGCACTAACACTTTGGCAGATGCCAGATTCTGTTCTCTGACTATTTCTGAGCATCTACCATGTTCCAGGCACTGTGCAGTGTTCTGGGTTTAAGGGGAACAAGATGGGTAGAGTCTCTGTTCTCAAGGGCCTTATATTTAAGGGATTGAAAAAGGAGATAATAAAATAACAATGAGTAAAGTAAATACCCAAGAGTAAAAAGTATTGTGACTCAATAAACAAGGGATAGGGAATAGAGGAGAAGGAACAGTTGCTTAGGAATGAGTGACCTGTCTTATCTTCAAGGATACATTTTTAAAGAAACTGACATGTTTATACATGAATATTTCAATGTCTGGGATTTGCTTCAAAATAATTAATGGTAAAGGTATCAATAAACCATATTCTTCAAGGTTAACAATTGTTGATAGTAGGGTGATGGTGGTTTTAATTTCACTGTATAATTTTTCTATTTTTGTATACTGGTAGAAATTTCTATTAAAAATAAGGTCTTTCTATTAAAAATAAGGAGATAAAAACAGGTGAGGGAAAGCCAGGAAAATATCCTGAAGAGTGTCTGGGTCATGGGAGTGCATGCGCCGCCGCCCTGAAGCATAACTAGCTGTGTTTGTTGAGCAGGAAAAGAGGAGAATTGGGGAGAGCCTCATGAGTCCTGGGAAGAGGTTCAAGTTTTATGGTTTATTGATACCTTTACCATTAATTATTTTGAAGCAAATCCCAGACATTGTAAAAGTAAAATACATCAGATGAGGTGCTGGTCAGATCAGAGTATGTTTTGGACAATGAGGCAACAAGACTTGTGGTGGTCTGAATGTAGGGATGAAAGTGAAGAGGAATCAAGGAAGATGTGCAGGTTTTGACCAGAGTGACTGGTTAAATGGTGGTGCTGTTCATTGAAATGGGAGGCCTGAGAAGGGAATTGGAGCTTTCTTTGTTTTTGTTTTCTGTTATTTTGTGGGAGTTTGGAAGGTGGCATTTCAGCAGCTCAGAACAGTTAGTTCCATAACTTGTAGCTGGGACACCTTCTCACTCTGGGCCCAAACTCTTTTTACGTCCTTGAACTGTAGCCATACGTCAGAATTATTCCCTACAGAATGGTCATTTCCACATGAACCAGCTTTTTGGTCCCAATTCAATTGTCAGGTAGGCTATGAACTCCTGAATTATTTTACTCTTCATTGGTGTTGATAATGAAAATAATCACCACGTTTGGTTTCAGGAAAGGATTTTTGTCTGAATGGTATGATGGTTGGGATTAATGGGAAAACATTTCTAAGAATTGTATTAACTTTCCCACAGAGTGTAATAGTCTAGAGCCAGGAGAATGAGGTAATGGCAGGTATCTGGAACACTGAGGGCCCAGCAAAGCAGTTGGCATTTTTAAAAAAAGATTTCTCAAGTTATAAAACATTACACTAAAGACATTATATAAACCATATAGAAACATATAAAATATTTTTCTTCATGCTTCTCGCTATATTCTAAAATGTTTTCCTGGATATTTTAATCAGAGGAAGATTTAATTAAAAACAATCAAATAAATCGTCATCAGTGCATTAGAGCTCCTGGCAATATACAGCCCCATTTGGCCACTTCTTGCAAGCACCTGACTAGGAGAAGGTGATAGTCTACAGAGGGGCCCAGGACTGTGGAATGGACTCTCCAGTGTAAGACCCTCCTGTTGGTCCTCCTTGGAGAGAAATACTGTTGGTATTTAGAGTGAGAACCATATACCCACAGACAACAGAGGTAGCATTTGAATACGTTTCTTGAGGGATAGATTTTGTCCCACCTCCCTCTAGAATTGTCATCTCAATGAGGCTAAAGGCTCAGAGTGGACAATCAGATTACCTGTGTCTACTTTCTATTTTTTCCTGCACCAGATACTGTCCTTGGGCAAACTCTTTAATCACCCCCAACTCTGGTTGCAGATCCACACAAAGTAGTAATAATAGGTCTCCTTTGAGAATTATGATAGTGTATATAAGGCACCTAGCACATTGCCTGACATAAGTGCTCAATAAACATTAGTGTTTCATATAAAAAACTCTCTAAAAACTCTTATTTCTCAGAAAGTACAAACCATGGGAAACCTAATTTCCTGAGGATATCTATCCTATATAATGTGGGAATATGGCAAAGACAATTCTCTGTCCCATTCTGTGCATAGTGGAAGGAGAGAGGGCTTAGAAGCATGCTGTGGGGAGAGCAGTTGCTCCAGGTTTAACAGACGGCCTTGAAATAAGAAGTTATTGAACATACTATAGTCATAGCAAGTGAATATATCACATAGTTAACTGAAACAGGTGAGGAGGTTGCAGAAAGTCTGACTATACCCCAACACTCTGTGGGAAAGATCACACCCACCTTAGATGATGAACACATCATCTGCCAGCCCCAACTATGCAACTATGTGCTTCCTCAAGCTACTTGCCTGTCATGGAGGTCCACCTGATGCCTGAATATTTCCAATTAATAGGTTCACATAAGTGATAGTTAGCATGGCTATAGTACTGACCCTGTTTCACAGTAGAGAAAATAGGGGCTGAGAACAGAATATCTATTTGGTCAAGGTCATACCTGTAATATGTGCCTGAGCCAGTTTTCTAGGGCACAAGCCAGGCTGATGTCATTCTTTCTCAATCCAAAGTTAATACACCCTCCTGGGAAAACTAATAGTGTACTTGGCACAGACTCAGAGCCATGGGGATACCTCCAGTTCCCACCAGGAGACTTATGTGATTTAGGTACTTGTTTCTCAAGGGAAGTGAAAGATGAGGAAAGGTTGGGGGAATGCAGCTGTGAGGGCAGAATCTTGCCAGTTGACACATTTTGTTATGCTAAACCCATCCTTGGCAGGAGTAAAGCCCTGTTCTAAGACACTCTTGTGTTAGGGGATAGAAATTCTCAGACTTGGAGATGAAGTTAGCCAGGCTTCCAGTCAGATCCCTCCTTCCATTTTTTCCACACTGCTTCTATCCTTATAGTGTCCACAGTGAATGGTCAGCTAGGGCTTTGAGGGCTTGGCTGCCTGAAGGGAATATAGCATAGTGTGGGAAATTTGTCATTTACTATAGATATTGGTGAATTCCAGCTTATATCTGCAAACAATTGTATCCTTCCTATTTTGATGTAAGGCACTTGCATAAAAAGTTACGCCATAGGTTCCTGTAAGGGGAACATCCAAAGGTCTGTGTGAGGGGGAGCCGAATGCTATCTTCCCTCTGATCTCACAATTACGGCAGTATATCTCCAAAACGGAACACCCAGAGGTCTCCTATAGGGAACCAACAACTCTGTACCCCCTGGGACAGATACTCACCTGGTATCACTGAGGGTCCATTCTGAGGAGGCTGGGTCTTGAGCACTTGGAGCCCTTCTCGCCACTGCCTCTGATCCATGGAACCAAGTAAGGGCCCCTAGCATTGTCCCATCCATAGAGTCAAACTCAGCCATGGGTTTCCCACTCTGACATCCATAGGGGAGCTAGTGGGCTAGACCCCTGGGAAGGTAGCCAGGAAAACACACAGGAATTCCTTCTGCAAGCTCAAGGTCACTGGCCTACAATACTGTCTCCTGGCCTAGACTTGGTTAATTCCAATCCCAGATGCTTGATTTGCTTCAGGTTAATTCACTCAAGGAAAAATCCCTCAGGTATGTCAGTACAACCTTGCACCTGGCAATCTTGATTCCTCTTGTGTCAGGTCTTCTTTCAGCACCCGACCAGTCAAGTTTGCAAATTCTCTCTCTGAAGAAAATAGATTCTTGGCCTGTGAGCTAACTCTTGCCTGCTGACACATTTTATTATGCTTTTGGGTATTTCTTAAAAACAGGAGTCAGGTTTAAAAGTCTGTGCCTTTTCCTTAGTAATCCAAGTGACTATATTATCAGAAAATGGGACCAGCTGGTAACTGTGGGTTCATATTTCTGCATATCATCCATTGGTGGACCAGGGGCCACCGTCCACCTCAGATGGAGGAGAACCCCATGGCCCAGAGCTTGCCTTCACTCTAAGAGTCCTCACACTGTAGTCAATCACCCTTGGCTTGGCCTGACCCACTCCTCTTACTCACCATACCTGCCTGGCACCTGAGGGATCCTGATAGCAATGACCCTGACTAATAGAGCCTGAACCACATGAAAGCATGGAGAGAACACTGATGCTTTGAGAGAGGTTGGGATACGACAGCTGTGGCATAGCACAGCACTGTGCTAAGAAACCAAGTGTGTAGCCCACTCAGGGCAGGATTAATGTTCCTAAGTGGTGCACCATCTCCCATACATGGTGGGAAACAGGACAATGCTGCTTCTGAACCCAGTTCTTCCAGACTATATGCTCACTGCTTATTTTTCATAAGGACCCTGTTCTCCATGACATGGGGTCCTGTAATTGCACTGGATTGAGCAGTAGGTTCTGTCTCCTGCACAGACTCTTTTGCCAGCCCAATTTGTTCCACCCTGGGCAAGGCTACAGTTCCTCAGTCTTACAGAGGGTCATTTGCAATTTATATTTCAGGAATATTTATTGCCATGAAGTATTTATTTGCAAGGCAGAACTCTAAGAAACCATATTGTAATTGTCAACTGAATATCATAGTCACTAATTCAACACCAGCAGGAGTCCCCAATATGGATGCAGTGAAAGGGCAGATAATTTGTTCAATGTAAACAGCTCAGTTGTGATACAGTACCGCTATGGAACAGTATGGCTGTGGGAGAGCTCAGTAGCAATATACCTCAATTATGATATAGCACAGCTGTAGCACAGCGCTGCTTTGAGACAGCTTGGGTGAGGTGGCCTGGGCTAGGCAGCTCTGGTGTTACAATTCTGGTGCCACAGTTCATTTCCAGTGAGACAACTCTGCTCTGCTCCATTGTTTTAGCTTCAGCTTTGGTGTTATAGCTTCTGCAGGGGAAACACAATCTTTGATGGAAATTGTAAGTGCACTCCACCAAAATAGAGAGGCTGACTTATATATAGAGAGGTTTGCATCCCTTGTCCCTTATTAGCTCACTTACATTTGTGAGGACTCCTAACCCTCGCAGTTTGATTGGTCCAAATAGCACCACCCTGACTGGTCATGATGGAACTGCTCTGAGTAACTGGTAAAGGTACAAATAAGGATATAGCTGTTAAGCTCTGATTGGATGGGAAAAGCGTCAGTCCTATTGATTAATTTTGGTCCTAGGAGCTCTCGTATATGGGTCAGCTCAGAAGGCGAGAGCACAGTGAACAGACTAACAGTGCAGACTGCAGCTTTTCTCTGATATTCAGGGTGCATGAAAGGCCTCTGCAAACAATGGCTGCTAGATACTGGTTATTAATGTGGGCCCAATGAACCACAAAAGGTCTTCTTGACAGGTATTTTCCTTCTAGGAGGTCATAAAGTGATTCAGTTGCATTAATGTGGAGAGGTCAGGCTCTAACTGAGGCAAAAGAGTAAGTATATGCCATTTTGCCATAAGCAAAGAGCCAAAGAGAACTGGACTAAGGAAACCTGTGCGAGGTCAAGGCATGGAACACCTCTGTTTATCCAAAATGATACTCCCTAAACTGAACATCTACTATGCGTCATACTTAAATTTTCTCTTTTAAATCTGCCAACAACGCCATGAGCTAGACATTACTAGCTCAGTTTTAGAGAGAGAGAAACTGGAGCTTCCAGAAGGCAAGTGGCTTCCACAACTCCTTGCAGGTACAGGATCAAGATCTGACCTGAAGGGCCAGCCTCAGGACCCACTTACACCACCTATATTCTAGTCTTAATTCTGAGATTATCATGTGGCTCCTCTGGAGACAAGGCCTCTCTGATACTCAGAAACATGGTCTATGGTCTTCAGCTCACAGGGCTATGAGTGTGGTGCGGAATGCCCTGAGAGGGACCTGGGCAGTCACAGACTTGTAGTGAATAAAGGGCCCAGCCTCTTCCTCCATGTATGTGACAGCGAAGAGACAGCATCTGCTAAAGGCAGGCTGTCTGACAGCATAGAGCATAGCTTAGGCCTGCACTGTTCAGGAACCATGCACGCTGTCTCTCTGCCCAGATGCCCCTCCTTCCTCTCTTGTGCTCCCTTTTGCCCCCCAGGTACTGCTCAGTTGTCCCTCCATCTTTGTAGCAGAGCCCCCTCTGTCCCTAGGTAACTGCAGCTCTTAAAGAGGTTCCTGTTAACTTTCAGGTGAGGGTTTCAGAATTTTGACAGAAGGAACTTCAAGTGAAAGGATTTTTGCTTTGTCAGCAGAGTTAATCCTTCTGTTCTCAGTGCTGGAACCCCAATTCCTCCCATGCTAAAAACCACAAAAAGAAAATGGATCCAGAGGAAGGACAACAGAGACACTAATGAAATAAATTTGGTCCATCCATATAATGGAATACTGTGGAGAAGGTTGAGAAGTACTACGAATTGCATGAATGTAAAACTAACCTTGTAAAGTATACTGAGATGGGTATGTACATATATACAATCAGCTATTTATAGTAATATTCTCTGAAGAGAGCAGGATGGAACAAAGGGGGACCTTTATCATAGTGGAGGGATAGCAGGTACTTGCACTGGTTGCAGGAGTGTACCTGCGCTGCACAGTGGCTCCTGCCTTGACCCTTCAGGGTCCTCCTGTACCACATGGCTTAATCCCCCATCCACTCCACATAGAGGGTCTCCTGGCCAAGATGCAGGACCTGCCACAGAATCTCAGAAGAAAGCCCACCTTTGCACTGTGTCCTATGATGAGCCATCAGTGACTTTCCCCACCTGTTGTGCTGCTTTACAGACACCCTCTCAGGGCTGATTGTATATGGGAAAAAGAATGACGAGGTGTCACCTCCGACCTGCCTCTTGGAGGTGACAATCCCTTAGCATACCCAGCAAATACACAGGAATGATGAACCTCTAAACCACTGTGCTGAGTAAACCAGGCAGACACAGCTTTCATACCACATGTTTCCACTGAGATGTTTTAAAGTGGCCAACTAGTCTATGGAGGAAAAAATCACATAAGTAGCTGCCCCAGGGGGTGGGGTCCAGGAAGGCATGGGAAGGTACCAAGGGGATTTTTGGGGGACAATGGTAATGTTCTGTTTCTTCATGGGGTTTGGAGTACACAGGGATTGTTTGAATTTGTCAGAATTCATTCAATGACATAATTTTACTGCATTTCAAATAGAGAACTATTAACAAAAATTGATCCTCATTAAAGACAATGAAATGTTTATAGTGGGCTAATCTGATAACTATAATTTTCTTTGAAACACAACAAAAAGATGGATTGATGTGGGGAGGAGAGAGAGAAAGTGAGAGAGCAAGAGAGTGAGCAAAAGCGATAAAGAATATATAATCATGAATTAATTGTAAATGTAAAATCCAGGTAGCAGACATAGGAGTGTTCATTATAAGTTTGCTGTAGATTTGAAAGTTTTCAGAAAAGATGGAAGATAAAGAACTGAATTATTCAAAATAAATCCATGGACACAGCTAAGTAGAAGTCATGGGATATACTGAATGACAAATGACTAAAGACAAAGACAGAGACAGACCAGACAGACAGAAAAACAGATGCCATTCTATTTGAAAAGATTTAGATGGTGAAGCACCGTATGAGTAAAGAACAGATAGGCTGGACCTGGTAAAGCTGAGGAAGGGCTTTCAGGAAGATTAGCTCCCTCACTGCAACCTCCAGCCTCTGATTCAGGAGGGTCCTAGAGCAGAGGTTACACCTTGGAGAGCCAGGTAGTCCTGCCAAAAGGTATCAGACTCCATGGCCAGTCTGGATTAGGAAAGTGGCCTTCTCAGCACTAGGGCCCTGAGTGGAGAATCTGCTGGAGCACAGACCTAGAGGCATAGAGGCCTCTGCTCACCCTAGAGCAAGCCTGAGAGGCTGAAGAGTCCTCATGCTCTCTCCCTGTCTGTGTCCTCAGGCATCACACCACACCCTCACTGATTTTATTCAGAGTGACAGCCTGATGAACTGGCTTCTTCCATTTCATTTGGGGTCCAGGTTCCTGCACTGTCTTTTCCCTTTAAGTGACTGTCCTGCTAGGTGGCAGTTTTCCACAGATGGCAACAGTTCAAAAGGTCAGAGCAGGGACTGCTGGGCCATACTGGCAGAGGGTAGACAGCAGGCACCTCTTACCTCAGCTAGGCTGCCATGGGGGAGGCACGACCACTTGGCATTCTCACCTGTAGTTTCACATGCTGCTCAGACAACATGGCCTGTGTGTGTCCAGGGGACATGATCAGAGAAATGAAGATGCTGGGCTCGCTGCACAGCTGGGTGCTTTAAACCAGGAGAAGCAAATAAAGACCCTACTTGTTGTGGGGTCTTTCTACTTCTTGATGCAAAAGTGGAGCTCATAGATACCACATTTGCTCCAGGTTCCTCGCCCATGTGTGAGAGCTCAGATACATACACAGTTTTGTCTGACTCCATGGCCTATTGCTCTACAGCCTTACAAAAGAGCCCAAAGGCCAGAGCCAGCTGCCTGGGTCTGGATCCAGCTGGATCTAGCTGTGCGCTGTTACCATTGGACAATTGTGCTTATGCATCCACTTCAGTGGCTCAAATCCTAATGATATGAACTCTCGAGTCTGCACATCCTGAGCTCATTACAGAGAGAGGGCTATCAGGAAGGTAATTCCCGGACTCCCTCAGCATGCTAATGCAGGCACCCTTGCAGGGGAGAGGGCCTTCTTGTCAGGTTTCAGATCTCACTGGGGGCACTCCCTATTTAACCACTGTTTGCTCTGAGCATTAGTGTGCACGAATGCCTTTTGTCTGACTCAGTTCCTAGTATGACGCTGGATGTTGAACTGTGTCCAAATCGTTTTCTTCATCCATTAAGATAACCATGTTTTTGTTTTCCATTTTGCTGATGTGGTAAATTACTCTGATATTTCAACTATGGTATGAGACTTGCATTTCTGGAGTGACCTGTAATTGGTCTTGATGTATTGTTTTTTTTTTTTTTTTTTTTTTTTTTTTTTTTTTTAACATGTTGTTGGTTTCCATTTCCTAGTGCATTTTTTTGGGGGGGGTGGTTAAAATATATATTTTTTTCTTATTTTGATTAATCTTTTGGTTTTGAAGTTTTAAAAATTAAGTACACTAGACTTATTTTACTAGGCAATTCATAGTGTGTGTATGTAGCTGTTATGCAGATATCTTCAGTTTACACAGTTGTGTGTTGATTACATTTCAATAAAACCGAGAAAAGGAAATATTACATATACTTACCTAGATGACAACCCCTTGCATGCACATCTCAGAGAAATACACACTTAACTTATATACCCAATGCACACACGTCTTACACATTTCTGTACAACCATATGCACACATACATCATACCCTCAGAAGCCAGACTCACAAACACCACTCACACCACACACACTCACACCACATGCCTATATATGCTACACACTCACACCCACCACACAGCACCACACATATCACACACACCACACAAACAACATAGGAATAGCACAAAATCAATACCCCTACAACAATTCACACATCAGAAACTCAAACAACTCACACCCATACTCACACACATACACACCGACAACTTTCTTTCTAGAAGAGTGACTCTGGCTCTTACCTTCTACACAGAAAAAGTAAGTTTTCTCACCTATAACTTCATTACAGGAACTTATCACAAGTTACGAGAGAGAGAGAGATGGCGAGGCCAAGGATAATGAACACTAGGACACGAGGAGAAGCCACTCTGTCCCTCTTCTCACATTAAGCCCACATTCACAGAATTAATCATGCCTGCCAGGGAATCAAATCCTTGGTTTGTGCCAAACATTTGGTGCTTTGTTCTATATTATTCTGCCCCGGCCAGCGGGGCGCAGTTATTTAATGGAACCTGAGGAGGACTTCACCTGAAAAGGAAACATGGGCGAGAGAAAGGAGTGGAGGCAAGACAGTGTTCTGATCAAGCCTCGTTTATTAAGGCTTGCTGCGGGCTTATAGAGGGCGTGATCAGGTGATGTTGCGTTGGCGGGGCTGATTGGCCAGGGGCAGTCAGGCGATATTGCGTAACTAAAAGGGGTCAGACAGAAAGTCCCGCCGAAAGTCCTTTGGCAAGTCCTTTGGCGGGAAGCAAAGTGGAGATATCCGGGAGGCTTACGCGGGCCTTAGAGAGAAGCCTTTAAGTATTTGCTGAGCGACCATTATGGTCAGGTAGCCATTTTAGCCAAGCAGCCCCCAACATTATTCAGCTCTAAGAAAGAGATCACTTGAGCTGTCAGCCAAGGGTTGAGGATCCAGCAGGTCCCCAAGCCAAGAGACAGTCTCTGGCCTCATGCCATGTTAGACTCCAAGGGCTAGACCCTGGCATGGGCCAGCAGCCCAGCCTCAGAGAGTAGAAAGCCCTTCCACCCACACCTCTGATGTGTAGGTTATACACAACACTTATTTGTTTCTAAAGTGGCCCTCTGTATTCCAAACAATTGGGCTGGGTTACAGAACCATCCTCTGGGGAACCCTGGGAAAACCACCTTTGAAAATAGTCCCCAGATGGGTTCAGGAGCAGCCATGGTTATCTGTTCAGAACTATCTGGTTGGTTTTTTTTTTTATTGTCTTTAATACCCATGCTGTAAACCTTGGACACAATATTTTGAGCCTTGTTAATCTAAGAGAAAAAAGGCTTTGGGTATAAATCTCCAAAGGCATAGAGCAAAATATTGATAATGATGAACTGAACTTACTTCTTGGCCTCCTAAACTGTCTTTGGCACAGTGGCCTCTGGTCAGACTGATAATCAGGCTGGTTAGCCTTGTTGTCTGCAGAAAAAGCAGTGAGTAGCCTGGTCAACAGAGGCACCTTGAATGAGCTGCCACAGGCTCCCAGAGCCATAGCACTGCTTCCCATACCTTCTTCTTCCTGGAGAGAGGCTGCTCAGACCCACACACTCACCATCCAGAGCTCCTAAAGGGCTTTGCAGTCAACTCCAGCCAGAGAAGGGGTCTTAGCCCAGGACTTACTTTACAGATGAGAATATTGAGCCCAGCTCAGAGTTCTTCCTACTGAATTCTCGCTATGACCGGATGGTACAGCCTTTGCCTTGAAAAGGTAACTCCAGCTATTTTACTGGACAAGCGTAACACTTTCAGATGAGCAAAAGAACAGCCAGACCCCACTGTACAAGTATCTCTCAGGCTGAGTGGAACGCTGGGCTCTTGCTCCAAACAGTTCTTGTAGGCATCCCTGCTGGCATCTGTGGGCCCAGTGGTTCTTAACTCAAGGTCAGAGACACTGGGCAGCAAATTGCATGTCCAGCTCATCACTGTTCCCCACCAGTCCCACACATCTTTCCTGACCAGAGCTGTGACCCTACAGTCTAGACGAAGATGGTTCTTGGTTAAGCACAGACTTTTCCACTCTTGGAGACACTGTCACAGGATGAGGTTAATCGAAATAAAGATGCTGAAAGGAATAGGAGTCAGAGCCAGACTGTAAGGAGAAAAAGTATGGTCAGCAAGGGGAAATATAGTTCTTTTTTTTTTTTTATAGACTCAATCCTGTCTGCTCTAGGTCCCCTGACTTTTTCTTTTTCTTTTTCATGCAACCAGACTTTAGGTCAAAACATCTTGTATTCAATAAGAACCAAGAATATATCAACATGATCCCATGTAGTTCTGAGAACGTCAATGTGGTGCTTTTTATCCTCACTACACAGAGGAGGACCCTTTAGCACACAGAAGGTAAGCATCTTGCTCCAATGTCAGCACTAGGAAGTACCCATGGTGGGTCTGCACCCAGACCTCACTGAGGCCCTGCCTGGCTCTGTTCTGGACTCGACCATAATGAAGTCAGCAGGCAGCTTACCTTGAAAATGAAATTTTTGAATCTGCTCATTTGCCTGCAGTGAAATGAAGGAATGTGGAGTGAGGGTTGTGAGATGACATAGTAATACTCTAAGAACTTGACAAGTACCTTTTTAATTCCTTCCTGCATGTTTCTGACTCCTGTGGACACTGTATTTTGAAGTTGGTAAGACCTTCCCATATTTCTTTTCTTTAAAAGAGGATTGTGGTAGAATGACAGTTGTGGACTCTGAGAAAGAAAATACCTGCCAAAAAAAAAAAAAAAAAAAAAAAAACCTCTGGTTTTTGGGCCCAAATTCATAGTCTAGAAGCTGTTGTTTATAGAGGTCTCTCATACACACTGCCTATTAAAACAAAGCTGCAGGTTGAGCTGTTAGCCTGTGAACTGTGTTTCTGCCCTCTGAGCAGATTACTATAAAGAAACTTCTGGAATTGTATTGTGATTAATGGGACTGAGAACTTCCCTGTCCAATTGGAGTTGTGCAGCCATTTCTCATTTTGCATCTTTACTGACCAATCAGTATGGATTCACAACAATCAATCAGAACATGTGGAGCTAGCCAATCAGGACAGTGTTATTTGGACCAATTGAACAATACTTATTTGGAATTGTCATCTGCATGAAAATGGATTCAGGGAACTAGGGTGGAAACTCCTTTGTATATAAGCCAGCCTCCCCTCTTTCACTGGGAATTGCACTACGGAAGACTGTTTCTCAGGCTTGTGAGCTGTAACACTTGAGCTATAACACCAGAACTGTTTCACTTGAGCTGTTCCACTCAAGCTGTTTCACTTGAACAAATTTTCTCACTTCACCTCATCCAGTGCTAGAGACTTCCGTTTGCATTGATGATTGGTGGCAGCAAACTTTTGTTGACAGGGTTGCCTTTTAAAAAAAGCCCCGAGCTATCCTGGCACCATTCTGTACTGTGCAGAACTGCCTGGATGAGAAAGGACACAGTCAAGTGGCTTTGGCATGGTTCTTCTGTCCTGTGTCTTTGATATTGACAGACATTGTCCAGGTTGTCTCTGTCTCCCATTTGGCGAGCATTCAGTGGGGCTGAGGGATGATGCTCTGCTGGTTCTAGGGGTACAACCTGGTTTTCTGTGTCCTCATTTCTATCTCAGGCACACATATCAGGAGATCTCACCAAGATCTCTGCCTTGACTGACTGTTCATGGTCAGAATGGGGAGCATCCATGGATGAACAGTGTGAATCCAGCACTCACAATATGACTACTATATGTGAAGCCCCCAAGGAGTCCCTTGTGTGGGCACTCTCCTTCAAGAGGTAAGGCTGAGTTTGTGAAAGGTCATCTTGCTAATCTTCTGCACTGCCCCTCCTCCCCTGCCATAGACCTTGAGGGTTGACTCAGTCCCCCTAAGCCCCTTCCCCTTTTGGATCAGTGGTACAAGAAGTAGCCAAGCTGCTTAGTTAGAGTGCAAGTTCTCCTGGCTGTCACATGCTCCTAAAGAACAAGTCCAAAAGCTGGGAAAGCAGCCTTGAGGGCTGTCCATGCAGGCAGAAGATTAGTCATCCCCAGGCTGTCTTGAGTATGTGGCCTGTCAGCTGCTGTTAAAGCAGAAAGCACTGGCTGAGGCTGGGACACATGAGGGGTGGGGGTTTAAGTTCATGCTGATCCAATGTGACAGGCTGAGCTGGCCACAGCAAGGTGAAGCTAAGCCTGGACCCTGAAGGCTGGCTTTTTACCTAGGCAGAAGAGATGCTTCCCTGGGGTGAGATCTGATAGTTCCAGGTCCAGCCCTGTCCACACCAGCCAAGGAGGTGAAGAGGACTGGGACCCATGGCCAGTGGAGGCCAAACCAGGCCCTGCCCAGCCCAGCAAAACATCCTCCCCTCCTCTCACCACACTTTGGAAGATTTCCGTTTTATCAATAACACCCCAAAAGTCTGAAATTATGAGCTCTGCGAAGCCTCCAAACCAGGACCCGGCTCACTAGGTTTTACTAATCTGAGTGGTTCTCCCTGGTGCTCCCCCTCTGCCCTCTTCCCAGCTTTGGTAATGGAAGGAACACCAGCCTCCTGGCACCGTCTACAAGATCTCCTCTTAAAATATCACTCTCTCACACACATGATTTCACATTTTATCCACTCCCCTAAGTCCTACATCTATCCACTCCTGATACTCCCTGCATGGAAGATGGCCCCATCTTGCTTTCCAGAGAGGGCTCAGGATATCCTTCAAGAGCCACCACACAGCTTCTCATGGTTGGTATCTGAGCCCCCTGCCTCAGAGGAAGCAGTGGTCTTCCTCTCCCAAGGGATCCCTCTTCCACCAGAGGCCCATACCCAGTCTCTGCCACCTGCCAGAGTTCCTCCCCATGGACTTGTTTCATCTACCTCAAACTCACTTAGGTCTCTCTCACTCATAAAACAAACCACAGGCACAAAAATATGTCTTCCCCTTGTCAAGAGAGCAGTCAATTTCCTCTCTGTTTCTCCTCAGAGCCAGATATAGGGATACTTTCTCCATACACTGGCACTACCATACCCTCTCTCCTGAAGCCTGGCCATTCTTTCTTTACTCTCTTGCTCCTGATTCTCTACGAATTCTTGAACATCAACTTTGTGCCACAAATTCCTGGGACATACTCTGTTCTATGTACCCTCACTCACTCTGTTTTGGGTTCTGCATCCATAAAATCTTAACCTCCCAGCCATTCAGAAGTTCCATAACTTCTCACCACTAGGCCCTTGGCAAACTTGACGGGCCTAGCTATGGCCCACTAGGGTATATCATGATTTCTTCAAGTTCCCAGCCAAGCCTGGTTTTTGGCACCCCTCTCTCAAAGGCTCCTGTCTCAGACCCACCACAGGACCTAGCTCTCCTCCTCCACTGAAGCCTATCTCTTCAATGCTACCCACCCCTTCCAATCTGGTTCTAACTCTGTCTGCTACAACCACCAAGTAAGAGAGAAATATGCCACAGCTGGTGCCCCAAACAGACCAGTATTAATAATAGCCTCACACATTTACTCTACTAGATCCAGAGTCCTCACAGCCAGCCTGTTCTAAGAAAAGGGAAGAGCACTGAAGAAAGGATTCAGAACAGATCGAGGGCAGGGCTTAGAAGGGGCAGGGATAGTCTAGTAGCACAGGGGTCAGCCAGTGCCAGTACCATCATGGGTTAGAGGGGGCTGGAGAGCCAGGGCTGGAAGTGAGTGCAGTCACAGGACAGCCCAGCCTGCATGTCAGTGGGCTCCCCACTGAGATCTCAGGGAACCCCTCACTCCCCAGCTCTCTCTGCAGCCTGTCCACTGGGCCTGACTCAGGGGATCAAAGAATCACTTACTGGTGAGCTTCATGAGGGTTGTCTGTGTGGAATAGGTGATGGAAAATATCCAGAGTTTGGGGTTGGGTAGAAAGCACTCCTCGTGAGATACCATAAACATAGGCTCAAAATACTACCAATGAGCAGCCTCAGAGGGGGTGCCTGACAACTGCTTTGCTTCCCATCTCAACTCTTCCACTTTGGGACACATTTCCCAAACCCTGGAAGTTCCCATAATTTTAGTGAAAGATTTCTGAGGGCTGTGGAGACGTTGGTCCTTCCTAGTGTCAGGATGGCATCCTGCTCCATTCCTATACTCCCCAAACCCCAATGTCTCTCATACTCACATAGGGGTGTGTGCGTGCGTGCGCGCACACACACACACAGACACACACACAACATACACAACATACACACATTGACATGTGTATGATGCACACACAAGGAAATAGGTGGCATTCAAACCTCCTAAGTGTTCTCTTCTACTGCAAAATTTTTTGGCCCTTTAGTCACTTACTTGCCTTTTCACTACCTCCTTTCCCCATTCCTCTAAAATCAAAGAAATTCTCTTCTTTGGAAGCCATTCATATACATTCCTCTCTTTTCTCTCCCTGGTCACTTTCTTCTGGTTCATTGACCCTCAATAACTTTTAGCCGAACTCCCTGTTCCTTCTGGTTCTTGTTCCAACTCATTTTACAATTATCAAACTTCTCTTCCTGAAGAAAAACCTGATAATGTCAGACTACTGCTCAAGAATCATTTATACCTTCCTGTGTTTTACAGTAGGAAACCCAAGCCTCTTGGCCTGGCATTATGTGCCCCAATGATCTTGGCTCCAATTTGACCTGTCTAGCCTCATCTCCCAGCCCTTCCCTGAGTTAATCCTACATTACAGCCAAATAGACCACTCATTCCACAAGAAGTCTCCTAGATCAGGAGTCCCCAAACCTCAAGCCACACAGCAGGAGGTGAGAGGCAGGAGAGCAAATGAAACTTCATCTGTATTTGCAGCCATTCCCCAGCACTAGCATCACTACCTCAGCTCCGACCTCAGATTATCAGGCATTAGATTCTCAGATGAGCACCGGTCTCTAGTGCCAAAAAGGTTATGGACAGCTGTCTAGATGGACAGCTGTTACCCTGTCTTTCCCTACTCTTTAGGACCTGCTTCAAATTTCCACATCCTCTGTGAAGGCATCCTTGACATTTTTATAAGAATTCTTGTTTTTTCCTTTGCACTGCCATGTAAGTCCTTTGCCCTTTTCTTTTGGCCCTCAGCACTGTTTAACCAGGTGTTTAGTTACCGTGTTACTGGTTTGCCTGCTTTGTAATCTGCGAGGTCCTAAAGGGGAGACTGTATCCAATGGACTATGGACTGACTCTCAGGCAGGAGCCAACCAAAACTTCCAAGACCCGATAGAACCAGTGTGACCTGTCTGTCTTTATTCTTCAAAACACCACCCTGGGCTCTGTGCTTTTGACTTGAGAAATTCCCATGCCCACTGAGTCTAACTTGCTCTGTGCTCTGCATGGGAGAGGAAAACACCAGCTGTACTTGGTGTGCTTCACCAGTTCATCCACAAATTTTTAAATGTCCTTCCAGTTTTCATTCATGCTGTCTAACCTGAAAATAAAGGACACCTGCATCAGTAGGCAGAAGCACATCATCAGATGGGCAGATTTCTTCCTCCCCACCTTCCAGCAGGCTCTTTAGCAAGCTCCTCTACTCCCTACATAACTAAGGCTTGTTGGCCACTCAGCACTCACTAGGTCACTCTGTGTGATCACGTTAGATCATACTTCCATCAGTGTGAATGGTGGTGATGGTGAACAATCAGACCCATGTGTTTGGGGATGAGGGACTTTTGGTGGCATGACATGATGGTTGGTCATGTTAGGTGAGGCTATTAGACAAGAAATGAGGGAGGATGTGTTGGTTGGAAAACATCCTGATTTTTTATATGTTGCATCTCCTGATCCCTTACTTCCCCTGGGAATGACTATTCCAGCAGTCTGCTCCTCTCTCACACTTTATAAGTGTGGTTGGAGGGAGGACAGGACTTTTTGGTACAACATCTTGTCATAAGCTTCTTGAAAACAACAGCTCCAGGTTCACAGGGTGACCAGACCAGTCCTGTAAGCTCCTACTGAACTTTTGAATTCTTGGACATCAGAGTATATTAATATGTCCCCTTAGGTTGGGTGTTCATTTGGAAGTCTGTGTCTGACTTGCCAATCCTTCTTAATGACACCCCCAAATTTTGAGCACTCCCTCACATTTTCCAGCAACCAAAAGGGCAGGAAGAAACATTTCCAACAGGCTCCATAGCCTCAGGACAGATAGGATGTGCTTCTCAGACTATTTTATTTCTATTTGTTTTTATCAGCTGGAAAAACTGAGTCACTCTGGACACAGAAGGTCTTTTCCAGCACTACTGCAAGAGGAAAGTGAGGAATAGGCCTGGGACACTGCTGTCTGGCCTCATCATATCCCAACCAGCAGGGAAATCTACAGGTCATTTCTTTCCCTACTTTGTTTCTTATACTCATAAGCTCCACTTTAGTCCTGGAGTGGAGAGTGAGGAGGATGGAGGGTATTGAGGTCATGATCCCCTCTGTGGGAAGCACATATATGTGTTCTACCTTCCCAGGGTTCAAAGGTCTTCACTATCTCACATCTCTTTAGGTTGGCATTATTCTACATTATGCAGGGCAATTGTTAGGCTCGTTGACTTCATATTTTGTAGAAGGTTCTGTAGATGGTAAGGGACTGGTGACCATACTTGGCTTCTTTCACTGTATCTGTGTTGGTTCATGTATTTCATATGTCCTATGAGTCAGAGGAATCCATATGGAGTCCTGTCTCACCTCCAGTGATCACCATGCCCTTTAATATACTGGATGTCATGTTTATATGTGTGATTCTCACATTCCCTAGAACATCCTTCTCATCCATAGTATTCCTTCTGCCTCCTCCAGGCTGCATGTAAAACTATCACAGATGGTGAGAAACCTAAAGACAGATGATTCTAATGATGTCAAGTTATCATTCATGCAGCAAATATGTATGAGACAATTTATATACATGATTTCCAATTTCAAAACAACCCTATGATATCAGCATAATTCCCAGTTACAGAATAAAAAAAAACTGAGGCTCTCAAAGGTCAAAGAATTTGACTAAATTTTTTTTTTTTAGCTAGAATAGATATGAACCCTGATCTAACTGCAAAACCCAAGCTCTACCCATTACATTTGGCAGATCTGGGTGGCACTGCTGTGTACAATTGTTGGGTTGCAATGCATTAGACTCTGTCAACCCACCCACAATACAGCCTTTCCCTTGGAAGCTTTCATGCTAAAGTGTGTGGATCCTGAGAAAGAAGATATCTACTAAGAAGGGTGTCTGGTGGCAAATTGTACTAAAAATTATTAAAACAGAACCTAGAAGTCATTTCTTTTTTTAAATAATGATTTTATTTTTCCATTACAGTTGACATCCAACATTATATTATTGTATATATTAGTTTCAGGTGTACAACATGGTGACTAGACATTTATATAACTTACAAAGTAATCACCCCGATAAATTTAATACCCATCTGACCGTACATAATTATTACAATATTACTGACTATATTACTTGTGCTATACTTTATATTTTCATGACTATTTTGTAACTACCAATTTAAACTTCTTAATCCCTTCCTCTTTTATCCCTAACCACCAATGTTCCCTCCATCTGACCACCATCAAAATGTTCTCTGTATCTATAAGTTGTTTGTTTTGTTTCTGTTAGATTTCACATGTAAGGGAAATCATATGGTATTTGTCTTTCTCTGTCTGATATTCCACTCAGCCCAATACCCTCTAGGTCCATCCACGGAGTTGCAAATGGAAAAATTTTATTTTATTTTTTATGGTGGAGTAATATTCCTCTGTATATATGTACCACCTCTTTATCTATTCATCCATCATTGGACAGCCATGTAACCTCTATATCTTGACTATTATAAATAATGCTGTAATGAACATATGGATTCACATGTCCCTTTAAAGTAGTGTTTTGGCTTTCATCAGAGAAATACCCAGAAGTAGCATTACTGGGTCCTTCTTTGTCCCTTATTATAGTTTTTATTTTAAAATCTATTTTGTTTGGTGTAAGTGTTGCTACATGAGCTTTTGTCTGTTTCTATTTTCATGAAACATCTATTTTCATCCCTTTACTTTTGGTCTCTGTGTGTCTTTGAGTGTGAAGTGAGCCTCTTGTAGACAGCATATACAAAGGTCTTGTTTTCTTATTCATTTAGCAACCATATCTTTTGAGGAATTTAAACCATTTACATTTAAGGTAAGTATTGATAGATATATAGTTATTCCATTTTATTATTCATATTTTTAATCTTTTTTTTCTTCCTCTTAAAGTCGTCTCTCTAACATTTCTTGTAATACTGGCTTCGTGTTGATGAACTCCACTATCTTTCTGTTGTCTGGGAAGCTCTTTATATGTCACTCAATTCTAAATGATAGCTTTGCTGGTAGAGTCATCTAAATTGTAGGTACTTACATTTTATCACTTTGAATATTTTGTGTCAATCTATTCTGGCCTGCAAAGTTTCTGTTGAGAAATCAGCTGACAATCTTATGAGAGCTTCCTTGTAAGTAACTATCTGCTTCTCTCATTGCTTTTAAGATTCTCTTTTTGTATTTAACCTTTGGCATTTGAATTATGATAGGTCTCGGTGCGGTCCTCTTTGGGTTCATCTTGTTTAGGACTCTCTGATATTCCTGAGTTTGTATGTCTATTTTGTTTTCCAGGTTAAGAAAGTTTTCCATTATTATTTCTTCAAATAAGTTTTTAATTCTGTGCTCTCTCTCTTCTCCTTACCACTATAATGTGAATGTTGATATGCTTGATGTTGTCCCAGAGGCCCTTTAACTATCCTCATTTTTTTTTTTTGGATTCTCTCTCCCTCTTTCTGTTCTGATTAGGTATTTTCTGCTACCTTATCTTCCAAACTGCTGGTTTAATCCTCTGCTTTATCTAATCTGCTGTTGATTCCTTCTACTAAATTCTTCATTTCAGTTACTGTATTCTTAATTTCTGACTGGTTCTTTTTTACATTTGCTATCTCCACTTTTATATTTCTTTCTCTTTGTTAAAGTTCTCACTGGGTTTTCTACTCTTCCCCTAAGTTCATTGAACATCCTTATAACCAATATTTTGAACTCTGTATCTGTAGATTGCTTGTCTTTATTTTGTTTAGTTCTTTTTTCTGGAGCTTTGTTTTGTTTTGTTTTGCTTTGTTTTCATTTGGAACTTGTTTCATTGTCTCCTCATTTTGGCTGTCTCCTTGTGTTTATTTCTATGTATTATATAGGGCCCCTATGTCTCTTGCTGTTCGTAGAGTGGCCTTATGTACTAGGTGTCCTGTGGGATCCAGTGGCTCAGTCTTCCCTGGTCACCTGAGCCAAATGCTTCAAGTGTGTCCCTTTTATGGGTTGTATATACCCTCCTGTTATAGTTGAGCCTTGGCTGCTCTTTGCATATCAGTGGGAAGAACTGACCTTTGGGCTGATTGGTTGTGAGGACTGGCTGTTGAGAGGATGACCCTACAGAGAAAAATTTGCTTTAGAAGGGCTTTGGTCTCTGCCCAGTCTTCCCTTTGGGTGTGTTGTTCTAAGATACAGCCCTGGGTAGTGCTATGGCTGGGTATGTCTGAAGCCAGCCACTGGGCATGCCAGCCCTGTGGCCTCCTGGGAGGGTTCTCACTGGAGGCCAAGTTCAGTTGCAGCCTGTGCCCTACCTGGGGCCACATGGCACAGGCCATCAAGCAATCTAGAGATGGCTACCATCTGTGCTGGCCTTGGAGGTGCCTCAAGAGGCCAAGCTGCAAATCAAGGCTGGCTGTTGCTAGTTTCTGGGCTTGAGGCTACACAGCGAAAGGTACAAGGCACACCTAGAGCAGATGCTGCTTGTTTGGGTTTTACGAACCTTTGAGAGGTTTTAGGAAAATCTGCAGCATGAGTCAAGATGGGCCATGTGTATAGAAAAGCCACTGAAAGTGGCTTGGGTGGGTCTTCCAGTTGGGTGGGGTGGGGTCTCTAGAAATCACCAGGGCAAGGCAACCAGTGTTAGCCAGGTTGCTGAAAACTCAGAAATGATAGCAGTCTGTGTGTGCATGCTGACAGCAGGGAGGGTTCAACAATAAGCAATGGATTCTGTCAGCACCTCTCTCTGGGAGAAAGCTGCCCTCCAGCTCTTGCCCTGAAGCCACACAATCCTATTCCTCCTCATACATCTCTGGTGCCTTTCAGGCTGCTTCCCCAGTGCTGAAGCTCAGAGAGAGTGAATCCATCAGCTAGTAAGTCCATGTTCAAGCCCTTTAAGAGAAATGTTTGCAACTCTAGCTACCCTTTGTCTCATTTAGCCACTACCCACTAGTTTTCACAGCCAGAAGTTGTGGGGACTTCTCTTCCTGGTACTGAAAACTGGGGCTGGGGAGCCAAGTGTGGAGCTGGGACCCCTTGCTCCCCTGGGGGTTCCTCTGCAGCCAAGATATCCCTCTCAATTCTCTACCACTACACACAGATGTGGGACCAACCCATTCCACATTTCTGCCTCTCCTATCAGTCTTGAGGTGTCCTCTTATGTATGTCCCCAGTTGTAGGACCTCTGTTCAGTTGGACTTCAGATATTCTCAATGATGGCTATTCTGTAGTTTAGTTGTAATTTTCATTTGGTTGTGAGAAGAGGCAAGCACAGCATTTACCTACTCTGCCATTTTAAACAGACACCCTAGAAGCTGTTTCTACACAGATGCCTTTCACACAAACAGCCCTTCAGGCAGAAGCCTGCATTGAACTGCCTGCCTCCTTCACAGAACTGCCTGCCTGCATTGTTTTCCTGTTATCCAAGCTAGCCATTAAAAAGGAGTCCCTGGAATTGTATTTCAACAAAGGGGACTGAAGTTGTCTGCATTCAAATTGTTTGAATTGGCATTTTCACTGACCAATCATAATGGCTCCATCTTGATCAATCAGGACAGTGCTTTTGGGACCAATCATACTGCCAGGATTTGCAGCCCTCGTTTTCATGAGGACCAAAAAGGGCAAGGGGCAGGAAGTTCTTTCTACAAAAGTCAGCTCCCCTTTGCTTTAGGAAGCTCAATTCCCCTTTCCACTGAAGACTGTTTCCCCAGCTAGAGCTGAAACATTGAAGCTATCTCACAGGAGCAGAGTGGAACAAACCAGCACAGGGCAGAGTGGAGTGTACCAGAACATAGCAGAGCTGTCTACCCAGAGAGAGGCCTCACCACAGGACTGCCTTGCCATAGCCATGCTGTTTCACAGTAGTGCTGCTTCATAACTGAGCTGTTCCACAGCTGTGCTGTCATCACAGTTGTGTTGTATCACAATTGAGCTGCTTGCACTGAATAAGGGTTTCCTTCTTTGCTGCACCCCAAATTAAGGATTTCCATTGATATTGAATTGGTGCCAATGATCATCAGTTGACAATTGCAATGCAACTCCTTTCTTAACTATTGGTAACATTTTACATTCTCCAAACTACTCCTCTCTTTTTACCCCCTCAGTAAAGAGGATTTTCCGGAGAATACTTACAGGAAGCAAGAATCTTCAATTCACCCACCTACTGTGGGAAACTACAGTTTTTGATAATCTTGAAGAAAGGTTTTTTTTAGAACACAGAAGAACATGAGTGTTCATGGACAGTGGAAAATACAGCAGAAATCTAAAGTCCCTAGGAAGAAGACAGCGTGAAAAGGAGCAACCTCATGGGATTCTGGCACACTGAGCTCCAATCGTGTTTTAGTACCCACTCTTCAATAAGAATAGAGAAATGAGGATCAGTAGACGTTTTAGGACATGTCTCCTATTAAAAAATTGAGGCAAAAACATTCTAGTGATATAATTATGCTAGGAGAATAAAAATGGCTGGGGCAGAACATGTAGGGGAGGTGAGCTATAAAAAATGTAAATTCTTTTGCTGTATAATAAGAAATCACTAAAGAATGAATAAACCTAAAACAGCATGAAACAGCAATCAATACAAGAATGTTTTTATAAAAAATGTTATACTCCAGAAGAAAAATCTGGAAGATTTGCAAGTGTCTGCCTCTGATAAGTGGGATCAGAATTTGGGAGAAATGGATCAGGAGCCTTGAGTTTTGTTGTTGTTGTTGTTGTTGTTGTTGTTGTTGTTGTTGTTGTTGTTGTTATGAACCTTGTAATAGGTTTAATTTTAAATTTATATTTAAGTATTTATTTTATAAATGTAAAAATGAAATTAAAAATAAAAACTAATAGCATAAAGGATGTAATAAAATGAACAGATTCTGAAACTCCAAGTCCTAATTCCCCTGTGGAAACATCAAGAAATAGCCATATCCAAAATAGTAGGAAAGTGTTGTGGGATTTTTGTTTCCCTCCCTTTACTCCTCCCTTTCTGGCATCTTTGCAGTTTGGTTTTAATCCATAGCCCAGTTCCAAGTTCTCCTTGAACTGAAGGAAACAATGTTGACATTACTTACAAATTATTGTGTATGTCTGTTCTAACTTGTCCAGGGTCAATTAGGATGTTCAAGAGCAACTGTGGGTACAGATGATTTTAGAAAGTGCCACATATGCCCATCCAGAAGTATACTCAAAAAACTCCTGAGAAGACCTTAAGATTTAATTTTGGGCTGATCCCTAAGCTCAGAATTAGCCTAGATAAGTAATAAAGAAACTCCCCAGCAAAGATCAATTCTACAAAGACAGAGAGAGCTCTCTGTTCTCCACATTTTGTTTTGTAATATTTTAAGTTTTATGGTATGTTATATTTATTTTAGCTCTTGGTATTCAAGAAAATTTTCGTCAAAACCTTATCGGAATAAGAGCTAAAGAAACAGAAATTTTAGTGATCACACAGAAATATTCTTTGCAAAAATAATTTGGAAAAGCCTCAAAAAAAATGGAAGCCTACACAATTCTACAATAAAAAACAAAAGCAAAATTACAACAATACCCAAGGACAATTCTGATTTCTAAAGTACCACGTTATAATAATCAAACACCTAATTTTCAACAAAAATAAATCATAGAACATACAAAGAAATAAAAGAACATGGGTTATTCAAAGGAAATAAATAAATTTACAGAAACCACACATGAGAAAGCCAAGGCATGATATTTAGTAAACAAAGACTTAAAGCAACTGTCTTAAATATATGCAGAGGTAAGGAAAAATAAGGACCCCAAAAAATCAGAAAAATAGATATATGAACAAAATGAGAATATTGGCAAAGAGACATAAATTATTTTGAAAACACTATTTCTGGAGCTGCAAAGTGCAATAATTGAATTGAAATACATATTAGAGTGGTTTAATAGCAGATTTGAGTGAGCAATACAAAAAATTGGCAGAGTTAAAAATAGGACAATTGCCGTTATCAAGTATCAGAAACAGAAGTTTGTTTTTTTTATTTTTTCTATCTATCTCTTTCTTTCTTTCTTTCTTTCTTTCTTTCTTTCTTTCTTTCTTAGATAATATGTATTTGTACAATGACCTTGATTAATAAAATTTAATAAGTTTCAGCTGTACACTTTAAATATACATACATACATATATATATACATATATACATATACATATATATACATATATACATATACATATATATGTATATATGTATATATATATATTTACACTGTGCGTTCACCTCTCATAGTTAGATTCCTTTTTGTCACTACATATTTGACCCCCTTTAACCCATCTACCTCCCCATCCAATCCCTACCCTTTGGTAAGCACTAGTTTATAGTCCATGTCCAAGAGTCTCTTTTTGTTTGTCCTGTTCATTTGTTACTTTTAGGTTTACATCTCACATACAAGTAGTATCATGTGATTTTCAGCTTTTTCTGTCTCTCTTTTTTTGCTTAGCATGATTATCTTGAGGTCCCTCCATGTCACAAATGGCAGTATTTCATCTCTTCTTATGGCTGAATAATATTCCATTGTATATATGTACCACAGTTTCTTTATCCAATCAACTATCGTAGGACACTTTGGTTGCTTCCATGTCCTGGCCACTGTGAATAATGCTGCTAGGAACATCAGTGTGCAAATATTTTTTCGGATATGGGTTTTCAAGTCTTTGGGGTAGAAGTTTTTGGTTTTTGTTTTTTTAAATGAAGAAAAGTGATCAGAGTATAAGGGCCAGTGGGACACCATCAGGTAGAGCAATGTATACATTTTGGGAATCCTACTAGGAGATAAGAGATAGTAAGATTTACATAAAGTATATGTGCAATCAAGGAATAGTAGAAATAATATTTGAAGAAATAGCCAAAGAATATCTGAAATTGGTTGAAATAAATGCATCAGCAAATCCAAGAACCACAACTAATTCGAACTGCAATAAAGAGATCACACCAAAATACATTATAATCATACTGTTAAAAGACAAAGACAATGAGAGAAATTTGAACCATGAAAGAGAAGAATGGACACATACAAGTAATCCTCAATAAGAGTGTATCTCATCAAAATCCTTAGAAGCCGAAAAGTAGTAGGGAACATATTTAAAGTGCATATATGTGTATATATATATATATGTGTGTGTGTGTGTGTGTGTGTGTGTGTGTGTGTGTGTGTGTATGTATATATATATATATATATATATATATATATATATATATATATTTTTTTTTTTTAAACAACAGTCAGTGAGAATGCTAAATTCTTCCAAACAGTCCTTCCTATGTGGAGGATAAATCAGAATATTCACAGATAAACAAAAGCTGAGAGAGTTCATTTTCAGTGGATTGTCCTACAAGAAATTAGGAAGGATGTTTTTCAGGTTAAAATAAAAGGACACCAATAACTTGAAGCCATATGAACATAAAAATATTTCTCATAAAGATAAATACAAGAACAAATATAAAAAGTAGTATTATTGGTTTATAACTGAACATTTTATTCTCTACAGAATTTAAAAAATATGCATTAAAGTCACTATAAATTGTTATAGGGCACACTATGTAAAGAAATAATTTGTGACATTGACATCATAAAGGAGGGTTGCAGCAGTATAAAAGTAGGGTTTTTATATGTGATTGAAGTTAAGATACTATCAATTCTAAACACATCATTATAACTTTAATATGTTATAGTTAATGCCTACATATTCATAAAGAAAAAAATTATAGTAGAGTATATGTAAGAAAATGAGGAGGAAATTAATTATGTTGTCTGCCATGACAACATAATCAAGTAAACACAGAAGTAGGCAGACATGGAAAAATTAAGGAACAAAAAACCTAGAAGACATACAGACAACAAATACCAAAATGGCAGAAGTCCTTCAATATAGGAATTGCTTTAAATGCAAATGGTTTTCACTCTCCATACAAAATACATGGATTTGCAGAATAAATAAAAGATAAAAAATCTAAGTAAATGCTGTCTACAAGAGACTCACTTTAGATGTAAGGACACAAATATAAGTGAAATCATGGATAGATACTCAATGCAAATAGAAACCCAAAGAGAGCTAGAGTGACTATATTAGAAGAAATAGACTTTAAGTAAAAACTGTATAGAAGGCAAAGAATGACATTATATATTCATAAATAGGTCAATTCATTAAGAAAATAAAATAGCCATAAAGTTATAAATAAAACACATATGAACCAAACAACAGAGTTCTAAAATTTATGAGGGTAACATCAACAGAATTTAACAGGGAAATAGAAAGTTCTACAATAAAGGTTGTAGACTTCAACATTCTACTTTCAATAATGGTAGGTCAACTAGACAAAATATAAGAAAATAGAAAAATAAGGGAATAGTGGATGTGAATTATGCTATAAACTAATTGTACCTAACAGATAAGTATAGAATACTATGTGACATCAAAATGCACATTTGCCTCAAGTGCACATGAAATATTCTCCCAGATTACATATTACGCTACAATACAAGTCAACAATATAAATCATCCAACACAAAAATAGAAACCATAACAATAAACTGCATGAAAATCTTGAAGCTGAATAATACAATAACTGCACGGAGGTGTTCAATAAGATCATCAATAACAGATCTGACCAAGCAGAAAAAATTATCAGTGAACTATAAGATAGGGAATTTTAAATTATCCGGTCAGAGAAGAAAAAAAAAAACGCAAAAGAAGAAAGCCTTCAGGACTTATGACAAATCAGCAAAGGAAACAATATAAGCATAATGGAAATCTTAGAAGAAGAGAAAGAAAAAAGAGTAGAAAGTATATTTAAAGCAATAATGCCTTAAAACTTCCCAAACATTGGGGGAAAATGCACATCCGTACTCATGAGGCCCAATGGAACCCAAATAGGGCTACATTAAGATACATTATAATTAATTTGAAAAAGTCAAAGATGAAGAATTTGGGGAGCATGAGAAAAAAAAGTCATAGACAAAGAAACCTACCATAAGATTGTCAGAAGATAACTCAACAGAATCTTCTTAAGTCAGGAGAGAATGACATGATATATTCAAAACACTAAAAGAGAAGCTGTCAACCAGAATACCATTCCAAACAATGACATCCTTCATAAATGAAATAGAGGTAAAAGCTTTCAAGAACAAACAAAAAGTCAGGAGATTCATATTTTTTAGATTTGCCATGTAAGAAATACTATAGGGAATTCTTGAAGCAGAAATAAAAGGATACTAATTAATATTATAAAAATATAACAACTGTAGGTGTAAAACCCACAGGTAATGGTAAATATATTGTCAAAGACAGATTCTCTAATGTTTTAATGGTGGAGTGTGATTCACTTACAAGTCTAGTTTAAAAGTTAAAAAAAACACTTTTACCATTTTTTAAATCCAACATATTTGTTATTGGATACACAATATTAAAATATATATATAAGCTGTAATCTCAATAACCTAAAATGTGAGGGGGTAAAGTTTAGAAATGGTATCAAAGTTAAGGTATCAGCTTAAAATAATGTTATACGTGTAAGATATTTTATGTAAACCTAATTTTTTAAAGTTTTATTTTATTATTAGTTTCAAGTATATAGTAGATTGGTCAGACATTTATATAGTCAATAAAACAATCCCCCTAATTGCTCCTTCTCTCCTCTGGCTCTCCACCAAGTCATTACATTAATGCTAACTGCATTCCCTATGCCATACTCCCCATCCCCATGACCATATATCAACTACTAATTTGTACTTCTTTAACCCTTCACCCTTTTCTTCCAGCCTCCCAACCCTCCTTTTTATGTAAACATCATTTTAAGCTTATAAAAAAACTTATGAGTAGTTACACAAAAAAATATGATAAAAGAGTCAAAGCACAACACTACAAAATGTCATCAAATGATAACAGAAGACAAGAGCATAAGAAGCAAGGAACAATGAATCTATGAAACAGAAAAAAAATCAACAAAGTGACAATAGTGAGTCCTTACATATCAATAATTACTTTAAATATAAATTAAGTTCTCTAATCAAAAGACAAAGAATGGCTGAATGGATTATAAAAATGCGCGTAGAGTGAAGTGACGAAATATATTTAACACAAATGGTAACCAAAAGAAAGCAGCAGTAGCTGTATTTACATGAGGAAATTGACTTTAAGCAAAAAATGGTCAAAAGAGTCAAAGATCATTATATAATGATAAGGGTCAATCCACAAGAAGATATAACAATTGTATATATTTATGTCCCCAGCATTAGATCATCTAGTAAAGCAAATACTAACAGAAATAAAGAAGACATAAATGGCAATAAATAATTGTTGGTGTCTTTAATACCCCATACTCAACAATGGCTAACAATCAATAGAAAGCAGTGGATTTAAATAACACTATATAGTTCTAAAGGTCATAATAGACACGTACAGACATTCCACACAACAGCAGCAAAATATACATTCCACTCAAGTGCACAGAGAACATTTTCTAGGATTGATCATATGTTAGGAAACAAAACAAGTCTCAAGAAATATAAGAACATTGAAATCATACCAAGGATCTTTTCTGAACACAATGGTATGAAACTAGTAATTAATACCAGGAAGAAAAGTGAAAAATTCACAAATACATGGAAGTTAACAACATACTCCTGGAGAGCCAATTGCTCAAAAAAAAATTAAACTGGGAAAAATAGTTTCTTGAGACAAATTTAGATAAAAATACAACTTACCAAAACCTATGGACTGGAGCAAAAGCAGTTCTAAGAATTAAGTTTATAGCAATAAACACACACATCAAGAAAAAAGAAAGATCTCAAATAAACAGCCTAAGTTTACACCTCAAGGAACTAGGAAAAAAATGAACAAACTAAGTCCAAATTTAGGAGAAGAAAAAACTAATAAAGATTGGAGCAGAAATAAATAAAATAAAGAAGAGGAAAACAATGGAAAAGGTTAACAAAACTAAGAATTGTTCCTTTGGAAAGGTAAACATGTTGGGGAGATTAATTATGTCTAAAATATCACTTCAGAGGCTATATGCCACTATATGATGAGACTGTAAGCTCTTTGAGGGCAGTTATGTTGGAATTATCTTGTAATTTCCCCATCACCTAGCATATTGACTTGCACATGTAATAGGAGCCCAATAAATACTGATGATAATTTTTAAAAAAAAAAATGGAAAACCTTTAGGTAGACTAACCAAGGGAAAAAACAGAAGACCCAAATCAATCAAATTATAAGTAAAAGAGAAGACATTAAACTGATACCACAGAAATACAAAGTATCATATGAGATTACTATGAACAACAATATGGCAAAAACTTAGATGAAGTGGATAAATTCCTAGAAACATAAAACCCATCAAGGGTGACTCAGGAAGAAATAGAAAACTTAAAAGACATGCATAATAAGTAAGGAGATTGAATCAGTAATCCAAACCCTGCCAAAAAAGAAAAGTTCAAGACCAGATGGTTTTGTTGGTAACTTTCACCAAACATTTAAAGAAGATTAGAGGCTCCATTCATTCCTCTTGTGATCAAATCAAAGTTGTGACAGAAACAAGGAGCATACAGTAAGGAAAGTAGCCTGGAATCTAGAGAAGTAAAAACACTACAACAAGGGAGAGAAATAATTAAACAACCTGCAACAGTTGAAGATAGGAGAAGAAGAAGAAGTGAGGCTCCCTGGTCCCCAGTGCCTGAGTGGAACAAAGGCTGCATCAGCGAATGCCAACAGCTGCAGACACCTCTTAAAAGGATAGTGTCCGTGAGCTGACTTTCAGGGTGATGGGCCTGCTTGCTCTGAGCACCAGTACTAGGTTAGCTGCTCTGGATCACCAAGGACTTATAGGGGTACACTGAGCTGTCGAGTGAGGGCTGGAGGCGAGGCTTGCTCTGTACAGAATGCCAGCAGTATCTATTGTTCCTCTTTTGAGCTTTCCCTGCTCCCAGTGTGCTGACACAGTGCAGCCATAGCTGAGATATCATCAAATGGGTTAACAGAGGTCGCTTCGTTCAGAGATTCCCTGAAACTCTGCCTCCCCCAACTCGTGGCCCTATCCAAGGCACATCCAGGTATATCCCTGGCCAATCAGGTCCTCCTTTCTGAGCAGTGCCAACTGACCAGCTGACCGTGGTTTCTGATGTGGTCTCTTGAGGCAACTATAAGCACATCACCTATGGATTGCTTGCTGAATCTTAATAGGTGTCCCCAGAGGGGCACAGTCTGGGGCTAAACATGGCTTCCAGCTGAACTCCTCTCAGGACTGTGCCTTTGGACACCTACTACACAAAACCATGCTAATAAGACCAGGAGACTTGGGAGCTTTGCTTAGTACATAGAAACAGAAACAGAAAGGCATACAAAATGGGAAGACAAAGAAGCAGAAACCATAGGAGAGAACAGAACAGAGATCCAGGAATAATGTAGTCAAGCAATCGAACAGATGTAAAGTTCAAAATACTGGTTATAAAGATGCTCAATGAACTTAGGGGAAATGTAGATGAATTCAGTGAAAACTTTAACGAAGAGATAAAAAACATAACAATGGAAATGGAAATGGAAATTATAAAAGGGAACCAGTCAAAAATAAAGAACACATTATTCGAGATGAAGAGCATATTAAATGTAATGAACAGAGCAGAGGAAAAAGAGGATTGAACGACTGATATACAGGATGGGGAAGCCAAGAGCACTCAATTAGAATGGCAAAAAAAGCAGCCAAGACTATAATAATAATTTAAGGAGCCTATGGGACACCATTAAATGTAAAAATATCCATGTCAAAGGGGTACTGGAACGAAAACAAAAGCTAATTGAAGAAATAATTATGGAAAACTTCCCTCACCTGGTGAAGGAAGTAAACATACAACCTCAGAAAGCTCTGAGAGTCCCAAAAAAGATCACCTCAAAGGGCCCACACCAAAACATCAAAATTAAAATTACAAAGGTTAAATACAAAAAAAGAATCTTAAAAGCAGCAAGAGAAAAGCGGTTAGCTTCCTACAAGGAAGCACTCATAAGACTGACAACTGATTTCTCAAAAGAAACAATGCAAGACAGAAGAGCTCAGCATGAAATATTCAATGTGATGAAAACCCAGGATACTTTATCCAGCAAAGCTATCATTTAGAGTCAAAGGACAGAAAAAGAGCTTTCAAGACAAAAATAAGCTAAAGGAATTTATCATCACCAGAAATGTTGGAGAGACTTCTTTAAGAAGAAAAACTATATATCAAAAACAGGAATAAAGAATAGTAGTAACTACATTCATATCAACAAGTTCCCCAAATGGAAAAGAAATAAGTGTTCCAACCAAAAAGTAGAGTGGCTGAATGGATAAGAAAACAAGACTCCTACATATGCTGCCTTTAAGAGATTCACTTCAGATTAAAAGACACACACAGACTAAAAGGAAGAGGAGGGAAGAGATGTTACCTTGATGGATCTAGAGAGTATTGTGCTGAATGAAATGAGTCAGGTAGAGAAAGACAGATATCACATGATTTCATTTACATGTGGAATCCAAAGAACAAAATAAAAATAACAACAACAACAACAAGAAAATTGGAAATATATTCATAGATACAGAGAATATTTCAAGATTTTGGGGACTACTACATGGGAGGGACTACTACATGGGAGGACAGCTAAAAAAAGTAAAAGGATTAAGGGGTACAAATGGATATTTGCAGAATAGTCATGGAGATGTAGAGTGTAGCATGGGGAAGATGGTTAATAATGTTGCAATAAATATATAAGGGTGAAGAAGGGTTCTAGATTTAGTGAGATGATTGCTTTGCGAGTCATGTGGATCTCTGATCACTAGGCTGTGCGACTGAAACTGGTATGTTACTGCATCCAACTATAACTGAAAAAAACTCATGGAATTGTACAATGTAAAGAGGAGCATCTGATTGTCTATTATATTTCAATAAAGCTGGGGTGGGGGAAAACCAAATTTCCTACAAATAGTCCAGAAGGCCCTAAATGATCTGCTATCTTTCACCTCACCTATCTGACCTCGTCTCCTGCTAATCCTCTCTAGTCACACTGGCCTCTTTCAAACACAAGAAACACTTGTGCTTCAGGACCTTTGAGCTTACTGTTTTCTCTGCCTGGGATAGTTTTCCTCCAGATATCTACATTATTGCTCTTGTCATTTCCTCCAGGTCTGTACACAAAGTCACCTCTTCAGTGATGTCTTCCCTTTTAAAACTTCACCTTTTTTCTGATAGCTCTTATCCTCCTGCCTTGCTTTATTTTTCTCTTTAGTACATTTCTCTATTTAATACAATGTTTTTAATTTATTTATCATGTGTCCTCTATTAGATATTAAGCTTCATGAGAGTACATATTTTTGTCTGTTTGATTCACTGCTCTATTCCCAGGATCTAGAACAGTGCCTGACACATAGCAGGTGCTCAAATAAATATGCTGACTTAATGAATTAAGTGATGGAGGAAACGGGGCTTTGTTAAAGCGTTAGATGTTCCTGCCGACTGAAGATTAGTCAAAGCACTGGACCAATCATCCCCAAAATTATGGTTTAGGTCAATGGGAACATATAATTTTATTAAAATATTCAAATACTGTTTCAGCCATCTGTTTATTCTGCAAAATGAAATGTACCCATATTTTCAGTTTTGATTAAAATTATAAAATGCCCTCAGCTTGATTTCCTTTGATTGAGCCACACTCTGTCATGCATTGGGTCAATAAAAGCATGACTGGAATGCAAAAAAAAAAAGAATTAATATCAATCTTTATCAAACTCTTAAAAAAAATGAAGAAGAGGGAACACTTCCGAGCTCATTTTACAAGGTCATCATTATCCTGATACCAAAGCCATATAAAGACACTACAAAAAAGGAAACTACAGATTAATATCCCTGATTAATACAGATACAAAAATTCTCAACATAATACTAGCAAATTGAATTCATCAACACATTAATAGGATGATACACCTACAAGTGGGATTCATTCCTGAAATGACAACATATGCAAATCAGTAAGTGTTATATATCATATTAATAGAATGAAAGAGAAAAATCATATTTTAATAGGTAAAAAGCACTTAGCAAAATTCAGCATCTACTTATGATAAAAATAGTTAAGAAATTAGGTAAAATAAGAATGAACCTCAACATAATAAGACTATATATGAGAAGCCCACAAATATCATTATACTCAATGGTAGAAGTTTAAAAGAATTTCTTATAAAATAAAGGACAAAACAAAGGTATCCACTTTTACCACTCTTATTTAGTATAGTACTGGAAGTCATAGCCAGAGCAATAAGGCAAGAAAATGAACTAAAAGGTATCAGAACCAGAAAGAAAAAAATAAAGTTGGATTTATTTGCAGATGACATAATTTTATACACAGCAAATCATAAAGACTCAACTAAAAACCTCTGAGAAGTAATAAATTCAGTAAAGTGGCAGGGTTCAAAATCAGCATACGAAAATTAGAAGCATTTCTATACATTAACAATGTAACAATAACCTGAAAATAAATAAGAAAACAATCTCACTTATAATAGCATCGAAAACAAAATCCTTAGGAATAAACTTAACCAAGGAGGTGAAAGAGCTTTACACTGAAAATTAAAAGATATTTATAAAATAAATTAGACAGCATAAATAAAAAGAAATCCTGTGTTCCTTGAATGGAAGAATGTGTCTGTGTTAAAATGCCTATGTTACCAAAAGACTTCTATATAGTCAATGCAATCTCTACCAATATTCCAATAACATTTTTTACAGAAATTGAAAAAACAATCCTAAAATTCAAATGGAACACAAAAGATCCCAAATAGCCAAACCCAACCAAGGAAAGAAAAACAAAAGTGCAAGCCTCACACTTCATGACTTCAAATTTATTATAAGTTATAATAATAAAGACAACATGTTACTGACATAAAAAATGGACACATATACCATGGAATAGAACTGAGAATCCCAGAAATAAGCCCATGTATATATGATCAAGTAATTTCCCACAAACTATTTATTGACAGTCTTTTTAATAAATTGTTCTGGAAAATTAGATATTATCAATCAAAAGAATGAATCTAGACCCTTTGCTTATATCACTCACAAAAATTAACTGGAAATGGACTCAACACTTAAATGTAAGACCCAAAACAACGAAATTCCTAGAAAAAAAGCATAGGGAGAAAGATTCTTAATATCACTCTTAGCAATGATTTTTTAGTTATGAAATCTAAAGATAAGCAACAAAAGCAAAAATAAGTTAGACTATATTAAACTAAAAAAGCTTTGCACAGGAAAAAAATATTAACAAATGAGAATGGTTAAGATGGCAGGCTGAGTAAAGCGGGGTTCACCTCCTTCCAGGATTGCATTAAATTACAACCAAATTATAAAACAATTAACGTGGAGAATCACCTGAAGTCTAGCTGATCATAACACATGCATCTTAGGATATAAAGAAAAGCTGCATTGAGACTGGTAGGAGGGACCAAGATGTGAAGTGGGCTGGCTGTTGAGCACAGGAGGGTGATTGCAGTTTCAGAAGTCCCCTGAAGGAATGAGAAGCCCTAAACCCATGCAGGGAGTCCCCAGCCCAGGGTTCCGGTCCCAGGAAGAGGAGTAGCCTCATAATCTGACTATAAAAATCAGTGGGAATTCTGGCTGTCTGAGTGAGATGGAAGGAACCTAAAAACCCAGACATCCCATTAAAGCTTCATGCACAGACTCACTCACTCATAGACACTCACCCTGGGCCCTGAAGAAAGGTCAGCAGCTCAGAAGGGACAAGAGACATATGAGGAAAGACTGAGTTGTGTGACATTGAGGTGAATGCTGGAGAGATAGCCACCATTGTTCCTTTGTCTGGCTTTTCTCCAGGGCAGTATACAGATGGGTGCCATCTTGCTTGTGTTGAACTCTTCCCTGAACAGACAATTCTGAAGCTGCATTGGCTCAGTGAGATTGGCTCACTCCACCTCATGTATCTCTGAACCCCTTCCCCACCCAACTCAAAAATTGCCTGCAGTGGGCCCTTTGCCAGAAAGCCAGCCCCATCTTGCCCCTTCCCTGGACTGTTCATTCATTGCAGGCAATGGCTTTCTATTTGAGGGGTAAGTGGTCAGTCCATACATTTTGGGGAGACATTTGGTGGTGAGCCACTGGTGCCCACACAAATTGCAGTGTCTGCTGGGGGGATTGCAGGGATCTGAAGGCCTGACACAGATGACAGCTGTTCTTATTGTGATCTGTGACTTTTGTGGAAACCCATGGACTCAGCACTGGCAACAATTCTGATTCTGCATTGGCCTGATGGGGTCTGCTTTACTCGATGTCTCCCTGAGATCCCACACACCCAACACACATTACTCACAGCAGACCCATTCTCAGGCAGCCAGACCCACCCTGTGCTTTTTCTGGGCAGTGAATTTGACAGCAAATAACATCTTTTAGCTCATGTGGCCCATACATCCTGGGAGAGACTTTTGGTTGGGGACCAGAAACCCTGCCCTGAGCTACAGTATTTCTTGAACAGGTCTTGGGTATCCACAGGCCTGAGGTGGGCAATGGCTGGCCTTGCTGTGACCTCAGAGTTTTAAGGAAAGTCACAGATTCAGCACTGGCACGAAAACTGACTCTGCACTGGCCAGGAGGAAATCTACTCATTTTACTCAGTGACTTCCTGGGTCCATGTTCCAGCCACCCCATGTACCACTCAAAGGCTCTTCCAGCTGTGGAGACTGATGGGCAATTGGCAGGTAGCCTCAGGCCTTGAGGTGCACTGGTCCTTTTTGCTAAGCCACCCCAGGTCTGGTACCGTGGGTAACCAGACCTTGGTTTATAGCATTGTCTCTCCTATTTGCCTCCAGACCCAGCACAGGCAGCAATCATCAGTGGATTGCTTGATATCCCCTACCAGGCAGCCCTGAACAATCGAAGGTAGTAGCTGATCTTGACCTACTTGGAAGCCCCATCCAAGGGGCCACAGAATCAACACACCTGGAGTCTGACACCAGACCACAACAGAGCACCACCTGACTAGCCCCATAAACAGAACACCAAAAGGGTGGTCTCAACAGGTACACAAGCCTGCTGGAGCAATCCCACTCCTAGAGTTCAGCCCACGCAGCAACTCATACACTGGGGGGGCATGGCCAATCCTCACAGCCAGTTAGCCCAAGAGCCAGTTCCATCCACTGACACACTAACAGCAATCAAGGCTACAACAGGAAAACACACACAACACACACAAGGAACACACCCAGAGTCCCCAGTGCAGGAGATTAGGGAGATTGCACCACTGGGCCACACAGGACATCTACTACATAAGGCCATCTGGCCAAGGCTGGAAGATTTAACAAATCTTTGTAATATGTAGAAACAAACACAGAGAGGCAACTAAAATGAGAAAACAAAGAGACATGCTGCAAATGAAACAACAGGAGAAGAATCCAGAAAAAAGCTAGAGGAGAAGTAACTATGAATCCCACAGAAATTTAAAGGATTATAAGAAAACATTACAAGCAATCATATGACAACAAATTGGACAATCTTGAAGAAATATACATTCCTAGAAACATAAAGTCTCCTAGGACTGAGACAAGAAGAACCAGACAATCTGAACTAACTGCTTATCATCAATGAAATCAAATCAGTAATCAAAAAACTTCTAAAAAACAAAATCCTGGACCAGATAGCTTCATAGGTGAATTTTACTCAACATTCAAAGAAGAATTAACACCTCTTCTTTCCAAAACTATTCCAAAAATTCATGAGGAGACAAGGTTCTCTAATTTTTTTATGAGACCACTATTACCCTAATTCCAAAACTAGACAGACATTACAAAACAAACAAACAAAACTATAGGCTGATATTCCTGGTGAACATAAATATAAAAATCCTCAACAAAATATTAGCAAACTAAATTCAGTAATATATTAAAAATATCATATACCATGATGAAGTTGGTTTTATTCCTGAGGACACAAGGTTTGTTTAATATCTGCAAATCGATTAATGTGATATACCACATTAACAAATTGAAAGATAAAAATCATATGACCATATCAATAGGTGCAGAAAGTGTTTTGACAAAATCCAGCATCTGTTTGATAAAAATCCTCAGCAAAGTGGGAATAGATGGAGCATACCTCAACATAATAAAACCATATATGACAAACCTAAAGCTAATGTCATACTCAATGGGGAAAAGCTAAAAAGCATTTTCCTTATGATTGGGAACAAGACAACAATGCCTACTTTCACCCCTTCTATTTAAGATTGTATTGGAAGTCCTAGCTATAGCAATAAGCCAAGAAAGAAAACTAAAAGGCATCCAAATTGTAAAAGAAATAAAACTGTCATTATTTACTGATGACATGATACTATGTATAGAGAACACTAAAGATTCCACATAAAAAAAACTGTTAGAACCGATAAATGAATTCAGTAAAGGAGCAGGATAGAAAATGAATATTTAGAAGTGCTGCATATTTATACACCAATGATGAACTATCAGAAAGAGAAATTAAGAAAATAGTCTCATTTACGATTGGATCAAAAATAATAAAATTCCTAGGAATCAAAATAACCAAGGACTTAAAAGAACTGTACAGAGAAAATTATAAGTTGTTGGGAAAAATTGAAGAAGATACAAATAAATAAAAGCATATACAAGTGCTCATGAGTAGGAAGAAACAACATCATTAAAAAGGCCATACCACCCAAAGCTATCTATAAATTTAATGCAATCCTTATCAAAATATCAATAGTATTCTTCAGAGAAATAGAACAAATAATCCAAAATTTATATCAAATAATAAAATACTCTGAATAGCCATGGCAATCTTGAGTCAGAAGAATGAAGTTGGAGTTATCACACTACCTAATATCAAACTATACTATAAGGCTATAGTAATCAAAACAGCATGGTACTGGCATAAAAAACAGATGCATAGATCAATGGAACAGAATGGAGCACCTAGAAATAAATCCACACCAATATGATTATTTAATCTAGGTGTTCCCAACCCCCAGGCTGCAGACCAGTATTGGTCTGTGGCCTGTTAGGAACTGGGTCATACAGCAGGAGGTGAACTAGTGAAGATTTATCTATATTTGTAGCTGCTTGCCGGTGCTAGCATCACCACCTCAGCTTCACCTCAGATCATCAGGCATTAGATTCTCTTAGGAGCACAGGTCTCTAGTGCCAAAAAGCTTGGAGACTGCTGATTTAATCTATGACAAAGGAAGCAAGAATATACAATGGGTATAAAGACTTCTTCTCTTCAACAAATGATGATGAGAATACTGGATGTATACATGTAAAGAAAAATGAAACTGGACCACCTTCTTATACCATATGCAAGAATAGGCTTAAAATGGATTAAAGACTTAAATGTAAGACCTGAAACCAGGAAACTTCTAGAAGAAAACATAGGGAGCAAACTCTCTGATGTTGCTATTGGTAAGGTTTTTTTTTTCTTCTTCTTTTTTCTTTTCTGGCATATATCATTGGACAAAGGAAATAAAAGAAAAAATAAAATGGAATGACAACAAACCAAAAAGTTTTAGCACATCAAAGGAAACCATCAACAAAATAAAAAGACAATATACTGAATGGGAGAAGATATTTGCTAAAGATATGATGCATCTAATAAGAAATTAATATTCAAAATGAAAGAACTCAACAAACAAAACAAAACAAACAATGCAATTAAAAATGGGCAGAAGACCTGAATAGATAGTTCTCCAAAAAGGAAATACAGATAGCCAATAAACATATGAAAAGATGCTCAAGATCCCTAATCATTGGAGAAATGCAAATTAAAACCGCAGTGCAATATAACCTCACACCTGTCAGAATGCTGATCATCAAAAAATCAAAAAACAAGTGTTGGTGAGGATGTGGAGTAAAGGGAACCCTTGTACACTGTTGGTGGATTGCAAAATGGTACTGCCACTATGGACAGCAGTTTTGGATTTCCTCAGAAAATTGAAAAATAGAAATACTTTATAACCCAGCAATTGTGTTTCTGGGTATTTATCCAAAGAAAACCAAAACACTAATTTGTAAAGATCTATGTATCCCTATGTTCATGACAGCACTATTCACAATAGCCAAGATATGGAAGCAAACTAAGTGCCCATTGATAGATGATTGGATAAAGAAATTATGGTTCATATAAATAATGAAATATTACTCAGCCATAAAAAAAATAAAATTTTACCAGTTGCAACATCATGGGTGGACTTACAGGGATTATGTTGAGTGAAATAAGTCAGAGAAAGATAAATACCATACGATTTCACTTATATGCAGAATCTAAGGAATGAGAGGAACAAACTGAATGAAAACAGAATCACAGATACATATTCAATCTGATGATGGCCAGAGGGGAGGGAGGTTGGGACTGGGTGAAAAGTGTGAAGAACGAAGAAGTAAAAAGTAGTAGTTATAAAATAGTCACAGGAACAATAGAGTACAACATAGGGAATAGTCAATAGTATTGTAATAGATATTTGTAGAGCCAAATGGGTTCTAGAGTAATTGGGGGATCACTGCATAAACTACATGAATGTCTAAACAATATACTGAACACCTGAAACTAATATAAAATAATTTTTTAAAATGAAAAGGCAACCTGCAGATTGGTAAAAGCATTTGAAGATACATATTTGATAAGGGGTTCTTATCTAAAAAATATAAGCAACTCACAACTCAATTACAAAGAAAATCCAATTAAAAAATGGGTAAAGGACCTGAAGACACATTTTTCCAAAGGATTAATTCAAATGGCCAAGAGTTGCATGAAAAGGTGCTCAATATCACTACCACATTAAAATATCACCTCACAACAAGTAGAATGGTTATCATCAGAAAGACCAGAAATAACAAACACTAGTGATGATGTGGGGAAATCTACTCCCTGGTTTTGCTCAGAAGCTGGTGGGCTGGGCATGCATATCCCCCAAATCATCAGTATCCAAGGAGAATCAGAGGAATCAGAAGCAGCATATCCTGAAATGTCGGAATGAGGGCAGCACAGACAACCTGAGTCTTGTCATCACTATCAGCTTTTGGACTACTTTAACCAACCTCTAGTATTTGCCCCCTTTCCAGAAGATTAAATATAGAATCACCTTCCCTACTCTACATCCCAGAATTGTTTTGAGGATGACAGAAGTGCTGCGAAAGGGCTGTAGAAACTGTAAGTATTTCAACAATAACTATGGACCGTCATGCCACTGTTACCATTAAGTACAATTTATTCAGCAAAGGAGTTAAAAATTGAATCAAGGCAATCTCATAAACCTTGAAACCCTGGTCTTTCCCTTCCTTCCTTGAGGGCCAGAAAGTGCTCAATGCACAGCCCAGCTTCCCAGGGACACATTCAGACAGAACAAACTGTTCTTAAAGTGCACACAAACTGTAACATGGGTCTGTTAAAGAAAGAAGCAAAACACTTATAGTAATAAAACAAAAGACTTTCACTACTTAGTGAAACATCTCAGAGAAGCACGCAGCAATCTCTCTGGAGTCCAGTAAAAATGGAAGTCATTGGGTGAAAAACAAATCAGCACAGCAAAATGAAACCCAAAACCCACAGTGAACTTCTAATAACTCTTGAGAAGGCAACTCTGCTGCAGGCCACAGACCTCAGGCTGTTTGACACAGTTGCAGCTGGAGTGAAGCGTCACTTGCAAAGCAAGCCATGCTAGAGTCATCTGTGCCTGTTGCTTTATTCTGTATCGTCTATATTGGGAATTTATGCATTGCTTTTGATTACTGTTCCATCCTTGGGAATGGAGGAGAGTGTTAGAGGAAAAGGCAACTTTTCCAAGAATGGGGCACAAAGAAATATGAGTAATAAGGAATTAATCAAACAACTTGATCAAAGGAGAAAGCAAGATTTACTTTCTGAGCAGGCCACTGTGTCAGTGCTTATGTGGAAGTCCCCTGTTAGGCCCACAAAGGCCAGGGTGGGGAGAACGTAGTGGCTGAAATAATGATTCATACTGGAAATTACTGTTTGACTATCACTATAGAAACAGGCCTTTGTTTATAGGAACATAACAATCTAAACAAGCTTTCTGCTTCTGTAACTCCGCTTGCATACCCAACCTGTGGGTCAATAGGTAATGAATAGAAAAAAAAAAATAGACCTTTGTGTTTAGACAGAATGAAGAATGGGATTTGGGGCTTAAAAACCCTGTACCTCTACATTTCAGCGTGATAAAAAAAGAAAGAAAGAAAGAAAGAAAACTGCCTTGCATCAAGTTTCTCTGCCTGTCGTTTTTCCTTCGCCAACTCCATGTATCCCTCAGCCCTGGAATTGGCTAGAGCTGGTCTCCGGCACAACTCCTGGCAATCACCTGCCCCTCCAGCTGTTTATAGGGTACGCAGGACACAAATCCTGGCCAACCTTATGGGAAGTTGAGGGCCATCCAGAAACTCTACGGTTTTTTTTTTTCCTTTGCAAATGAAAAAGTCCTAGGGAATAAAATCTTGGGCATTCCTTCTGCCTTAGGAACAAGGAGGCCACAGAGACCTTGTTACTTGGCCCTGTTTCCCCTCTCAGAGGCTGGAGTTCCCTTGGACCACTTCCTGCCAGCAGTGACACTGGGGAAAGAGGTACTCTGAGTGGCACCCATGGCCAAGGTAAGAGGGCCACTCACGTGTCCACAAAGAAGAAGAGATTGAAAATGCTATTGCAGGATCTTATACTCTCTTCTTTGCTCCTATAGTGACTGCCACTGTGGTAGAACTTCCCAAGTCTTGACTGAGGTGGTGGTATAAATTTCTCCAGCCCAGAACACTGTACTGGGAGCCCCCCTACCCTCAGCAGGGAAAGTGTCATCACCTGCAGCAAAAAGGGCAAGGGTCCCAGCACCCGGGGGTCACCTCTCCCCATTTTCATGGCCATCCCTCTGGACCCACTAGATGCCAGGTCACATCAGTCACTTCAGGTTGCCATTTTTGCTGCCTTTTCTTGTGCCCATGGGTATTGGCCCCTGAGCCCTTTCACCAAGGTGCACTGTAAGCCTCCACCTGGTACTTGCCTAGTGGGCAGAATAATCCAGCTCCTGACTCTGGGGCAATGACACCCACTAATGGCTTGGCCCTTCTCTGACTCAGCAGAAGCAGAACACCTGTTGTTATGATGGATAGAAAGGTTGGCATGGTGACTTTGTAACCTGTAATTCTGCTCAGTGTTCTGCATATGACAACCTCAGGAAGAAATCATGGGATCTTTGTGGGGTAAGAGGAGGCCTCCATTTATTCCTTATCCCAAACATTCATAGTTGGCCATTAAAGTTCTAGAGAAACCCTGCCTTTTTGTAAAATGAAACTGAAAGAGGGCAGCTGCGGTAAATTAGACAAGGACATCACTGTGGGTGAGAATGTTAAGGACTTGAGAGACTAGAGTGTTTAATGGCCATTCATATGAAAAGCAAAACCAACCAAGGGATGGAAGGGGAGGAGGTCATGCAAGAATGCCAATATCCTTTGTGCATGAGGGACATTCCAGTTAGCTGTTCTTGTGAAACAAATGTTCCCAAACTTAGTATCATAAAAGAATCAAATTATTATGTCCACAGGTTCTGTGTATCAGAAATTCAGAAAGGGTTGGTGAAGATGTCTTGTCTCTGCCCCATAGAAATACATGGGCATAGAAATTTTGAGTTAAGTGAATCAAAAACTCAGACTGGGAATGTTAAAGTATCTAACAATTCCTTAACCAGTTTATTTTTCCTTTTTTGTATGCACAAATGAAGTGATATATGCTAAACATCTTTCTTTAATAAGTCTAAACTACATCTTTCAACATGTATAACTAAAATTACAAGTGATAAAAATGTGTGTTGCCTGGGTCTTTCTTTTACAGTGGTATTTACAATGTAATATTTTGAATAAATGATATACTGGAATTGATGAAATTAGTAAACATAGGTATTAGCATATTTTTTCTTTGCTTCACATCCTTCATGACACTTTATATCATCATATTTTTATAAACTTGCCTATTAATTAGCTATTTCATTGTGGTCTTAATTTGCATTTCCCTATTACTGATAAGATTAATCTGTTCAAGAGCTTTGGGGCCATTCATTTTCTTTTTAGTGAAGTGCCTATTCCTGCCTGTATCCATTCTCTGATTCAGGAGTTTGTCTTTTCATACTGAAACTTTGACATTTCTTCTGAATTCTAAATACTGATCTTTTAGTAACTGTTGCTTGTTTCTCACTCTATTTATTGTCTTTTAATAAAATGGAAGTTTCTCATTTTAATTTAGTTGATTTGTCACTTTTAAAAACTTTTAAGATTTGAACTATTGTGTACTCTATTTAAGAAAAATTTCCTTGTTAAGATGAAACAGATTATATCTGAAAAGTTTTGCCTTTAGCATTGAATATTTAATACCTCTGGAATAAATTTAAAAGTGTGATTTGTGCCAGAGATCTGATTTCATACTTTTCCATATAAAGAAATTGCCACAGCACCATTTGTTTACTATTCCATCTTTTTCTCAGTGATATGCATTCCACCTCTGATGTGTTTTCAAATTCCATAGGTATAGGTCTGTTCCATTCCTCCATCTCTCTTTTGGTTTATTTGGTTAGTGTCAATCCCACAGTATCTTGTTATAGTGTTGGTCATTGTACTACTGTTCCTCATCGCCCCTTCCTCTTGTAGGAAAGATTATGCTCTTCTGTCACTTTCATGGCAGGCTTGAACTTGATTCCACCAATGAAATGTTAATAGAAGTTACATGTGTTATTTCTGGACAGGATGATTAAGAATCTAGGTATGATTCAAGTGGACCCAACAGCCTTATACCTGAGCAACTATGATGTAGAGCATGTTTTTGGAAACCTGAGATGGATAGTGCATATAGTACATACAGGATAATGATATATGAATGGGAAATAAAGTTTGTTGCTTTTAAGTGATTGGATTTGGGGGCTTTGTTACCATAAAATAATCCAGCAGAATCTGATTCACACAGGGTCTCAATTGCCTAACCTAACAAACACAGACTTCCACAACATGCTTAATAGTGTCGACCGTAAGAAAGAAGATACCTACTAAGAAAAACTCCTGGTGGCTAATTGGGCTCAAAGTTAAGATCAGAGCCTAGGACCCATTTCTAAACAGGGGACTCTCAAGTAACGGACACTTCAAGGAGAAGACTGCAATGACCTTCCTGCCTCTGCACTGAGCAGCCTGCCTGCACTGTGCTCCTGCCAACCCAGCCAATCCTTATAAAGGAGTTTTCAAAATTATATTTTGACCAATACAATTGAGACTGTTCATGTCCAATCAGAGCTGCATAGCTATATCCACATTAGTATCTTCACCAATCAATCAAAGTAGCTCCATTCTGACCAATCAGGATAGTGCTTATTGGACCAATCAAACTGAGTATTTGAAGATGGACCAATAGAAACTAGAGGCAGGGACTCCTCTCTATATAAGTCTGCTTCCCTCTGGCTTGGAGAGTAAACTTTCCCTTTCCACTGTATCACCATTGAGCTGCTCCACAGATGTGGTGTTCTACAACTGTGTTGCATCACAGTTGAGCTTTGTGCAACGAATGAAATTTCCTTCTTCACGGCACCCCTAAATGAGGATTTCTATTGGCATTGAATTGGCACGAATGACCAGGTCACAATAATGTGGGCAAATCATTCACCTCATTTTTCTTACAGAAATTGTTGGACATTTCTTTTTCATGTAAAATTGAGAATCAGCTCACTAAGTCTCCACTCCTCCCAAATCCTCTTAATATTTGATTACAATACCATTAAATATGTAGATACATTTACGGAGATTTGATATCTGCTATTGGGACTCCTCCTGTCAGTGAAAATGGCAATGTCTCCATTTATTTAGGTCTTTTTCAGTGTCTTTTATATAAATTCCTCTGTGAGTATCTTGACTTGTGTCAAGTGCCTTCCTAAATACCTTGTATTTTTTCTACTATAGTAAGTGGCATTTAAAAAATAAAGTTTTAAAGTGTTTATATTTATTGATACTTTCACCCAACTTGCCAACTCTTTAATTCTAAAATATATGCAGAGACATTTGTATTTCTATGTAAAATTAAAAATAAAACTCAAAATCATTATGGTAACTACTTCAATGAGATGTTGACCAGAAGCTGTGATGGAGGAAGTCTTGATTTTAAAGAGAATACTTCTGACACACCACCATTAAAACATTTATTGAAGGCTTTTGGTAGAAATCCTTAATTAGATTAGAAAGTTTCCATACTAATTTTTTATTATTAAAGTGTAGTTCACTTGAAATATTACATTAGTTTCTAGTGTACAATATGGTCATTTGATATTTATATACCTTTAATGGATGATCACAGTAAGTCTAGCAACTGTCTGTCACCATACAAAGTTATTATATTATTAACTATCTTCCCTGTGTTGTGCATCACTTCCCTGTGAATTTTTATTTTATAACTGGAAGTTCATAGTTCTCATTCCCCTTCACCCTTGCCATCCATTTCCCCCCTCTTCCTCCCCCTTGGAAACCATCAGTTTGTTCTCTGCATTTATGAGGGTCTTCCTGTATTTTTTTTTTGTTTATTCATTTGTTTTGCTTTTCTAGATTCCACATGTAAGTGGAATATAAGTCTTTCTGACTTCTTTCACTTAGTGTAATAGCCTCTAGCTCCTTCCATGTTGTTGTGAATGACAAGATTTAAATTTTTTATGGCTGAGTAATATTCCACTGTATGTAGGTATGACATCTTCTCTATTCTTTATCGATGGACACAGGTTGCTTTCATATCTTGGCTATTGTAAATAATGCAGCAGTGAACATAAGGGTGCATATATCTTTTCAAATTAGGGTTTTTGTTTTCTTCAGATAAATACACAGAAGTAGAATTTCTAGGTCATATGATAGCTTCAAAAATTTTTTTTTGAAGTACCTCATATTATTTTCCATAATGACTACATGAATTTACAATCCCACCTAACAGTGCAGGAGGGCTCCCTTTATGTTACATCCTCACCAACATGTGTTATTTGTTGACTTTTTATAATAGCCATTCTGATAGGTATGAAATGCTATATCATTGTGTTTCAATTTGCATTTTTCTGGTGATTAGTGATATTGAGCACCTTTTCATATGCCATTTGGCTGTTTGTATTTCTTCTTTGGAGAAATAAACACTCCAGTCCTCTGCCCATTTTTAAATTAGATTGTTTTGTGTGTGTGTGTGTGTGTGTTGAGATGTATGAGTAGTTTATATATTCTGAATATTAACCCATTATTGGATATATCATTTCAAATATCTTCTACCATTAAGTAGGTTGTGTTTTTGTTATGTTGATGGTTTTCTTTGCTGTGAAAAACTTTCTAGTTTGTTGTAGTCTCATTTGTTTATTTTTGCTTTTTTTTTGCACTTGCCCAAGAAGTCATATCCTCAAAAAATATATATGGCTAAGGCTAATGTCAAAGAGTTTACTGTATTTTCTTCTAAGTGTTTTATGGTTTCAGGTATTACATTTAAATCTTTAATACATCTTGAGTTTATTATTTTTTCTATAGTGTAAGAAAGTGGTCCTGTTTTATTTACCTGTCCAGTTTTCTGAAACCCATTTATCGGAGACTTTTACTCCATAGTATATTCCTGCTTCCTTTGTCATATATTAATTGACCATATAAGTTTATTTATGAGCTCTCTATTGTTTTATTGATCTATGTGTCTGTTTTTATGTCAGATCATACAGTTAATTACTACAGCTTTGTAGTATAGTTTGAAATCAGGGAGCTTGATAACCCCAACTTTGTTCTTTCTCAAGATTGTGTTGGCTATTTGGAGACTTTTTTCATTCCATATAAATGTTAGGATTATTTTTTCTCATTATGCAAAAAATTCTGTTGGTATTTTGATAGGGATTGCATTAACTATGTAGACTGCTTTGGGTAGTATGAACATATTAACAATGTTAATCCTTCCAAACCATGAGCACGGTATGTCCTTCCACTTATTTGTCTTGTCTTTAACTTCTTTCATCATGTCTTATAGTTGTCAGACTACAAATTTTTCACCTCCTTCTTCAAATTTATTCTTAAATATTTTATTCTTTTTAATACAATTGTAAGTGGGATTATTTTCTTAATTTCTCTTTCTGATAGCTTGTTATTAGTGTATAGAAATGCAACAAATTTCTGAATATTAATTTTGTATCCTGCAATTTTACTAAACTTATTTATTGTTCTCACAGTTTTTTGGTGGAGTATTTAGGGTTTTCTATATATAGCATGTCATCTGCAAATAGTGGCAGTTTTATTTCTTCCTTTCAAATTTGCATGTATTTTTATTTCTTTTCTTATCTGATTGCTGTGGCTTGAACTTCCAACACTATATTGAATAAAAGTGGTGGGAGTGTTTCAGCTTTTCACTGTTGAGCATAATGTTATCTGTGGATTTATCATATATAGCCTTTATTATATTGAGGTATATTTCTCCTATACTCTCTTTGTTGAGAGGTTTTTTTTTTTTTATCATAAATGGATGTTGAATTTACTCCAATGCTTTTTCTGTATGTATTGAGATGATCATAAGATTTTTATCCTTGATTTTAATAATGTGGTGTATCACATTGATAGATTTGTAGATATTAACCATTCTTGCATCTCTGGAATAAATCCCACTTGATCATGGTATATGATGTTTTAATGTATCATTGAATTCAGTTTGCCAGTACAGTCATGTGCCATAGAACAACATTTCAGTCAATGATGGACCACATATATGACAATGGTTCTACAAGATTATAATGCAGCTGAAAAATTCCTATGGCCCATGATGTCACAGCTGTCATAATATCATTGTGCAATGCATTACTCACTTGTCTGTGGTGATGCTGGTATAAACAAATCTACTCTATTGCCAGCTGCATAAAAGTATAGCACACACAATTAAAGTAGTAGGCTTTACCACCTAGGTTTATGTAACTTCACTCTATGATGTTTGCTCTATGACAAATTTACCTAATAATGCATTTCTCAGAATGTATCCTCATCATTAAGTGGTGCATAATTATTTTTTGTTGAGAAGTTTTGCCTATGTTCATTAGGGATATTGGCCTCCACTTTTCTTTTTTTTGTAGTGTCCTTGTCTGGTTTTGATATTAAGGTAATGCTGGTCTCATAAAATAAGTTTAGAAGCATACTTTTCAATTTTTTTTGGAATAGTTTGAAAACATAGGTATTTTTAAATGTTTTCATTTAATTCACCTTCAGAGCTGTCAGCTTCTGAAATTTAGTTTGTTGGGAGTTGTTTGATGATGATTTAATTTGTTACTAGTAATCATTCTGTTCAGATTTTCCATTTATTCCTGGCTAAGACTTAGAAATTATATATTTCTAGAAGTTGAATATTTTTGCTAGGTTGTCCAGCTTGGTGTTCTTTTATGAGCCTTTGTATTTCTGTGGTGCCAGTTGTAATTTTCATTTCTGATTTTACGTATTTGGTTCTCTCTCCCTCTCCTCTCCCTCTCCTCTCCCTCTCCTCTCCCTCTCCCTCTCCCTCTCCTCTCCCTCTCCCTCTCCTCTCCCTCTCTCTCTCTCTCTCTCTCTCTCTCTGTGTATGTCTCTGTCTCTGTCTCTCTCTCCTCCTCTCCCTCTCCCTCTCCCTCTCCCTCTCTCCCTCTCTCGATATGTTTGGTTACATGTTCATTGATGTTGCTTATCTTTTCAGAGAATGAATTCTTAGTTTCATTGGTCTTTTCTATTATTTTTTTTAGTCCATATTTTGTTTATTTCCATTCAGATCTTTATTATTCCCTTCCTTCTACTCTGAATTTTATTTGTTCCTTTTCTAGTTTCTTTAGGTGTAATGTCATATTGTTCATTTTGGAATTTTCTTGTTTCTCAAGGTGGGCCTGTATCACTATAAACTTTCTTCTTAGAACTACTTTTGTTGCATCCCCTAGATTTTGGAAAGTTATGTTTCTGTTTTCATTTGTCTCAAGATATCTTTTCATTTTCTCTTCAGTTTTTTTCTAACTCATTGTTTGTTTAGTGACCTGTTGTTTAATCTCCATGTGCTTGTGTTTTTCTTAGTTTTCCTCTTGTAATTGATTTCTAGTTTCATTTCATTATTTTTGGAAAAGATGCTTGATAATATTTTGATCTTAAATTTATTGAGATCTGTTTTGTGACCTAACATATGACCTATTCTAGAGAATGTTTTATGGACACTTGAACATTCTGCTGGTTTGGGATGTAATGTTCTATATATATTAAGTACCTCTGCTGTAATAAGTCATTTAAGGTTAACATTTTATGTCATTTTAGGCTAATGTTACCTTATTGATTTTCTGTCTGGACGATCTTTCCATTGATGTAAATGGGGTATTAAATAATCGACTCTTATTGTAAACTCTTCCTTTATGTTTGTTAATATTTTGCTTTAAAATATATACCTATGATGGGTATATAAAATTTATGAACGTTATATCCTCTTCTTGGATTGACACCTCTATTACTATGTAGTGCCCTTCTTTGTCTCTTTTTATAGCATTTGTTTAAATGTCTATTGTGTCTGACATGACTATTGCTAACTCAACTTTATTTTGTTTTTATTTGCTTGGAATATGTTTTGCATCACTTCTCTTTCAATCTGTGTGTTTTTAGATTGAATTGAGTCTTTTGTAGGTAGCATATAGATGGGTCTTGTTTTAAAAATCCATTCAGCCACCTTATGTCCTTTGAGATAGAAGCATTTTGTACATTTATAGTTAAAATAATTATCACTAGTACGTTTTTATTGACATTTTGTTAATTGTTTGGTTGTTTTTTGTAGTTTTTCTCTGTTCCTTTTTTCTTCTCTTAGTCTCTTGCCTTTGGTTTGATGGTTTTCATTAATGTTGTGTTTGGATTCCTTTCTCTATTTTTTGTGTATCTTGTAGGTTTTTGGTTTGTGGTTACTATGAGGTATTATATATATATATATATATATATATTATATATATAATATATAATATAATATTATAATATATATATATAAATATATATATATATATATATATTTTTTAAGCCGATAGGCATTTAAGTTCCAACACATTCTAAAAGTGCTACGTTTTTACTCCCCCTTCCATGCTTTAAGTTTTTGACATATCCCCTACTTATTGTAGTTATAGTTGATTTTGCTAGTTTTGTTTTTTATCTTCACACTAATTTTTTATTTGGTTTATCTGCTACGTTTACTATATATTCCTCTTTACTAATGCGATTTTTCTTTCATATATATTTTTTTATTTCTGTTTTTGGCCTTTTGTTCTCTGCTTATAGAAGATCCTTTAACACTTCTTGTAAAGCCAGTGCAGTGGGGAAGAGCTTCTTTAGATTTTGCTTATCTGGGAAACTCTTAATCTCTCCACAATTTTAAATGTTAATCTTGCCAGGTAGAGTATTCTAGGTTGTAGGTTCTTTCTTTTGAGCACTTTAAATATATCCTGCCATTCCCTTCTTGCCGTCAAAGTTTCTACTGAGAAATCCGTTGATAGCCTTATGGAGTTTTCTTTGTATGTGAGTAGGTGTTTTTTTATTGTTGTTGTTTTCTTTGTTTGTTTTTTGGCCTTTGCTTCTTTCAAGATTCTTTCTTTATCTTTAACATTTGCCATTTTAATTGTAATATGTCTCATTGTGGCTCTCTTTGGATTCATTTGAGACTCTCTGTGTTTCTTGGTTCTGGATATCTGTTTCCTTCCCATTTATGAAAGTTGTCAATCATTATTTTTCAAATATGTTTTCTCTCCTTCTCTCTTTTTTCCCTCTGGAACCCCTATAATGTGAACTTTAGTATCCATGAAGTTGTCCCAGAAGTCTCTTAAACTCTCATTTTTTTAAAAAATTATTTTTTCTTCTTGCTGCTCTGATTATGTAATTTCCATTATTCTGCCTTCCAGATTGCTAATTCATTCTCTCTTCTCTAATTTGTCCCTCCCTCTATTGTATTTTTCACTTTAGTTATTGTATTCTTCAGCTCTGATTTTTTTTTTAAGTTTTCGTTAAAGTTTTCACTGTATTTCTTTATTCTTCTCCTGTTTGGTAAGCATCCTTACCAAAAATTCTTTATCAGGAAAATTAGTTTTCTCTGTTTTATTGTTTTTTTTCCCCCCTTGTGATTTTCATGTTCTTTCATTTGGAATACATTTCTTTGTTTCCTCAGTTTATTTGACTTTCTTTATTAGTTTCTATGAATTAGACAAAAGAGCTACCTCACCAAATCTTGAAGGAGTGGGTTTGCTAAAAGTAACCGCTAAGTAGACTGCATGTTTAGGGTGGCTTTGGCAGGCCAGCTGGAGTCAAAGTGAATCTATGGTGCCCAGGGTTCCCTCATGGGCTGGCTGGCTGGGTCTAGGATAGGCACAGGTCCAGATGCCCTGGGTGCACAGCTCCTGGGGTCCTCTGGTGGGCTGACTGGCTGGGTCAACAGCAGGTACAGGCTGATGTACCTCCTGCTTGTGTCTCCGGGGGTGCCTTGGTGGGCTAGCTGGCTGGGTTAGGCACTAGCCAAGGGAGGGCACTGTGGTGACCTTACAAGGCTGGGTGGAGCACTTGGACTGAATTCTGGCCGGTGCTATCTAGATGTAAGGGGAATGTAAAAATGGCGCTCACTGGCACCTCCAATTTTTGAAAAGTTCCTGTAGATTCCAGAAAGTTCCTGCAGTTCCCCACACATTTGAAGGTTCCTTGGGAACAGTACATGAATTTTTTTCATGTATAGTCTATATGCCCTTTAAATTGCTATTTTATCACTGTGCCTCTGGGTAAGAAAGTCTGAGTATGGGCCTCTCAGTGATATCTCTCCCATTGTAGGTGACCCCTTAAAGGTCCGGTTCCCATGGTTACCACATCACCAACTCTTTTACCCTTCTCTGTAGTCTCTCTCTCTCTTGTTTGTTGTGAAGAAGCTATCAATCAACCTCCAGTTGCTTTCCAGCAGAAATTGCTTATATGTAGGTGTATAATCAGTGTGTCTGTGAGAGAAGGTGAGTTCAGGGTTTTCCTATGCTACCATCTTCTACAACCAGATCCCTACTATTCTTGGTTTGCTACAAATTATGGAATGAGTGTTGAATTTATCTAAATCCTTCTTCTGTTTCTAGTGATTAATATGTATTTTACTTTTTAAATTTATAATACATATATTTCCAGCAATATATTAAAATGATTAATTACATGAATGCATGTAAAACCAATTTTAATATTTTATATAAGTCCAACTTGGCCATGATAATTTTTTAAACACTGATAGGTTAGGTTTACTATTCATTTAGTTCTTTTTTTTTTTTAACATGATTGTGAGGGAGTTTGGTCTCTAATTCCTTATTTTTGTAATATCCTTAGCTGTTTTGACATTAGGTAATAATAGCCTCACAAAATGCATTTAGCACTTTTCTTTACTTTCTCCTTGGAAAGACTTTGAACATGACCCCAATAATCTGCTTCTTGATTATTTGGTATATCATCTGTGCCTGATTTTCTTTGTTGAAAATCTTTATATTAATGATATTATTTATTAGATATTCACTGAATAGTATAGGCAATTCATATTTTGAAGTTTTAACACTTAATGTGGCTGTATTTGGAGATAGGGCTTTTAAGGAGGTGATTAAGGTTAAATGAAGTCATAAAGGTGGGGCCTTAATCCTATAGGTCTGGTGTCCTCAAAAGAAGAGGAAGAGATACCAGAGCTCTCTTTCCATGCAGGCATAGAAAAGGCCAGGTAAGGACATTGTGAGAAGGCAACTTTCTACAATCCAAAAGGAGAGGCCTCAATAGAAACCAACTCTGCTGACACCTTGATCTTGGACTTTCAGTCTCTAGAACTATGAGAAAATAAATTTCTGTTGTTTAACCACCCAGCCTGTGGTTCTTCGTTATGCCAGCCTGAGCAGACTAACACACTGGATTATTTAGTGCTTCTATTTCTTTGATCAGTCATTTTAAGTAACATATTTTCCTAGGAATTTGGACATGTATTCACATATAGCTGTATAAAGTTGTTCAGAATAATTTTGACTTTTATATTTATGCTCTATCTATAGTTATATCTTCTTTTTAATTCTTATTATTACTTATTTCTTTTCTATTCTTTGCATTCACAACAGGAAAGATATTGCCCTGAGGGGATGAAAATTATACTTACTGTTTTAATTATAAAGCACAGTACATGAAGAGATGCACAGTAAAACTGTGGTATTAAAATTTCATGAGGTAACTATAAGTAAAAAAGTATTTTAAAAAGACCTTAGGGCAGGTCATATACATATTTTTTAAGTTGGGAAGCATTGTCTTATTTGATCAATTTCATGAGAGTATTATTCTACATTAGTAAACTTTTCAAGTAATTTTTGGTGTGTTTTACTGTTGATTTTAATTTTTGTATTCTATTTATTTCTTCTTTCTCTAAAACCTTCCTTTCATTTTTGTTGGGTTTATTTTATTATTTTTAATATTTTTAGGTGAATTGTTAAATCATTGACTTTCATCCTTTCTTTTCTGTAACATAAGCCTTTTGGGCCACAAATTTTTCTCTAAGTTCCTCTTTCATTGTATCTCATAAGTTTTCATATGTCATATTTTATTGCCATGTAAGTATATTTTAATTTTAGTTTTGATTTATCTTTTGACCCATAATTACTTACATGTAAGATTTTAAATTTTCAATTGTATGTACTTTTTCAAATATTATTTCTGTCATTAATTTCCACCTTAATTGCATATGAGAACATGGTCTGTATTGTACTATTTCTCTGAATTTTATTCAGATTTGTTTCAGTACATGATTGGGTAGAAGATTACTTACAAACCCATTAAACCAAGTTTATTTTGTTGTTCAAACCTATGTTTTAAGTAATACTTTTTCTTCTTGAGAGATGAGTATTGACATTTTTCACTGTAGTAATGGATTTGACAAATTTCTCCTTTATTTCTCATTTATGTTTATCATTTTTACTTTATTAGGTATATACCAGTCTAAAATTTTTATAGTTTTCTGGAAAATTTACCCTCTTTAATCCTAACACTGATTTTACTATCCTGTAGACTTCAGCCTTTTAGTTTGCCCAACATCTCTGGCGTATGTATTTCCATTCCTTTATAGTCAATTGTCTATATCCTTATGTATTAGATGTCTTCTTTAAAAAGTATGTAACTAGATTACAAACAAACTTGACAAACTCTGTCTTTGTCTTGTAAGTCAAGTCCATTTACATTGTAGGGGCCATGGAAATGCACCACTCAGATCTCTGACAGTAGGAGATATAATTGAGACTGCTCTGAGCCCACTACCTACCTCCCAATCCACCCCAAATTGACAGAGGAAACACTCTTGCTGCCAGCTAATGACTGACCCCAGCAGGGACACTGATGCAAGGCCCATGCCAAGGAATGCTTAGGCTCCTCTGATGGCTTCAGGACTCTCCAGGTGAATGGCTGAAACTTTCTTGGAAGTGCTCTACCCTCTGAGACTCTACCTACCTAACCCTACTTCATTCTCACTAACCTTTTCAAAACAAGAAGTATTTTCTAAATTGGCAATTATCTCTATGATTTCAGTATATAGATATTGCCAGTAATCTTCAGGTTTTTTTCAGCTCCTTTGCTCACCCTGTTTCTTAAAACTCTCCTTTCACCTGAGTTCTATTTCCTTAATTCTGAAGCAAATTCTTCAGTAGTTCTACTAAGGTTGTGTGGGTGATAACCTTAGGCTTTGACACCTGAAAAGATCTCTTTTGTGCTCACTTTTGAGTAACAGTTCAGTTAGATACAGAATTCTAAATGCACAGATTATTTTCAAGGTTGTCCTGGATGTTCTGTGATTTCACCAAGGCTGTGTGAGGTATCACATTTAGGATTTGATGCCTTATTTCCATCTTCATCAGTGGTTTCTCTTCATAAAAGTTTTGTTTTGGAGATTGTCCCCCAAAGTACTAATGTATACTCTGAATCCTGTTTTCCCCACCTCAGACTTGTCATTTTGTCCTTTACAATCTAATCTCTGTAATAGATTGTAATAGATGGTGGAAAGCACAGGGCCTGTCCCTTCATGTCCCCACAACTCCTCCTCCAACGGCATCCAGAACGTTTCTTGAGAGACTGAAAGAAGTAAAGAGCAGGGACTCAAAGCTGGTTTTCTTGTTAGTCCCTCAAGGATTCTCTTCCAGAATCTAACATGGTCTGCACCCCCACTGGGCCCACATAACACGACCCACACACCTGTATGCAATTGCAACAATTTTGGTTACCTGAGACTATACTCCCATCCTCTCTCAACTCTCACTACAGGGCAAAGCTCTGGGCAGTCTACTAAGCCCTGGTATGAATGTCATCCACTCAGAAGCCATCCCTCACACTCCTTTCAGCCCTAGCCTGTCCCACCTTTCCTGGGAGTTAACTTCCCAATACCTTTGCATTCTGTGAGGTCTCAGAACTCACCATTATTTCGCTATCATTTCACAATTGAGGTGGCTGAGAAAGGCAGAGAGGCAGAGAGTCAGCTCCACTGAAATCTGGATACCGCAAAGGTGCTGCTTGCGCGGTTGTTGAGGGGGGAGATGGAAGGAAAGTCCGGAGCGCTGATCCGGTCTGTGAGCAGTATGTGGGGGGCTCTGCAGCCGCGGGGCGTGGACCACCTGGATTGAATTCCTGGTTCTCGCCTGGGTCCCACAGACCCAAGAGAGAAGTCGCGACGCACAGGGTAGGTGAACAGCAGCAAGCGAAGCCTTGGTCATGACTGGGCACCACCTCCAGAGGCAGCGGGGGCTGATGGCAACGTGAGGCAACTGGAGCCAGAACTTTTCCTCAGTCCCGCAGCTGCGAGGTGCAGGGCAAAAACCGAGGCAGCTAGGGAGTTGAGCCCCCCGGGAGGGCCCTGCCAAGCCGAGAGGCCAGGGCGCAGACGTGCGCTGGGCGTCCGGACCACCCGCCAGCAGTGCCGGGGTAACAAGTGCGCTTTGCGCCCCTCTGCGCTGGTTCTGTTGCCAGGAAGAAGCCTTCCTGAAAGCCCGTGGGCCCCATGGGTAGGGCGTGGCTCGAGGCCCCGCCCTTGAGGAGGGAGGAGTCAGAAGGCGAGATACCCCGACCCCCAGGGCTCGTGAGCCAAGTTCTCACACGGGTGGCGAGGCGCCAGACCTGGAGGCGGCCGGGCTGCAAACACGTCCCTAGCACAGCGGAGAACCGAGGTGAGACGCGCTGCTCTGCCCCTCGGGACGGAGCTACGAGTGGACATGGAAGGTCGGGATTCCTCTCACTTCTACTGGCCTTTCCCAGGGGCAGAGTTTTAGTCTTGCCTTTGACTACCGGGTTCTTCCCTCTGACACCGGCTTTCTCCAGCTCTCTCCTTTTTCTCCCAGTGCCAATGCTGTCCTCGTCCTCTGCCTCTTGTCTTTTGTCTCCTTGTCTCTTCCAGTTTTTCTCTCTTATCTATTTCACTTTTTATGGTCTATCTCTTCTTTACTGCCTATTCCTCCAGATTTCCCACAAGAAGTCTGCCTTGCATTCCCCCTCCCCCCTCCCACCCCACACATCCCAGGTTGATTTTTGTTTTGTTTTGTTTTTTACTTTTTAATTAAATTTATTGGGGTGACATTGGTTAATGAAATTATATAGGTTTCAAATGTACAATTCAATAAGGCATCATATGTATGTTGCATTCTGTATGCTCACCACCCAAAGTTAAATTTCCTTCAGTCATCATATATTTGACCCTCTTTACCCTTTATCTACTTCCCCTCTCCCCACTTTCCCTCTGGTAACCACTAAACTGTTGTTCATGTCCACCAGTCTCTGTTTGTCTTGTTCATTTGTTGCTTTTAGTTTATAAAATTAAGTTGACTTTTGGGGCTGCAGTTCTTTTCATCCATCCATCTGTCTTCTCATTCACTGGTCCTATGTTGCTGCATTATTCTCAGCCAGGACTTGTGTCAGGCTCTAGGCTAATCAAGGTGCATCTGCCCTAGATCCTTTCTCTGACAGATTCTGTCTAAAGATCTATTCAGTCCTGTTGTGGAGGGAAATACATAAATGAACAAGTTATGAATCCCTGAATTTTCAGGGTGAGGTAAAAGAAAATACTTGGATTTAGCAACAAGGCAGAAATTGAATCCTTTTCTTGACGTTTACCTTTAGTAATAGGCATAGACAGCACCTAAGGAAGCTAAACCTTACCAAAATATTTAGGGAACAATGGGGCCCATACTATTCTTGTGTGGTAGCAGTGCCAAGGCCAGGCTGGTGGGGAGGGAGACAATAGGAAGGCCCGGGCTTTGCATGTGAAGCATTTAAGTCAGAGTTGAAATAAAAAATTCACTGTATATTTCCCAAATATGTACTTGTCGATGCTGCTGATGTGCAGATTAAACTACGTCATTACAGTTGAATGAGACAGGCAATTTATAGCAATTATTGTAGCATTTGAAATTAATGTTTTTGTGTACATTAAGTAGAACCATGGTGGAAATATTTTATTCTAATATGAAAGATCGTCTTAGGCACATTCTAAGGGAAGAAGTCTAGATAAATCGGAATCATTTTGGAGGAATAAAATAGAAGTATTGTATATCAAAGCAATTTTTTGCTTTTTGTTAAAAATTTAATTTTGTCAGTGTTACATTATTTCATTATTTAATAATTTATAATATATATATAGCTATGTGTTCAAACATGCATATACTCAAACTATATTTTATACACACACACTAAATTGTAAAAAACAACAACAACTGTTTTTAAAGCTATTAATTACCACCCAACAATTGAAACTTTGGGTTCTTATAAATAATTTAGCTTGCCTTTTTAGTTTATTGTGATATTTAATGATAATTCAACATATTTAACTATTCAGTTGATATGTCGGTAGATAAATCACATAGAAGTAAACAAAAATTAAATATAATGGAAGAGGATTGCAGTATGTTTATAGAAAGAATTTTTCATTTTAGATCAAAGTATGTTGGACAAATTCTAAGGTATATCCATGGAACTTTGAGTCAGAAGACTGTTTTCTCAATTGGAGAGTTAAATTGTCTTTTAAGTCATTTTAACCACTGGCTTCCAATGTATTAGAATTCTGGGGTAGGGTGGGGTGAAAGGGTTGGTTTTCAAATGACTTAGAATTATGTGTGCTTTGCTTAGAAGATTTCTTTTTCAGAAATCCAGTAGGGGAAAACTTTTCTTTAAAAAAAGTAATCATACCATTTTTAAAATTTCAGGTTCAGTCTCAAACTTCAATGCTTTAAAAATGTTCCCCCTTTAAATAGGCTATATCTCTCTAGCAGATGACACTATTGTTGACATCAGGCAGAGGCTGGCTGGGAAGTCTGATGTACAAATTTGGTCCATGTGGCCAAGTTGTGTTAGGACTCCAGCTGACTTCCTTGTGAGCCTGGTGGCTGGCTGCATTCTGGGAATCTTGCATTTAGTTTTGCTTGAACACAGCAAGCATTGGTGCTGGAGGGGTGTAGGCATAGTTGGACATGAAGCCTATGGGGGCTGGCTGGGAAGACCTCTTCTCCCTCCGCTCCATGTCACCATCAGTCAGCCTTCAGAGAAGCCTGTGTAACTCTTCAGTGTTTAATTTTCTTAGGGTTCCAGAGTTAAGAGTATGTCTAGAAAAATGTGTGTTTCTCTTTTCAGAAAAACCAAGAACCTCACAGTGTATATGTAGAAGAGATGGATAGATGATTATCCTTTAGAATATTCCAAAAGGGTCTGAGAAGCATCTCCAGAGTTAAGGGAAACCATAGGATTGGAGCACAGGAGGTATTTTCTGTGCTTGTTTGTTTTAACTGAAGAGGAAGGCAGACACATGAAGCCACTGGCTGGTGGTATAGATGGTGTCACTGAATATGATCTAGTTTCTGAGCTGCAGCTGGGAACTACTGGAGGCTGGCCTGCTGACTTGGGGTAGAGAATATCTTCAGATATCTCAGGAAAATGAGGTCTCATAGTTGTTTGCTCAGAGCTCTTTTCTCTCTAAGTGTGTGTGTGGCGGAGGGGAGGGGGCTGGGGGGGGCGGTGCTGAGGAAGTTTTCTGGCTGTTTGGTCATTCATTGAACAGTATTGTGCACTGGTCCCTGGGAGCATACGAGTAGAGGAAAGGTGGCCATGACTCTTCTGACCCTTTGTACCACTGTGATAATAAGTTGATAAATTGATATAACTAACATTTATCGAGCCAGTCTTTTTAGCACTTTATTTATTTTTTTAGGTGAGGCAATCCTTGATTGACCTCACAGATTGCAAGGACCTTGCCAGTTTACAATCCCTTATTTTTCATTTTTACGCTTACAGCACCTAGTCTTCTAGGTGATCTCCCATCCAAGTACTAACCAAGCCTGATCCTGCTTAGCTTCTGAGATTAGATGGGTTTGGGA